>JAAGEH010002532.1:972200-995541 GCA_011751065.1 Lasiurus cinereus
GAGGGGGTGGTCTATTCCAGTCCTTTCTGCCGGAGGCCAGGTCATCTTAAAGGGGCAGCGGTGGAAGATTGCAGGAGAGCGGGCTCTGGAAGGGAGTTAGGAGGAGCTAAGATCTTCGTTTATCCCTTACCTTTAAAGTTACCGTTTGCCTGCATTTAAAAAAATATATATATTTTATTGATTTATTTTCACAGAGAGGAATAGAGTTAGAAATATCAATGAGAGAGAAACATCCATCAGCCGCCTCCTGCACGCCCCACTGGGGATGTGCCCCCCACCAAGTACGTGTCCTTAACCAGAATCGAACCCGGGACCCTGCAGTTCACAGGCCGACACTCTATCCACTGAGCCACGCCGGTTAGGCTGACCTGCATTTTTATTAGCGTCAGGGTTGCAACCCGGTGAGCGGCATTTGGGCGCCCAGGTGTGATGGCGAGCGTCCTCAGCCCCCCGCTGCGGGTTTCATTGCCTGAATGAGGTGGCTGTGTTTTGGGGGGGCATTTCAGACATGGAATGTTTTATAACGATCCTGGAGTTGGGCATCTTTTGCCCCCGGTTTCTTGGGGCGTCACTGACAGGTGAGCGGTGGGATATTTCAAGTGAACAAGGTGGCAGATCCAGCAGGAGTTTCACTGTTCAGAGATGTTCACGTGGCCTCCCTTCTCGATGGCGATCCGCCCAAACAGCTCCAGTAAGAGCCAGGGAGAGCACCCTCACGACTGGAACCGGGTCAGCTCCCATTCGCACCCCGAGGAGCAACAGCTGGGGTCACACCTGCAGGAAAAGGGGGTGTCGCTCAGTGTGAACTGTATCTCGCAGACCTAGGCCTGTGGATCTCCCTCTATTTCAGGGAAATGGATGTTTTAGTGAACTCTGGGTTTCGGTTATATTGGGGATCATCTGGGTCTAGGAGAAGAGGGGGTTTCCCCCCGGTGAGGAGAGACCTGCACCGGGCCCCTCAGCAGCCCACTGGCATCTCGCTCTCTGGCCTGGAGAACTGGCATGTTCAGCAGGGAGCCAGTCAGCACGCTGCATCATGAGAAAGGGGGTCGCCAGGCAACAGGCGTGGACAGGTGTCTCCAGGCCATTGCCCCGCCAGTGGCTCTGGTACCCCCTTACCCCAGCGGCTGGTGACCGCAGTATCTCCGGAGGAAGTGCCCTCGTGGGGGTCCCTTTCCACAGGAGGGGCACTGAGCTCGAGAGCTGGGGTGGGGGCTGGCCTGCCGCTGGTTAGCTCTGCCACTGCCCTGTGACTTGCGTCCTCCCAGCTGGTCCCCCAAGACTGTGGGGTGAGCCTGGGGCAGCGCAGGGAGGAGGCCCTGGCCTGTGGGGTCGTGAACTCGTGTCGTTTCTCCGCTCCAGCATCAAAGCTTCCCTCCCGGGTCACTTTCTCTGTCGCACTGAGGGCTGCAGTGCCAGGCGATTCCAGGGGCACAGACACCCGAGCCTTTAAGCCTGTAGAATGACAGGAGCAAAGTCCACACGAAGCTGGCGTGCCAACACGCTCACTGGGCAGACTCGGCGCGGTCAGATGGTCTCGAATCCCGGGTGGAACTCAGAGCGAGGATGCGTGGCCCGCGCTCCTATTTTCGTGCTTAAACATCTGTGCCGGCGGCCACAGCACCTGCCGTGGGCGCGGGGGCCTCGGGATGACTGGACCGCGGGGGGGTGATGGCATGGTGACGGCTCTTCCGGAGGGGCCGAGGGAGGGAATCACGAGGGCCTCCCAGGAGGAAGGGCGGGATGGGACTGGCCGTGGACTTCAGACCCTGGGCAGCACCCTGACGCCCGCCTTCCGCCTGTCCGTCCAGCCTCCTCCTCAGGAAAGCGTGTGCGGGCATCTGGGTGCGGGAGACGGCACCACATGGGCACACGGGGCACCTGCTGGCGGCGGGTCCCAGCGGGTGGAAGGAGGAGAAGAAAGCTGGAGCTGCGTGTGGCCGGGGAGCGAGCCCCTCCCAGAGACGGTTACCCTCCCTCCATCTCCCCCCAGCATGGGACATCCGGGTTTGTGCCCTTGAACCCGAAGGCAGGTGGCCTGGCTGGGCCTGGGCCTTTATTTCATTTGTTGACGCGTTGTGTCACGTGATGCTCAGTCCACAGAGTGACCCTCTGACTCAGAGGCATGTGGGTGCAGCCCTGTGCACTGGGTGGGGCAGTGCCAGGGTGTGCCTGGCACAGGGACCAACTGACGGGACGAGGTAACGCAGGGACACATCCTCAGCGGCGGGCAGTCCTCACCCTGGTCCTCATGAAAGCGGGGTGGGGGGCATTAACCTGAGAGGGGGACATCGGTTGTTGCCTCCTGCACGTGCCCGGACCAGGACCAGGCTCCAGCCTGCACCCAGGTCCGTGCCCGCGCTCTGCCCGCTGAGCCTGTAAGTGCCGTCCAGGCAGCCCACGCCTTTCAGCGGAGGAAGGAGACGGAAACGGATCGCTTTCTCACCTCCTTGGCGTCGGCTGCTGGTGGACACGTTGGTTCCCACGCTCGCTGACATCACGAGCGGCCATCAGCGGCCTTCAGACGGCCGTCCGCCCTGCGCGTGGGCATCCGTCAGGCGAGGAGTTAAGGGGTGTTCAGAGGCGTTTGGGAGGAGGCTAGACTGACAGCTTCGGTGTGGGGCCTGGTTCCTGATTCACCCGAGGGCCGAGGCTGCCAGTCTAGCTCTGTTCTGCTCATTTCTTTTTTTTAAATATGTTTTAATGATTTTTTACAGAGAGGAAGGGAGAGGGATAGAGAGCCAGAAACACGGTCCCCCGGCCGAGGAGCGGGGTGTGTTCCGGTTGGCCCAGAAGTAAATGAAATGCCACCACTTCAGGCGACGCAGCTGACGGGGGAGGACATGCTAGAATAATTCTACAGCAGCGGTTCTCAACTTGTGGGTTGCAACCCACAGGTTGAAAACTGCTAGCAAGGTCGCCTAAGGCCCTCGGAAAACATATTTACATTATGATTCATTAACAGTAGCAAAATCACAGTTATGAAGTAGCAACGAAAATAATTGTATGGTTGGGGGTCATCACAACGTGAGGAACTGCATTAAAGGGTCGTGGCATTAGGAAGGTTGAGGACCGCTGTGCTAGATGGTTGCACAGGACAGCGTCTAATAAAGGAAGCTCTCCTCTTTCTGGTTCTGTGCGGAAGGTCACCAAACGGGACCTTGCAGAATGCCGTGGGAATGGGTCCCGTTGACTTTTTAAGTAAACCTGAACTTGGGAACGGTGGGCATACGTCCGTAAGTGTAAAGATCGCTTCACCAAGAGACTGATCTCAGTTGCGGGGACATTCGTCCGGTTTAGCTCCTGATATACTCGTTGTTAGCACTGCATTTCCAAGCCAGGTGTGACAGTCCCTTCGGTCACAAGGATCGAGATGTGGCTCCGACTTAAAATCCGCGTCTCTGGCCTGGAAACCTGTTCCAAGAGGTGCTGTGTCACGTGGGGAGCGTGTGTTTGGGAGTTGGGACCGGAGCTGCTCAGGACCGTCACCTTGAACCTGTGCCCAGAAGGGCGCTTCCAGCGACGCTGGTTTGCGCGTCTGCGGCGCGGCGGCCCCAGGAATGTTCGAGTACCGACCGGGAAGAAGGTGTGCTGAGGCTCCGGGGGGGGGAGGGGGCGGGCGGCGTGTCTCACGTGGAGGTGAGGTTCGCTCAGTCCCATGAGCTGAGGATGGTCGAGGGGATTTCTTCCTCCCCCGCAGTGTCCAATAGCAATCATATATATATTTTAACCTATTTTTATTGATGTCAGAGGGGAAGAGCGAGAGCGAGAGAGAGAGAGAGAGAGAGAGAGAGAGAGAGGGAGAGAGAGAGAGAGAAACATCCACGATGAGAGAGGATCATGGACCGGCTGCCTCCTGCACGCCCCTCACTGGGGATGGAGCCCGCCACCCGGGCCTGTGCCCTGACCGGGAATCGAACCCTGACCTCCAGGTTCATAGATTTACACTCAACCACGAGCCCGCAGGCTGGGCGGGCGTCTCGGGTTTAACCTGTCTCCAGCGCACCTTCGGTTTCTCACACCTGATCCGCGCTCAGTCTCGGGCGTCTCCGCTCAGTGGGTGCTGGATGCCCGTTTTCTTCTTTTCTTCTTGGGGCGATCTGTCATCAGCCCCAAGAGCTCCACCCCTGGGAAACTCACATCTGCGGCTTGGTTTCACCTCTCTGTTTCCCTTTGCTGAAACCACCGGGTGACCCCAACACAGGCAGGAGGCAGAGACCACTGGCGGCGGGAGCTTGGCTCACGGGAGGAAGGCCGAGGTGGGCGCCCTGTGTGCCTGCTTTCGGGGGGCTCGGGAGGAGCTGGGCGCCGTCTGTGCGAGGGGCTGGCGTGGCCGTGAGCCCGGCCGGCCTTCCTGCCGCCGCCGCCGCCTCTCCAGACCGCAGCCGGGAGGGTATCGGCTTGAAAAGGCCGCTTCCCATGACCCCAACCTAAGTGGCGGCCTTTCTCTGAAAGGAGTGAGGGCGGCGCTGAGGTGGGAGAGGCGAGGTGATCGCGGCTGTAACTAACCCGCCGCCCCAAAGGCCAGGCCATTAGCGCGGAATGTGCTGAGCGCTGGAAAGCTGACACCAGCCCCCGCCAGGGGTTTGTCTGGTCCGGCTCCCAGCAGAAATGCCGGGAGTCGCCGCTAATTGCCTGCCCGGGCGCCCTATCTGTTTCAGCAGAAAACGGGGGAGCCGGGCGGGCTGGCTGGTCGGCTCTGTGAGTAGTTCTTACCCAGGGGGCTCAGTTTCCAGACCCTGGAGGCCATGCGGGGGTGGGGGTGGGGGTGGGAGTGGGGGTGGGGGAGTTGGTGAAAGGAGAGCCGCAGTGAGAGGTGTGGGAGGAGGAGGACCGGGAGGTGACAGTCCCAGGTCCACCGGCCACGTTTGCACTTCCAGACCCTGCGTTCTCACGGGAGGGAGGCCCCAGCCCCGCTTTCTCCCCTCCAGGACCAGGGCCCCCCTTTGTGGCTCTTCCTAGGACTGGGGAAGGGGGACCACGGTCGGTCCTGGAGTCTGATTGGAGGCTTGTAGCCAGGCCTGGACCCGACGGCCAGCTGCGCCGAGGCTAAGGAGCGACTGGCAGGCTCCCATTTGCTGGGCACCTGGACCGCCCGCACGCATTGTCTTCCCCGCCTTCCCCACCTTCCCGGAAGATAAGCGAGCTCCTCAATGCCCAGAGGATTTCGGGGGCACAACACTGTGCACCTCAAGATCGTTAAATATGCTAGGCAGTAACTGTCCCTGCAGACAAGTGATTGCAGACAGCGTTTAGTACAGCGGTTCTTAACGTGTGGGTCGAGACCCCTTTGGGGGTTGAAGGACCCTTTCACAGGGGTCTCCTAAGACCATCAGAAAATGCAGATACTGACATCACGATGCATAACAGTAGCAACATTTCATGGTTGGGGGTCACCACCACATGAGGAACTGTGTTAAAGGGTCGCAGCATTAGAAAGGTTGAGAACCACTGGTTTAGTAGAAGGTTCTAAGTACATTCAGGGGCAGAGAGAGCATCGTGGGGAGATCGCTGGCACCGTGCGAGGAGTTAAGGGGTGTTCGGAGGCGTTTGGGAGGAGGCTAGACCGACGGCTTCGGTGTGGGGCCTGGTTCCTGATTTACCCAAAGCCGAGGCTGCCAGTCTAGCTCTGTTCTGCTCATTTCTTTTTTTTTTTTAATATATTTTATTGATTTTTTTACAGAGAGGAAGGGAGAGGGACAGAGAGCCAGAAACATCGATGAGAGACAGACATCGATCAGCTGCCTCCTGTACGCCCCCCACTGGGGATGTGCCCGCCACCAAGGTACATGCCCTTGACCGGAATCCAACCTGGGACCTTTCAGTCCGCAGGCCAACACTCTATCCACTGAGCCACACCGGTTTTGGCTGTTCTGCTCATTTCCTGGCCAGGCCCGTGGAGAAAACCCTAAAGCGATGCTAATCCCATGGTGTCCGTGGAGTTCTGGGAGAGACCTCACAGAGGCACGCCGGCGACATAGAGGGCTTCTTCCTGATGAACAAGTAGAAGTGGCAGTCCGTTGTTTTACGTGTGTGTCTTTTTTTTTTTTTTTTTTGCTTGGTTTGTCCGCTTTCATTCTTGTTTGCACTTAAGCTTCTCTTTTGATCTGGAATCAGAATGTGTCCTAGAAAAAAAAAGCACCAACAGAGGAGAAACCCATTTATACATGGACGGGCGCCAGTCCCGGCTCGGCTTAGCTCGTTCACACTAAGCTGCTTTGAACTCTGACCTCTGTGAGGTCCGCTGACCGCTTTTGGGGGGATGGGGGGGCGTTTATCTGGGGCTTGTGCGCTGAACCGGGACCGTATCGGATTGCCTTCCATCAGAACGTGCGATAATTCCGGCTGCAATGAGAGGGGCTCGGGAGTTCTTTGCTTTTAGCCAGTGATGACTTTGGCTCAAACCATGCTATTCAGAGGCCCCTGGAGCGTTTGTAAAGGATTCATTTGTGAAGATCCAGCCGTTTCAAGCCACACCCCCCGAAACCGAAGAGGGTCAGGTCCAGTGTCTTTCTGCTGCCGAAGCTTTCAGGGGTGTCCCTCTGCCTTCATTTGGGGGTCCGCTGCCTGGAGGGACACTGGTCTCCCCCAGCCCGGTTATCTCCTCCAGGAGCTCCCCTTTCCAGAACAATCTGGGACAATCGGGAGCGAACTTTTTCTCGTTCCGTCTATCACACCGACAGCAAAACTGGCAAGAGAGCCAGCTGCCTTGCTGGGAACATCGGCAGTCCTGAGTCTCCAGGCCAGCCGGCCTCTCCCTTCACATCCGGGACCTTGTTTAATCGAGATCTTTCAGGAGAAGAAGCTGGTGTTTTGTTCGTTTTCCAGTTTATGTCAATTTCGGTTGTCATCGGCTTTTGCCCGAGACGCTCCTGTTTGTGTGTTTCTGTCCCCGGCGAGGAGGACTCTCCGTCGAGTAGGAGTATCTCCCGGGACAGTGTTTCGGGGTGGACCCCTCAGTCTGAAGCCACCCCTCCATCACAGGACGCAGATGCACAGCTGGCAGTTGGTCCGCCGTGGTCATGCTTTTTTTTTATTAAATATATTTTATTGATTTTTCACAGAGAGGAAGGGAGAGGGATAGAGAGTTAGAAACATCGATGAGAGAGAGACATCGATCAGCTGCCTCCTGCATGCCCCCCACTGGGGATGTGCCCGCCACCCAGGTCCATGCTCTTGACTGGAATTGAACCTGGGACCTATTAGTCCGCAGGCTGATGCTCTATCCATTGAGCCAAACCGGCTTCGGCCGTGGTCACGCTTTGGAAGAGCCTCAGAGGCCAAGCCCATCCACGTGCATCCTAACTTCCGTTTGCAAACGACCCCTGAAACGCACCTTCCTCCTCTCTCTGGAAGATGAGCTCAGGACCGGAAGCCGGCCCCCTTCCTGACACGTGTGGGTTAGCCACGTGGTGCCGCTCAGTGCGTTGTCAGGCTGTGCGGGTTTCAGGCTCCGAGTCCTTCTCTTTCCCTGATCCTCCCGTCCAGGTGCGGGTACTTGACGGCAGACTGCGCTTGACTGACTTGTGATAAATGAGCCTCGGAGACAGATGGGGCATAAAATCAGAGCACAGTACAGCATGTCCATGACAATGGCCGGAGGGCACCCCGGTAGGAAGAGGGAGCAGGCCCCAAGGTGATGGGGAGCCAGAGAGTGTGACCAGGTGGCAGGTGAAGCAACAGGTGCAGGTCACCTCGTTTCGTGAGAAGCTGGAGAATGAAGTTGAGGAGCCTGAAGAGGGGGAGGCGGAGGGTGGATTAGAGAGAGAAAGGCTATTGAAAGCCAGTGCAGATCTGGACGAAGAGACCAGGGAAAATGGATGATCCCAAAGAGAAGAAGAATTGTGAGAAATCCTTGCAGGGGAGAGAGAAGGGGAGTGGATGCAGAGCTCATGGGAGGGGTTAGCAGTGGCAGGAAGCAGACACCTGTGAGAGTCCCAGACGAGGCAGGAGGGGATTCTGGGACCTGGGTCGCCTGGGCGGGCTGTGGGAGCCCCCAGTCTAGAACGTGCTGTGAAGGGATTCCTTCGATGTGACGGACATGAATCAGCAGCGTTCCCTCCACAGAGTGGGAGGGCCTCAGCGAATCGGTGCAGGCCTCAAGAGCAAAGCCGGAGGACCCCCGAAAAGAAGGGGTTCTGCTGTTAGAGGTGACCAGCAGCATCAGCTCTGCCCCGGGTCCCCTCAGCCCACAGCTATGTTAAGAAGCTCACCAACATCTTAAAGAAACCTCCCCTCTCTCTCCACGTCCTCCTGGTCCTCTTTCTCCCGAGAACCCGACGCATCCAGAGGTTCCGTGTGGAGTGGAGGGCTCAGCAGATGTTGAGGGGTGATCTCAGCATTTTGGTACAGTAGATTCAAACTCTGAAATCTCCAAAGGTTTTTTACTTTATTTTTTTATTTTTTAAATATTTATTGATTTTTCACAGAGAGGCAGGGAGAGGGACAGAGAGTCAGAAACATCGATGAGAGAGAGACATTGATCAGCCGCCTCCTGTACACCCCCTACTGGGGATGTGCCTGTAATCAAGGTACATGCCCTTGACCCGAATCGAACCTGGGACCCTTCAGTCCGCAGGCCAACGCTTTTTTTTAGGTGGGTGAAGGAGACATAGATGTTTCCAGAACAGGGAGCCCGTCTCGGTCATTTTGCATCCTAGCCTCCTCGCACAATTGCGGGTCCTCCTAGACTCAGAGCAGGGAATCGTGCAGCACCACTGAACTTGGACTTGGGTCTGAGTCCACGCTCAGGCCTGTCTGGTCACTCCACGAGTGAGCGTGGGCCATCCAGGGACCCATCAGCCCCCTGTCTGCCTGGCGGAGGGATGGTGGCCTTTGGGATAGCGCGGGGGTTCGCGGAAACGGACGGGGCTCTGGCCGCCTGGAGCCGGACCGTTAGGTGACGCTTCACCGACGTCCCCTGGCCCCTGCTGTCCTCGGAGGAGCGTCCGCCTGAGAGGAGAGGCGGGGCTTGGTGCTGTGCTTCAGCCCGGGCTCGGGGCCTGCCCGTCGGCCCGGACCTTTCTGCTGGGTCTCTGCATGGCTGTCCCCTCCCCTTCCCCCCCCCCATACACACACACACCGCTCAGTGCAAACACGGCCTGTCCTGAGACGGTCTCCTGCGCCCCCTTTCTGAGCATGTGCCATCTTCCCAGCTGTGCTTCTTCACACACCTTGTTTATTTTCTCAGAGCGCTTACTGGATTGTGGCTCAGCCCTATTTGCTTGTTTATTGATCGATCGATCGGTTGTCTCCTCTCATTAGAAAGTATAATCCTTAGGAGGGCAGCCTGCTGGTCTCCCGGTTCTGGCACTTCCCAGGGCCCGTAGTACTGAGCCCCGTCACTGCTGAGCAGGCGACGTGCTTCTTACAAATAAGCCGGGGTGGGGGGGAGTAGGGAGAGCGGGGGGAGGGGGGAGCGGGTGAAAGAGCCTCAGGCAGGTCCCCAGCCACTCGCTTCTGACTTGGCATCTGTATTGTGTCTGAACCTCGAAGTCCTCTCCCCAAGCGATGCTCCTGTCCCGTGCCCGGCCCCCGGAATGTGACCTTGTCCGAGGAAGCGTCTGTAAGTTCAGGGTCTTCAGACGAGACCATCCTGGATTAACTGGTGACCCCTGAACCCATTAACCAACGTCCTTGGAAACAGGGACGGAGAAACGGGGGCCGGGAGGGGATGGCGCATGAAGACGGGAAGAGCTTGGAGTCCCCGAAGCTGGAGGAGGACCCTCCCTGGGGCGGAGGAGGGTGCGGGCCCGCCGATCTCTGGAGTCACACCTCCTGCCTCTGGAGCCGGGAGAAGACGGCGCTGCTGCCTCAGCCACGGAGGACACTCTGGTTCACGTACATCCCGAGGACCTCGGAACATGCTTACCCTAAAACGCCGTTTGTGGCTGATCCGCGGTTCTGATGTAACCGGGCATCCCGATCATCTGGCCGTCGCAGCTGCGATCCCGGGAAAACCACTCGAAGCATTGGCTGGAGCAGTGATTCTCAACCTTCCTCAGGCCGCGACCCTTGCATACAGTTCCTCATGGGGTGGTGACCCCCAACCATGAAATGTTGCTACTGTGATGCATCGTGATGTCAATATCTGCATTTTCCGATGGTCTTAGGTGACGCCTGTGAAAGGGTCGCGACCCACAGGTTGAGAACCACTAGGCTGGAGTGATATATATATACTCACTGCTGAGCGAGAGGTGCCTTATGTTTTAAAAGTGAGGAATGAACGGAAAGTGAGGCTGGTGTTGGGGGTTGTGTATGCGCTGCAGCATCCTGACCGTCCGCCCAGAAAAGCTAGCTAAGCTGAATGCTGGGAACAGAGACGGTGCTCTTTGTGGCTCAGGCTGGCCTGACACTGCGGGGCCAGGCGGGTCTGTCTGTGTCTGTGTCTGTGTCTGTCAGCGACAAGGACGGGTCGCACCTGCTCCCGACTTCGTTTCCACGGAAGTCTCTGGGGAGTGGCCCGAGTTGGAGGCTGCTCTTACTTTACTACCGAGGGGAGCGCCCTCGCCCCGGCACTGCTCTGTCACCTGGCAACGTGGCCCAGGCCGCCTTTGGGGCGCCTTGCAGACCACAGCCGTCGTTTCCATCTGCAGCAGCCCCACCGGGTCTCCCTCCTGGGAAGTCGCTGATGTCTCACAAAGACCCACACCAGCCGAAACCGGTGTGGCTCCGTGGATAGAGCGTTGGCCTGCGGACTGAAGGGTCCCAGGTTCGATTCCGGTCAAGGGCATGGACCTGGGTGGCGGGCACATCCCCAGTGGGGGGCGTGCAGGAGGCGGCTGATCGATGTCTCTCTCTCATAGATGTTTCTAGCTTTCTATCCCTCTCCCTTCCTCTCTGTGAAAGATCAATAAAATATATTTAAAAAGTTAAAAAAGATAAAAATAAAAAGACCCACACCAGCCCGGCCGGCTGGCTCAGTGATGTAGCATCGACCTAGGAACCAGGAGGTCAGGGTTCGATTCCTGGTTGTGGGCTCCATTCCCAGTGTGGGGTGGGCAGAAGGCAGCCAATCCATGATTCTCTCTCATCATGGATGTTTCTATATTTCTCTTTCCCCCTCTCCCTTCCTCTCTGAAATCAATAAAAATATATACTTAAAAATAAGTACAAATTTAAAAAGAAGACCCACCCCAGATTCTCCATGGCTGGGACCCAGGCGGTACCCGTGGTCACCACGTGGGTGTTTCCAGCCCCTAAAACATCACCTGCCTCTCAATTCCACCACTTTCCTCCTCTTTTCCTCCTCGGGTGGATTCTGGGAAAAGGGGGGCCTGGCAGCCGGGGACTGGGCCACGAACGTCTGAGGTTTGGAGGAGAATGAGAAAATCAGGAGAGGACTGATGAGCGTTTTGTTGAATTCCGGCCCTTCCTCAGAGACTGTCCTGAGAATTCTCTGGAACTTAAGGGTTCCCAGTGACACCTCAGTAAAGGCCGTTAATAAATATAATCCCTTCCATCCGGGCACTCGGATAATCCCTCTCATCGGAGGCACGTGGAGTTGCTTTTGATTCACGAGGCCGCGCGGAAGGAGATGAAGGCAGAGTGACATTGGGCTCACCTGGTGAAATTAAGACACAGGATCACGTGCCTTTTGAAGTGCAAATAGGATGTTTCTTTCCGATTCGTGTTATGCAAGGTTTTCACATCCATCGCACTCAGAACAAGTCACGTCTGATCCTGTGTTTGTCCTTTTTTTTCTTTTGTTGTAAACCTTGATACTAGCAACTCTCCAGCTTCTCACTCATCCTGGATGTTTCTCTCCCTTCCTCTCTCCCTCTCCCTTCATCTCTGAAATAACGAAAATATATTAAAATTTTAAAAAAGACCCACACCTCTCTGACATCGATAAAAATATTTTTAAAAAATATAAGGATGTTTCTATTTTCTACCTGGAGCTGCAGGTTTAGGGCAGAAACGTAGGGGCTTTGTTCCCCAGTGCTAACGGCAGGAAGTGCGAAGGGGCTCCGGATAGAACCTGCTGTGGCCGGTGAGACCTCATTCCTGCAGCGTGGGGCGTGGTCCTGCCTTCGCTCTCTGTTCATTGTTTAACTTCAGGAGATCCTCAGCTTCTTGAGCCTCCATTTTCTTTTTCTTTTTTTAAAAAAATGTATGTTATTGATTTTTTACAGAGAGGAAGAGAGAGAGAGTTAGAAACAATGAGAGACATCGATCAGCTGCCTCCTGCACGCCCCCCATAGGGGATGTGCCCGCAACCAGGATACATGCCCTTGACCGGAATCAAACACGGGACCCTTCAGTCTGCAGGCCGACGCTCTATCCACTGAGCCAAACCGGTTTTGGCGAGCCTCCATTTTCTTGACCCGGCATTGGCCTCCTTGCCCAGGGACCTGCTGGCACCGAAATCTTCCTGGCAAAGAGTCCGTCCCCCTCAAGTCCTCTCTGTCCCCGGCCACTGTGTGTGCTCATTTTAATTAAAACAGCCGTGAACTTCAGCCAGAGCAGATCTGAAAAGCTGGCTGTGGAAGCCAATACTCTGATTCACTTGGTTTTATTGCTCCTGCGATGACGATGACGATGATGACGATGGTGATGATGATGGCTGTTCTGGTCAGCGAAGCCTGCATGGAACGGTCCTCGCACGTCGTTAGGGTGATGGCGGATATTGAGGAGATGATGGGAGCGCTCTGAGCGGAAAAATCGGATGGCCAGAGCATGGCTTTATCCTCGTGCTTGCTGTTTGCCTGAGTATTTGTCGGTGGTGAGGGAATAGAAATGTATAGCCCGCACCTCTTGACTAAGAAGACGTGTGAGACTCTCTTCCCAAGCAGAGTCAGACGGAGACCCTGATGGCCACCGCTGTCCCTGCACTTGACCGGCATCCGGCATCTGTTTGGCTGTTCGCCGGCCGGACAGACCGTCACAAACATCTACACCGTAAAGACCAGTAGGATGGACAGAACAGGAGCCAAACCTTATCCGTTCTGATTGTAATAAGGAAATGTTCCTGGAGCTGGAAAGATAGATTTTTTTAAATTTTTTTCCCCTCAGAAAGAACACACCATCAACAATATTCTTTATTACTTGAGCGGCTTACATCCTGTGTATCCAGAGCGTGGTCTCCCAACAGCTTCTCCTTCGCAGAAGAGCATTTTCTAGCATCTTCTTCATGATTCTTGGGGGATGGGACAGGGCCTGCGGGCCCGTATGTTTGGGAAATACGGGGCTGTTCTTCGCAGAGAGAGAGAGATCAGCCATCTGATGTTCCGAAGGCTGAGGGCGAGCACGCTGCGTTTTCAAATGTATTGGCACCTGCAGTTCTTGGGCAGCGGAATAGCCTTTAGTGCCCCAGGAACATCAAACCGGGCCAAAGGTCTCCCCAAATACCAACCCAACCCCAGCCCCCCTCTACCCCCCCTAACACGCATGGCAGAGAGCGCCTCCCCAAAGCGAGCACGGCACCCCGGCCTCCTCACCCAGCGGGGGCCTCACTGGGTTTGCCAAGGAGCCCAGAGCGTGCCGCGGCGTCGGGAGGCAAACCGTCCTCTCGGCCGTCCAGCAGGGACAGGGCTGGACAGGGAGCTGTGAAAGTGCCTTTAAAAGCCTTGGCCAAACTTCCCTTTTCCTGGCAAACTCCATTCTCTGGAAATAGGTGTCCGCAAAGTGCCTGGTTCCCGCGACGGAGGGGGAGCCGGGAGGCGGAGGGAAAGGCCTCGGGCCTGTCCGCTCCATCATGTGGGCTCAGCCTCCCCCCCTCGGGCCTCCCTGCTCCCGGATCGGTGGCCGCCTCGCCGGGCGGCGGGACGGGAACGGGCCTCGCCGAGGGACAGAGGACGTGCCGCAGCGGCGTGGCCAGGGCTGGCCTGGGCTGGTCAGCCAAGCCTCCGGCTCTGGCGCCTGAATTTCCCGGAGCCGTCACCTGAGATGGCCCAGGGGTTTGAGTTGTTTTTGGGGGTAGAGGAGCTGAGAGGGGGAAAACACACACACAAACACACATGTAAACACACACATGCACACACACAAACATGCTTCTATATGCACACATGCATGCACACACAAGCACACACGTACACACATACATATATGCTCATGCGCACAATATACACACACATGCACACACACACACGTATGCACATACATGCATATACATACACACAGAGTTCTCAAGGCCCAACCCCGAAGGAGGGTAGGGAGATCGGCGGAGGAAGGAAGTGGATTGGCGATCACTGGTGACTTTCCAGATGTTTCACCAGGGATGAGAAGGGAGCCAGATTGGAGGCGCGTGACTCGCAACCAGGACTTTTTCAACAAGTGGGGGGAGGAGAAGGCGGAGCTGAGGCGTTAGGCAGGGGACTTGTTTTCAGCTTGGGAGAGGTGAAATCCTTATATGTACATTTAAAAATATATATTTTATTGATTTTTCACAGAGAGGAAGGGGGAGGGATAGAGTTAGAAACATCGATGATACAGAAACATCCATCAGCTGCCTCCTGCACGCCCTCCATTGGGGATGTGCCCGCCATCATGGTACGTGCCCTTGACCTGGGACCTTTCAGTCTGCAGGCCGATGCTCTATCCACTGAGCCACACCGGTGTCGGCTTAAGTATGTTTTTGTTGACGTCAGAGAGAGGAAGGGAGAGGGAGGGAGAGAAAAAGAAACACGGATGATGAGAGAGCATCATGGATCGCTGCCTCTTGCACGCCCCGCACTAGAGATGGAGCCCACAACCCGGGCGTGTGCCCTGACCGGGAATGGAACCCTGACCTGGTTCACAGGTCCAGGCTCAGCTACGGAGCCCCGCCGGCTGGGCCTTCTGTTTCCGGACGCCACAGGCAGCCGAGCAGACGCGGGAAGAGCCGGGATGGGGAGTGGGATCTGCTTGCAGTTGCTCGGTGCTGACGGCCGGCATGACTGCCCGCGGCCGGCGGAGGCCTGCGGTGGAGGCGCTCCCACCTGGAGCCGCACACGCCTAGAGCTCAGAGCTGTCCTGGGAGGGTGGGGGAGAGAGTGGCCCCGCGGTCCAGCCACAGCCGTGCCCGGTGCTTGTCTCCGTGGCTGCGCTGCGCAGTGTCCCCCCTGTTTGCAGGGTGCATCGCACCCGGACGTGTTTATTGAGTGGAATTGCATTGACCCAGGGCACACCCTCCTCCCTACTCCCCAGCCTGCCCGGCTGCTGCTTCCGTGGCTTACCCCCGTTCGCCCCCCCCCCCAACAGGCCCCAGCAGTTTCCGTCTGGAATAGACGCAGGCTCTGCTCTCCTGAAGGGAAATGGCAGCCACGTGTTTGCACGGAGGAGCCCGAGGCTGGTAGGAAACCTCCAGAACGCGGCTCCTCCAGGCCGAGCTGCGCCTCGAACTCGGGCACCGACAGTCCCAGGTCGTTTCAGATTTTCCTTGAGTGGGAGGACCGCGCAGAGCCTGGATCAGAGCTTTACCTGAGGCCCCTTCCAGCCTGACTCAAGTTTGTCCCTCCGTTTGTGAGTTGACTTTGGGGGCACAGTTTGCAATGGAGGAAGATGTTTGCCAGCACTGACCTCCCGGCGTGGACGCGGGCCCTGCGGCCTGTTCCCCACGACGATGAGGAGGATAAGGATGAGGAGGATGAGGGAGATGCTGTCCTCTGCTGACTCCCTGCTGGCCTCAGGCCGGAGCTGAGCAAGGCACCACCCCCCACCCCCTGGGCGCAGAGGACCGTGGCGTTGGGGAGGCGATTATGATTCAGCAGGAGGATTGGGCAGAGCTGTGCCCCTGGTCGGTGGTGGCAGGCAGGGGGCGGGGACCCTTCAGTCTGGGAGGGACCAGCTGGCCCCGGGAGGCGTGGCGAGGATTCCGGCATCTCACTGCCGGGCACTGTGGGCGGAGTTGGCGGGGCGGGGGCGGGGCACAGAAGGGCAGTGACCAGGATGACATATCACTTTTATTTTTCGGGCTTTAATCTTCATTCTTACTTTGCAGCTTGACTGGGGTAAAACTGACATACACTGACTTGCACATACCTCGGTCTCTCTCCCTTTTCCTCCCTCTTTGAAATCAATAAAAATATATAAAATATAAAACCACACTTTAGAAAACCGCATACACAAGAACCTCAGATTTAAAAACAAATACCTGGTGTTGCACCGGCCGCTGTGGCTCGGTTGGCTGAGTGGCCTCCCATGAACGAAGAGGTCACTGGTTCGGATCCTGCTCAGGGCACATGCCTGGGTTACGGGCTTGATCCCCAGTCAGAGGCAGGGTGTGTGTGTGTGTGTGTGTGTGTGTAGGCAGCCCATTGATATTCCTCTCTCTCATTGAAGCTTTTCTCTCTCCCTCCCCCTTCTCTTCCCTCTTTGAAAAAGTCACAAACATTTTTAAAAGCATGTTGTGGACATTGTAACTATAGAGAACGCCTGTCGGTCACACATGCACCGTGTTTTCTTCCTGCCGAGTGGGGGTCGTTGTCCAGGTGAGTAAGTGGGGGAAGGAGGGCTGAAGCCTGTGGCCCTAACTCACTCCACAGAAACGCCACGGAACTGAGGGGCGTCCCGGCCCGCTCTGTCTGGCCTCCTCTGTGTCTGCAGGTTCGAGGCTCAGGTGGTGCCATCTCCACCTCCCAACACACGCCGGACTGAGTGACTGAGCGCCAGCTCAGGCCGCTCTGATGGCACAGACTCCTCTCCTTCCCCTCGCGGGCGGCTAATTAAGCTCTGCAGCGGCCCGAGGGCGGCGCGGGTTGTCTTGTGGTTTGGCTTATTGGCTTTTCTGAGAAGAAGGTGGAGGGAGTTGAATACGAGACAAAACATCCGCTCGTTTCATGCCCCCCGTCTTAGTGTGGCCGTTAACAAAGAAAGCGAGTGTTGATTGGTTTTAAATTCCAACTCGTGTCGGATCAATGCGACCGACACAGATGCAATAGAGTCCCTCGCCAGGCCCGGAATTGACCCTAATGAGCGCCGGTCTGCACGTTGGTAGTTGAGTGTTAGACATATTTTTAACCTCATTGCCGTGGACACGTGGCTAAACACAGCCCATTAAAGCCGGAGTTGCGTTTACTTACTTTCTGGGGGGTCGGCTGGTCTGTTTAGCAAGATATTGATCCCAATCATCTGTTATTTGATCAGATTACTTGTAATCAGTCAGGTGTAGCAAGATCTTTTTTGCGTTCAGACACACGTAATTCTGATAAAACTTGCCTTCTCCCTTCCACTCCCCCCAACCCCGAGGTTTCTCCTGGTTTTTGCTTTCAAATGTGTTGAAGAAATCATGCTTTCCAACGTTACATAAAACATTACCTGCGCTGAGAAATTTGACAGTGATGTAAGAGAATGCTCAATTATTTTTATGTATTTAACTTTAGGCTTCTTACTATATTATGGAATCACCTAGATAAAAATCAGTATATGTATTTCAGACAGGAAGGGAGAGGGAGAGAGAGATGGAAGCATCAATGATGAGAGAGAATCATGGATCGGCTGCTTCCTGCACGCCCGACTGGGGATGGAGCCCACAACCTGGGCATGTGCCCTGACCGGGAATCGAACCCTGACCTCCTGGTTCATAGGTCAACGCTCAACCACCGAGCCAGGTCGGCGGGCAAAACCCTGTACTCTTTCACGAATAAAAACAAAGCGCAGGCATCTTTCTTGTCTCGGTCAGTGAAAGCGCACGTATAAGATAAAGCTCAGGGGCACTGAATGTCTTTCAGCCTTTGCGGGGAAGAGACACATGTCCGTGGGAAGGGTTGTTTGAGGAATTCCGTTATAGATACCACGGCTCAGAGCAGGAAAAACGCGTCTTTCATCACTTCTGGGTGAAACTGGCCGTGATCTTGTGGATCAGTATCCCTTTATGTGCATTAATTTTATATGATTATGGAGTAATATTTATTTATTATAGAACAGAATAGAAAGTTTGTCTAAGAAATCTAGAGTTCCACCCTTAAGGATCAACCTCCAATCCCTTGATGGTTTATTACAGACCTGCTAGATAAGCACACACATATTTTTAGTCGTGCTGGTAGTGAGGGTTACTATTTTGATTTGACTTTAACTTTTTAAAGCAATATAATGCTGACACACTTCTTTTTAATACACATGTCATTATTGTCATTCTTATTGGCGCATTAGTATTTCTCCACATGGATGTACCATCATTTGTTTAACTAGTTGGTATCTACCTGTTGTCTCCCACGTGCCTGCTGACCTGGGCTCGAACCCACAACCTAGGTATGTGTCCTGACATGTAGGATGATGCTCCAGCAGACAGAGCCACCCAGCCTGATGCTCAGACTCCCAGTTCTAGAATCTGAATCTAGAGCTTGGTTCATCTCATTTTCTGAGAACATGTTACGTTGTAGGAAAGCGTCAGTGAAGTCTGTGTTGCGTGTTCGATTAACCATAGGATTGTTGCTGTAAAACACGAGGTGCCAGGTGGGATTTCTTGGGTCATTGGCTAAAACACGCCACCGCCTCACGCACCCGTGGATGCTAACACAGGAATGTTCGTTATAATCGCTTTCTGTGCCTCTGAGCTGACTGTCAGAATTTCATGTTGCTAATTGTGTAGATGTCTTCTTTTATTCTTTCTGTCCAGTTCTCACCCTTGATTGCGTCAGGAATAATTTCCAGCATCATTATTATCCAACTGAAAAGTGCTGTTAAAATTTCTAAACAAGGAGAGCTTTATAACTTTACTGGATGCCCGGTGCACGAATTCGTGCACAGGTAGGTCCTGGGCCTGGCCAGCGATCAGGGCTGATCAGGGCCTTTCTGCCCTGGCCGCCAGCTGCTGTCTGGGGCCTGCCTTCATGCCACACCGCCCCCTGGTGGTCAGCACACATCCTGATGAGGATTGAACTCCCGGTCTCCCGGTAGAACGCCCAAGGGGACACTTTCCCTATTAGCCTTTTATATATGTAGATTACTTTAAGTAGAGAGAACTTTATTTGTTGGGTTTCATGAATGAAATAACCTCAGACGTGTTCCCTCTACTCACTTTCATTGATTCTAACTGCGAACCACCCTGCCGTACGAGTGACCTCCTCCCCCAAAGCAATCCAAAGGAGAGGAATATGGGAATTTGGTTTCCTCCGACACATACTTTAAAAAAAAAAATATATATATATATATATTTTATTTTTAAAAATATATTTTATTGATTTTTTACAGAGAGGAAGGGAGAGAGATAGAGAGCTGGAAACATTGATCAGCTGCCTCCTTCAAGCCTCCTACTGGGGATGTGCCCGCTACCAAGGTACATGCCCTTGACCGGAATCGAACCTGGGACCCTTCAGTCCGCAGGCCAACGCTCTATCCACGGAGCCACACCGGTTTTGGCTCCAACACACACTTGACGTACAGCTGTATTTCTGTAATCGCGTGGCGATCGGGGAGCCGGTGAAGACCACCGGGCGGGGAGGACGGAAGGATCCTCTTTATCAGAGAGGACACGTCTGTGCGGAGCTGCGCCGTGAGCCCCCTGCCTTCCTCCGGTGACAGGTGCACGTTCATCGTGTTAATGAGGGCAGCGTCGCGTCTGGCGGGGAAGGAGCCGCCTCCAGGGAGAAACCGACGATTCCAAATCCAGAGGGCTCCGCTCAGCAGCCTCTCCTCCGGTCTGCGGGGTGGCGCACCTGGTCTGAGCCGGTTAAGCAGAGCTGAGAGTGAAGGCCGCCTCCGATGCCGTGGAGGCCCGTGGTGGTGTCCGGGCGCGGGGAGACTCGGAGGGAGGGCGAGGAGGGGGAGGGGTACCGGGCTTCCTGGGTGTGCTGCTCCCTTTGCCACGTCTCCTCCCGGCACCCTCTTAATCTCCTCCCACCCCGACCTGTGTGAGTCCCGCCTCTCGGGGCTCCTCGTGGATCAAGGGCACCAGTGTCTCCTCCTCCTCCTCTCTGTGATTCTCCCTGAAACACCCTGCCTGGCCGGCTGAGTTTCCCCGTCTCTTCCATGCCTTTCCTGACCTCTCCCAGCCCGTCCCCAGCTGTAGGCACTCTGGGGGGACAGGGTCTCTGTGTTAGCTTAGGTTAAACCCCTGTTTTATACGGCACTTTTTAAAATTCTTTTTTTTAAACAATCACCTTTTTATACACTGAGTGGCCAGATGAGAAGGATCTCTGAGCGCATCATAATCTGGCCTCTCAGTGTCTATCCTATAGAATAAAAGGCTACTATGCAAATTGTCCCCTCGACCAGGAGTTCAGCCAGCAGGCAGGCCGGCCAACTGCCCATGTCCCCTCCCCCTGGCCAGGCTGGCTGGACCCACCCATGCATGAATTCATACACACACACACACACACACACACACACACACACTGAGTGGCCAGATTATTATGCGTTCAGAGATCATCATAATCAGGTCACTCAGTGTATGTAAAGTAAGCACAGGGAATACAATCAACAATACTGTCATAACTGTGTATGGTATCAGGTGGGTACGAGAATTATCGGGGGATCACTTGGTAAAATATATAATTGACCACTCTGTGGTACATCTGAAACTAATATAAAATATATTAAATGTCAACCAGTTGAAAAATGAAAATCTAAACAAAACCAGAAAAAACAACCTTTATGACGGCTCCCAAATTAACCGGTGACAGAAGTTTATAACTGGGGGAGCAGGTGGAGATGTCTCAGAGGGGTTACGGCAAACGTGTGTAAACAGCTTCAGACGTGCGGGATTTTGAACAGGGAGGATCCGGATACTCGGCTGAGAGAACGTTGGGAAGCTCCCTCTGATGTGTTGGTTCACATAGGACTGTGGGTTGGGGTTCATTTTATTTATTTTTTTAAAACACATTTTATTGATTTTTTTTACAGAGAGGAAGGGAGAGGGATAGTTAGAAACATCGATGAGAGAGAGACATCCATCAGCTGCCTCCTGCACGCCCCCCACTGGGGATGTGCCCGCAACCCAGGTCCATGCCCTTGACCGGAATCGAACCTGGGACCTTTCAGTCCACAGGCAGACGCTCTATCCACTGAGCCACACCGGTTTTGCTGGGTTTCATTTTTACTCATGTCCACCGCAGCCTGGGCCCCAGGAGCGAGACCGGCACCCTGCGCCCGGGAAAAGGCCTGGCCCTTTAAGGCCTGTTTGCCCTGGAAGAGCCAGAGAGATGCTGTTCAGAGAGCCATGGAAAGTGGGGATTTAGGGTTTCCCCATGGAGCTGTTCGGGCTGTGCGAGGTCTCTTTAAATCAGGAGTCTGACGCCTGACAGCAGCTTCGTGGGCCTTCTGTTCCGGGGAGGCCTGATATGACAGCGAGAGGCAAAACTGGCAGTAGGTCTTACTTTCGGGGAAACGGTACGTTCCACCTCCTGTTACTGCTCCCCTAAGTCAGCCAGGGGGCGCCAGTGCGGGAGGAGGGACCGGCCACAGGCCCGCGTTTCCAGAGACACCTGCTGCGAAGCACCAGGGACATTACGTCCAAGACACGATTCCAGGCCCGTGCCACCCTCCCTGGCGACTCCCCGAGAGAGAGAGCACCTGGGAGACGGCGTGGTCTGCGCATCCGGGGCCCTGCCGCGGGGAGGGCTTGGGGGGCCCGGGATCCGGGGTGGGCGGCGTGCTCCCCGGAACGCCGGGGCCTCTCTCCCTGGGCTCCGCGTGCTCTGAGGATGGACGCGATGGACCCGACGCCTGCTCCTCTGAAGGACACGTGTTCTCCCGTCCCTGGAAGCTCTCAGAGTCCCCTCTCTCCTCGGGCGGCGTCCGCCCGCATCCTCTCCTCTCCTGATGGGGAGAACCCCTCCAGCCCGTTGGGACGAGGTCACGGCCACCGGCGGCTGCTCCTGTGGCGGTCGGCACTGCGGTGAGTGCCGTTCGGCCAAAGCGCTGCGAACCGCTGCTGCCCCGTGACCCCCCCCCCTCCCTCCTCCACAGGCGGCACGCAGACCCGGCGAACTCGGGGTGGCAGATCAGCAGGTGGAAGATCACGGGACCGGAACCGGAACCATCTCTCACGCAAGGGATGGGCCCTTCGTGAGCGTCAGTGGGTGAGTCTCCTCGTCTGTCTGTCTGTCTGCACCATTGGAGGCATCCAGCCCGCGCTCGCCTGGGCTGGTCCTCGGCGTGAAACGCAGAGCTGCTTCCTGGAAGGCAGCGCTAACCGCTGAGCCCTCCGCCTCCTCCCTTCCCTCCCGGCTGCTGCGCATGGGAGGTGGGAGCCCTTTTGCTGAGAGCCGTCTCACGGGCACAGTCCCCTGCTGGGGGGACCGCATGCTCCTGTCCATGTGCCCCCCCCCCCCCCCAGCCCATGCTCAGACGCACGGAGAGCATGCTGGCATCCGGGGCTGGAACCCGGACCCATGGAAGGCTGGAGGCCGCCGGTCCCGGTTCCACAGACGCTCCTTCTGTGAACTCAGCGAAGTTCCCGGAGGCGGCAGCTGCGTACACACCTCCTTGGTGCCCCGTCACCCCCAAGTTTGTTCTTTCTCCTCTCCCACCAGATGGGGGGCATCTCCTGAGCCAGAATCTCCGTGGATTGGCCTTCAGGTCGGACTTCCGAAAGGCGTCCGAGGTGAGTCTCACTTTCTAGAACCGGAAACCCGCCGCCTGTCTGTAAATGTGAGTCCCCAGCACCTGCCGCTGACATGGGTTCACTGAAACGGGAATTAACGACGACAGGGAGGCTGTGATGACAGAGGCTCTGTGAGCCCCGAGGCTTTGGAGGAGGAATTCTTCCAGAGCTGGCGGCCGGGACAGGGGGGAGCGACGGGTCGTGCTGTGTCCCTGTCACCTGCTCCCAAGCTCCTGAGCTCACAGTGAGCGGGACCAGGCCCTCCTGCCTGTGGGAATCTCCATTACCTGCCAGTGTTGCCGCTTTGTTGCGTATCGCTGTGTCATAATGACCAGGCTGCTGCCCGCGGCAGGCCCCTCTTCACCTCCCTTAGAGGCGGAGGCAGCGTTTGGACAGAGCAGCGGGGCTGTGCTCGGCTCCACGGGGCCTCCACTGGAGGGACTGTCAGACCATGGCTGAGCCTGTGGGTGGCCCCACTCTGTGTGCACTGAGGCCTGGGAGCCTGGCGCCAGGGAGACGCTGGGTTCCGGGGGGAACCCCCCTGGGGTGTGGCCCAGCCCAGCATCAGGGGAGCCAGGCCTGGCCTCTAGTGACCCAGCGCAGGAGTCACAGCCACTTCCGCCGGGAGCGTGACCAGTCCACCCTCACCACGGTGGTGGGGGACACGGAACCCCTCGGGATGGGAGGGGTCTCAGAATTTGGAGGCCGTGTCTCAAAGGTACGACCTTAAGAAGCAGGTCTGATCCTGTGGTTTCCTTTTTAATGTGTCCTGATTATTGAACAAGCTGCAGACGTCCCCTCTGTCTGTTGTTTTCCCATTGGTCCTCCCGCCCGCCCCTTCCCTCACACCCCCTCCTCTCCCCTCGTCACCCCCGCTCC
>JAAGEH010002532.1:995551-1005749 GCA_011751065.1 Lasiurus cinereus
GGCCAGGCCAAGGGACCCCACTGGTGTATGCAGTGCACTAGGCCTCTGATATGAATATAAGATCTTTGGTTCATCTCTTCACACCCTTCCCCTACCCCCCTTTTCCTCTGAGATTCACCTGTCTGTTCTGTTTCCATTCCTGTGCACTGAGCATCTGCCCCCTGGTGGTCAGTTCACGTCACAGCTACCAGTTGAACAGTCACGTAGGCTTTTATATACATAGATTAGGGTATTTATCCGCTTTTCTGCTGTAAACAAACATAGCCGGGCCCTAAGTCTCGGCATTCTCACCGGCATGGGTCACTTCCCCAGCCCCCCTACCGTGCGATATGGCCACCATCCCCATTTCTCAAACGACGGTGCGGGGGCGTTGGGGGTGAGTAGCGTGGCCACAGCTATGCAGGGGGAGGGGGCGCTCCGAGTCGGGGCGCGGGCTCTGACAGGGTCTGGCCCACAGCGTCTTGGTGCTCGCTGAGGTCCTCTAGCCGGGAAGTTTACGCAACATAATTCACCGGGAGCGCGGCTCCATCCGTCCCGCCGCCAGCTCCCGGCCGGTAGAACGTTGCTTCTGGCTGAAGTGATGGCTGAATTGTACACCTGCCATCTCAGGAGAGCGCTCGGGGCTACACAGGAAGGTCTCATTTCCCCAGGAAAAGAAATGCTCGGCGTCGGCCTCTGCGGCCGAGTCCCGACCTGGGAGCAGAGGTGCGTGTCTCGGGGGAAAAGGACAGGCCGTTCCATCCGGTGCCCGAGGGCTCGGGCCGCCGTGGGCGTCATTTTGGCGATAAGCTGACGGAGGGTCAGGGAGCGGCGGGCTGGACGGAACGCCCGCCTGGCCAGGCTGGACCCCGAGCCAGTGTTGGCCAGCTTCCGCCGGTAGAGCGGCGCTCGGCCTCTGCGACAGGCTGGTGAGCTGTGGCTGGTGAAGTTCAAGGCCAGCCCGGAGGGAAGGGGAGCTGGGGGAGGTGCGGAGGTAACCTGGCGCTGACCCAGGAACCAGAGGTCGCGGGGTGCTCCCGGGACAGGGGGCGCGCCCGGTGAGGCCCCGCACGGGTGTGATGGGCTGGAGGAGAGCCGCCGGGGTTCCGGTGAACGTGTGCGGTGAAGAAGAAATGGTTTGTTTGTTTTTTTGTTTGTTTTAAAATATATTTTATTGATTTTTCACAGAGAGGGATAGAGAGTCAGAACATCGATGAGAGAGAGACATCGATCAGCTGCCTCCTGCACGCCCCACAGTGGAGATGTGCCCGCAACCAAGGTACATGCCCCCGACCAGAATCGAACCCGGGACCTTTCAGTCCGCAGGCCAGCGCTCTATCCACTGAGCCAAACCGGTCTCGGCTGGTTGTTTTTTTTTAATTTTTTATTTTTTTGCAAATCACCGGATCGTGGAGTAGCCTGTCACCCCGCAGAGCTTGGGCTGTCCTGGCTGATCAGGGGCCTAAGAAACCACCGGCCGGAGGCTCCCAGGCATGGGGAGCGACAAGAGGTGCCGGAACATGCTTCCCTGAGCAGCTAGAGCAGCGGTTCTCAACCTGTGGGTCGCGACCCCTTTGGGGGTCGAACGACCCTTTCACAGGGGTCGCCTAAGACCCTCGGAAAATGCAGATATGACATCACAATGCATCACAGGAGCAACATGTCATGGTTGGGGGTCACCACCCCATGAGGAGCTGTATGCACGGGTCGCGGCCTGAGGAAGGTGGAGAACCGCTGAGCTAAAGCGTCTCTCTCCTTCGGGAGGTTTGGACGGAGGCGGCGCTCTGAGTTGCAGAATTCTGATGCCTCTAAGGAGCAGGCTGGCCGCTTGGAAAGTTGTCTGTTCTTTCAACTAATTTGTAAAATGAAAAAACAAAAACAAAAACAAAACCCCATGCCGTCGTGATATAGGTCAGAGTTTGAGTTATTTATAAGATCTTTCCTCCCAGCGTGCCGCCGTGCAAGCTTAATTGTCCGCCCGAATAAGGGCAAGTCCGGAGAGTTCACCTCAATGAATAAAGGTTAATTGTGCGTCGTCCGCAGGCCGTCGGGGTTCGAGCCTCATCAGAAGTACTTATGCGCTGCTCACCAGGCGTCAGTGGCCGGAAAGCCGGGAGGAGGGGGGGTTTCCGTACAGAAAGGAAGCCGGTCGCATGGAGACGCCCAGGAAATGGCATCTCCGTGCTGGCGGTTAAGAGCTTATGGCTCCACCAGGAGGACTCGTCATGGCGACCAGGAGGTCACGTGACAGGGTTCAAGGGCATCCAAGGGAGAGCTGGAGCATCGCCTTGGCAGCCAGCCTCCGAGGCAGCCTGGTCACCACGCAGGCCCCGCTGGGGAGGTGGCGATCTGTGCAGGCTGCTGGCTCTGCAGCTTCTCTGGGGAGGCGTTTGAAAGCTGCTGCTGAGGCCTCA
Source organism: Lasiurus cinereus (assembly GCA_011751065.1). Lineage (NCBI taxonomy): Eukaryota > Metazoa > Chordata > Mammalia > Chiroptera > Vespertilionidae > Lasiurus > Lasiurus cinereus. The sequence goes on from JAAGEH010002532.1 coordinate 997,945, forward strand.
GTCAGTGGTCGGCAAATCGCGGCTCCTGAGCCACATGCGGCTCTTTCGCCGTTTGAGTGTGGTTCGGCGTTAGAACCACCTTCCAAATAGACTCGCTCAGGCCGGAAACCGCCTTCTGCGCACGGGCCACAAAGTTTCCATCGCACTGTACGTGCGCCCGCACATGGTGGTTGTGCAAGAGCCACACTCAAGGGGCCAAAGAGCCGCATGTGGTTCGTGAGCCGAGGTTTGCCGACCACTCTCTTACGTCTTGAGTGGGGAAGACGCGGAGGTAACATATTGGCCCACATACAGAGGGGGGCGGAGCAAAAGTAGGGTAATAACCCTCCTCATAATAAGTAATGTGGTAATCCTGTCTAATAGAGAGGGATTATGCTAATTGACCATCAATCACTCCTCACAAAGATGGCTGCACCCACAGCTGAGGCCAAGTTCCCATCAGGAGCCTTAAGGAGCAATCAGCAGGGACCTGAGGCTCCACCCTCCCCTGCCCCCGTGGGGCTTGACAGGGAACTTCAGGCCGGGCCCCCCATCCCAGCACTGGGCCAGGGGACCTGAGGCTGCGCCCGCCTGTCTGGCTAGGCTTGACAGGGGACCTCAGGCCATACCACCCCCCCAGCAGGGCTTGACGGGGGACCTCCAGGTGCACCCCCAGTACTGGGCTGGGGGAACTCAGGCCGTGTCCCCCACCTGGCAGGGCTTTATGGAAGACCTCGAGGCACGCTCCCCATCCTGCTGCCAGACCAAGGGACCGGAGGCTGGGGCTCACCATGGGACCCAGAGTCAAGTCCCCGCCCACCCACATGCACCTCAAAATCACATGAGACTCAGACCTGGCTGGCTCTCCCCATTGGGCTAGATCCAGACCCAGCCAGTCCCATCCTTGTCAAGCCCCACTGGGTATGAAAGGGAAGTGAAAGAACTGGGAAACTGGAGTTTTTTATTTTGTATTTCAGAGAGGGAGAGAGGGGGAGGGAGAGAGAAGAGACACAGAGAGAGAGAGCGCCATTGACTGGCTGTCTCCTGCACGCCCCACACTGGGGCGTCAAACCGTGACCTCCGGGTTCACAGTCCAGTGCTCAGCCGCTGAGCCACGCCGGCCGGGCGCACCAGCGCTTTTGAGAAGTTGTCGTGTGGCCGCTGAAGCAGGAGGAACGGCAGTGGCCCCGGGGGGAGGCAGGTGGGGGCGGACTCCCGGGAGGACACGGAGGTCCTGTTCATAGGGCCACCGAGCGGGGACAGGCAGGCGGCGGATTCACCAGATGCCCAGCTTCAAAGGAGCCGAGGGCGGGAGGGGACTCGGGAGAAACTCTTGGCTTAGTGCCAGCGAGGACCCTGGCACCCAGGATCCCTCTGCGAGGCCGCAGGGACCGGTTTCGCTCGCCTCCTGACCTTGGCCGTGGCGCACCCTGGCGGTGGGGCAGGGACAGCACGGTCAGAGGGGATGGACAGAGGAGCAGGAGGGAGCAGAAGCGAGCGGCGAGGCTTCCATTCGTTGATACTTTGTGCAGTTGCTCTGGTCAGCAAACTGTGGCTCTCGAGCCACAGGCGGCTCTTTGGCCCCTGGAGGGTGGCTCTTCCACAAAATTCCACGGCCTGGGCGAGTCTGTGTTGAAGAAGTGGCGTGAGAAGAAGTTTAAGTTTAAAAATTGTGGCTCTCCGAAGAAATGTCAGTCGTTGTCCTGTTGATGTTTGGCTCTGTGGGCGAAGGAGTTTGCTGACCGCTGCTCTGGTGCATCTGCAGTAACCAACATCACCGTTGGCTGCCTCCTGCACGCCTCCCACTGCCTCCTACCCGCCCCGCACCACCGAGGAGCCCAGGCAGGGGTGACCCGGCCGCTGGTTCTGACTCCCCACCTCCCGGGTTCAGAGTCCCCCACAAAGGCCTCCAGCCGTGGCTCCAAGGATGGGGCCTGAGAGCCAGCCTTTTTTTTTATTTTTTTATTTTTAAAATATATTTTGCTGATTTTTACAGAGAGGAAGGGAGAGGGAGAGTCAGAAACATCGATGAGAGAGAAACATCGATCAGCCGCCTCCTGCACGCCCCCCACTGGAGATGTGCCCGAAACCAGGATACATGCCCTTGACCGGAATCGAACATGGGCCCCTCTAGTCTGTAGGCCGACGCTCTAGCCACTGAGCCAAACCAGTTAGGGCAAGAGCCAGCTTTTAGAAGACTCCCCGATGATTCTGAGGTGTAATCTTTATTTTTTCTCTTTTAACCTTTTTACTGATGTCAGAGAGGAAAGGTCAGGGAGGAAGAGAGAAACATAAGTGATGGGAGATAATCATGGGTCGGCTGCCTCCTGCCACCCGGGCCTGTACCCTGACGGGGAATCGAACCCTGACCTCCTGGTTCCTAGGTTGACGCTTAACCACGGAGCCAGGGCGGCTGGCGGGCATTTCTCGCGGTGGTGTTGCAGCTGTGCAGGGCAGGCAGGCAGCGAGGGTGCGGCTGGAGCAGACCTCGGGCTGCGGTGCAGCGGGAGAGGGAGAGCGGGCTGGAGGAGAGGGAGGCAGGGAAGGGGATGGTGCCCAGCCTGACTCCGGTGATGAGCTGGTGCCGGGGAGACGGGGACGTGGTGGTGGAGAGAGGCCTCGAGCAGGACCGGGCGGTGGGACACCTCGGAGCGGGGCGAGCTGGCGGGCGGCAGCGGGCCGGGCCGGGCGGGGCCAGCTGGCCCTCCTTGCCCAGATTGCGGCCGGGCCTCTATTTAGGCCGAGGCGGCGGCGCCGGGCTGTTCTCGGCTCAGACACACCCCGGCCCCCCTGCGACTCCTCTCCCCGCGGGGGGCAGCCACACCGCCACCAGGCCACCCAGCCCCTGGGCCAGGTCAGTGTGGACCCCCACTTCTCCCTGTCCCCCACGAAGGAGGCACCCCCAGGACGCCCTCTGGGGCTGGGTGGAGGCGAGCGGGCCCACTGGTCCAGGCTGACCCCCGTTCTGATGGCACGTGTTTCTCCGCTCTCTCTCCAGCTCCCATCCGCTGCTGTGTTGAGCTCATGGGGCCAGCGAGGACCCCAGGACGCAGCTTCATCCCCAGTGAGTGACCCGCTGTGCGCGCGCTCTCTCTTCCTCTCTCTCCCTCCCTCCCGGATTCCCACACTCACCGCAGTGGTCTGGGGGTCTGGGAGCACACATCCTCAGAGCCGGCCTCTCTCCCCCTGGGATGCGATTGTGGCAGTAGCACCCATAGCCTCACCTGCTCCCCATTCCCGAGGTTCCCCAAACAGCAGGCGGGGCTGGGAGCTCCCTGCTCCGGGCAGACCCTTCTGTTAAACGCCGTGTTTTCCACCCGGAGCGGCTGTAGGGGTGGTTCCAGCTGGAATCCACGCTCTCCAGGTGCATCTCTGCTCCTGGCTTCCTCTCCCCCGGGATGAGCCCCAGAGCGCCGCCTCCGTCCCCCTTTCCTGGGGTGACCCTCCCTTGGCCCTGGTCCTCTCTGCCTCCCCAGCCCCCCCCCAACACACACACACACACACACACACACACACACACACACACACACGTCATTCATTCGTCCCGAAGCCGCTGAGTTCCTGGCTGCTTCCTGCCACCCTCCCCTTAGAGCCCGGGCTTCCTCTGGCTTCTGAGTCTCACCCTCCCTCACTCCCTCCTCCATCCCCCTCCTTGAATCACTGCTTTGAACTGGGGCGCCATGCTCAGGGGGCGCGTGCAGTGAGTCACGGACACGGAGGAGCCTCGGGTTCGAGGCTGCAAAGCCGATCCTCTCACGGAGCGAGCCCTCTGGGTATGAAGACCTGAACATCCCGGGGGCGGCTCCCGGGAAGGGTCAGCGAAGGTGCCAGAGCCCAGGGCCCGGGTTCGAGCAGCGAAGGGACGAAATGAACCCCTCCTTCCTCTGTTGTTCTGTTTCTCTCCCATTGGGCAGCTAATTCAGAGAGAGAAAGGAGCAAGTGGAGCGGGGGGGGGGGGGAGAGAAGGCAGGAAGATGCAGGGCGGACAGCTGGTGGGTTTCAGCTGCGCAGGTGAAGGCAATAATCGGGGAGATCTGAGGGACACCCTGGTTTCTTCCCAGGGGCCTCCCCGTCCCTCGGTTTCATTCTCGGCGTTAGTGCCACCCCCTGTCTTGAGGGCTCGTGGGCCCAGAAACCTGTTCATGGGACACACCTGGTTGGTCTCGTGACGTCAGACACGGTCTCACCGGAAACGCGTTTTGTGCGTTGGTTTGAGTCCAGCTGTCAACCGCCGGAAGCAGAACCTCTGGCTCTGAGCTGAGGCTCCCACGAATCGGAGTATCTGACCTTCTGTACAGATCGCAGTCCACGCGGCTGTGTCCGAGGGTCACGTGACAACCATGGGCGACAGAGGAGGGGGCGGGAGAAGCAGGGCGGGCGGGGGCCTCTGGGATTGGAGGGGGGAAGCGGTGAGCACAGGCTGCAGGGCACAGGCTGCTGGGCACAGGGGTTAACAGTCAGAAGCTAACACGGCCCTCCCTCCCCCCACCCCCCCCCCCAGTTGGTTGTGCCTTGAGGGTCAGGAAAGGGAAGGGGCCAACATTCCCCAGGCTGTGGCCCAGATGCAGAGAGACGGGGCGCAGTTAGGGTCACAGCTGACCTTGGCCAGGATAGCACCAGCCTAGGCCGCGCCCGCACCTCCCTGCTCCCCGTTAGTTTCCGGTCAGCCGTCCTGGGGGTGCTCTGGGTCTGAGCCCACAAGGCCGCCCTGCAGGCCTCCCCGGAGCTGGTCCGGGAGCTGTGGCCTGGACCCCTCACCGGGGTCAGGCTGCACTTGAGCTTGACTGACCAGTGACAGCTGGAGGCGGCTTTACGAGGTCTGATTGCCTCGGCGAGGGCTCAGATGGGTAACGGGGACCAGCTGGGGTCGCTCCAGGGGCTCCCGTACCCTCCTCCACCCCCGAGACCTTGCTCCCAGGAGGCCTGGCGGCGGGCTCGCCACGCAGAGGCGGGCTGGGTGCGTGTATTTTTCTCGCAGAGAGTAGAGTAAACTTAAGAGATTGGGGTCCTTGGAAGATTCGAGCTGCAGAATGGAAATGCTCGGCCTTGACTGCCCAGTACCAGGATGAGCCAGCCTGGACCGGAGCAGGGAATTGTTAAACGGCGCTCAGCTTGATCGGGGACCGAGGCCACGAGCCTTTTTTGAGAGGAAATAAGGGAGGCTTTGCAGGCCGAATGGCCTCTGTTGGCACTGCTTACACGGGAGGCACATTAGCAGAGTTCTCAGAACACAGGAAGCAAACGTCACACGTTACCACCCATTTCCGGGGTTGGCACATACAGGCGAGGCCCAGCCCTGGTTTAAACCAGAGAGGCCTCCGCGTGCACGATGGGCCGCCCCCCAGTTCAGATCCCTCGGACCCAGGACCAGAAGGAGCCACCCAGAACCCGTTAAATAAATGACTCGCTTCTCCCCTCGCCTCTCGGATGCTGCTCTGCCGATTTCTTTCATCTCAGGCCGGGGCCGGAGGAGTTCATTCTCTTTCCCGTTGAGGGAGAACAGCCCGAGTAGCGGGCTTCATGGTGGTTCGCACGGTGCCCAGCTGCTCGCTGGGGTCACGGCTGAGGGCGATTTAAAATTCCACTTCAGTGTTTAAGTCTCCAAGTTTTGGAAATAACTTTTAAGCATGGGATTCACAGGTTATGGCCCTTGGAATTCTAATCAAACATTTAGTTTTTAAATGATATTTTTATTGATTTCACTCAGGAAGGGAGAGGGGGAGAAAGATACATCAGTGATGAGAGAGAAACATGGATCAGCTGCCTTCTGCATGCCCCCCACTGAGGATCGAGCCCACAACCCAGGCCTGTGCCCTTGACCAGAATCGAACCTGGGGCCCTTCAGTCTGCAGGCCGACGCTCTATCCACTGAACCAAACCCGCTCAAATCAGACTTAATTTAATAGCATGTTACAGTCTGTGGCGGGGAACTGGAATGTAATAAGGGGAAATAACAGTTTTGATAGCCAATTGCATTTGTTTGCTGCTCAACCTGCTGGTGCAGAAGAGAGCACAGGGCCATCCGTGGCCTCATTTGGTGAGGGAAGGAGGAAACCGCAGCTCAAAGTAAAAAAAAATAAAAAAAATGTAGGTTGTGTATAAAAGGTATTGCCTTAAAGACTGCACGTATCCATCTAGCTGAATGATTACTCCATGCAGTATTTTACTGAAAAAAGTTTACAACGTGTAGTAAAGTTTAATGTCACAGCACTGGCCAGCTTGGCTCAGTGGATAGAGCATCAGCCTGTGGAATGAAGTGTCCCGGGTTTGATTCTGGATAAACCCTCATGCCTGGGTTGCAGGCTCTGTTTCCAGTAGGGGGCGTGCAGGAGGCAGCCGATCAGTGGTTCTTTCTCCTCATGGATGTTTCTCTCTCTCTCCCTCTCCCTTGCTCTCTGAAATCAGTAAAGTATATTTAAAAAATAGTTTAATATCTCAGTACATACTTCTTAAAAATCCTCACCCAAGGATGTGTCTTTATTGATTGTAAAGGCAGGAAGGGGATTTGGGGGGAGAGAGATTGATGTGAGAGGGAATCAGAGCTGGGTTGCCTCCTGTCGGTGTTCCAACCAGGAATTGAACTCGCAACCCGGGCGTGTGCCCTCCCAGCCCTGACCCTGTGACCTCGGGGTGCCAGGGACGGCACTCCTCCAGCTGAGCCGCTGGGCCGCAGCACTGAGATTTTTAAGGTGCTGCTTTCATTAGTGACGTGACTTTTATCTGATTTTTCCAGGGAAAAGCCACCGCTTCACTGCGCATGTCCGAAAGCAGCCAAAGGTAAGTGCCCTCGGCCGCCTCCACGTGCCACGTCTGCCAGCGGGAGCCTGCTGGTAAGTGCCACACCCGCCGATTTCATTGAACACCCCACCAGCCGCCCCGTGCTGGGTCCTGGGTCCTGGGATTGGTCCCGGGTGTGACTGAGGGCATCGGGGTAGACCTGAGAGCCGCCGGGGTGGGGCCTCGATTTTTCTGTCAGCTCTTCCCTCTTCCTGGTCCCTGAGGGGGTGGGCGTGGTCCTCTCGCCACGTTACCAGGCCTGGAATTGGGGGGCTAACGGTGAGGTGAACCACAGGGCGGTTCCCAGCTGCTGCAGGAGCAGGTTCTGGGAGGACTGGAGTCCCTGTTGGCTCTGCTGACAGCAGAGCGGGGGAGGGGGTAGGAGGAGGGGGGAGGGAGTAGGAGGGGGGGGAGTGTCTTCTGTGGAGACGGGGAGGGAAGTCGTGCTTGTGTCCAGACGATGCAGGCACAGCTTTCTGACTGCGCTGCACTGGCTTTCTGGATATTGAGGGCAAAGAAGTCATGTATGTTCACGCAGCCTCCACTCCCAGTGGAACCAGGTCTCTGTGGAGGGATTAGAGGGAGAAAACGGTGTCCTGAGTTTGTGAAAAGTGTAACGAGGCATCAGCCTTACAGAGAACTTGGCTGCGGGCTAGGCGTGTGTGGTAAAAGTTGTGATCATAAAACGGGAAGGAAAATGTCTTACGATTGTGTTGTCTTAATGGACACCCCTTGGGGCACACTGCTATCATTCACATTTGGTTCCAACACTGTAAAGTGATTTATCAGAGGGAGGACGTATTATTCCTCTGAAAAGCTCAATTTTGGTATCTGGGTTGTAAGCAGCCCCAAATTTCCAGCAACAAATGTGCGGATTGAAGGGAAAGACGTTTCAGTTTTCCGGGGAAAACGGGAAGTGATAATTCTTAGAAATGCGGGCATGCCTACACTTACCACCTGGTTCCTTCCTGTGTCTCCTCTCCCTGGGCCTGAGGGTGAGGACACGGGGAAAGGGAACCAGGCCTCTTCTCTGAGCCCCTCAATACCAA
>JAAGEH010002532.1:1005759-1052187 GCA_011751065.1 Lasiurus cinereus
TGCTCGGTCCCGTGCACCTCAGGTCATGCTCAGAGCTTCCTGTGTGTGATTGTGTGCTCGGTCCTGTGCACCTCAGATCCTGCTCAGAGCTTCTGTGTGTGATCACACGCTTGGTCCCGTGCACCTCAGGTCATGCTCAGAGCTTCTGGATGGTGCTGATGGCACGCTCCGGAGATTAGCGGGTCCAGGAGCCGTTTACTGTGGGAGCCCCTGCCCCCCACTCCACCCACCAGGCTCCTGGCTCATCCAGGCCTCCATCCCTCCCCGGGGCACTGCTCCATGCTCGCCCCTGCCAAGCCCCAGCCTGGTGCAGTCCATACCCTCAGACCCCACCCCCTCCCCGTGCTCTTGCACACAACAAGAGCCCGCGGTCCCACGCGTGATCCTGAGTTTCCAGGCGAAGGAGAACGGTTACGCACACCTGTCTAATGAGGAAAGACACACCACCCATTGCAGAGGAGCGGCGGTCAGTCTGGGCGGGGCTTTGCCCTCTAACATGGGGGTGAGAGGGCGTGGAAACCCCACAGCCACTGCGAGGAGAGGCCAGACCGGGACTGACCGGCCTGTGAACCCCCTTCCACCCGGGATAAATGGGACATGATGACACGCAAGGATGTAGACATACCCGCCTGCTGGCTAACGAGCCACGTGGCTGGGGAACTTTGCATCTGTCATCCAGTTCCGGCCGTCCTTCTCTTCGCGAGGTCCTTGGGCATCGACGTGAGTCTGGCCTCGTGAATGCATTAGGAGGCGGTGTCCTCTCTAATTTTGGGGCCAGTTTGAGGACCCTCAGGGTTCAGTCTTCCCCGAATGTTTGATGGATTCTTCAGGGAAGCCACCCGATCCTGGACTTCGATTTTGGGGGCGGTTTTCCGTTACTGTCACCATTTTTACTAGCGTGTTCTCAGTTTTCCAGCTGCTCAGCACTCGGCCAAGAGGAGGTGGGATTGGTCCGTCTCTTCAGGTGTCGGGGGACGGGGTGGGGGCAGGCGTTCAGCCCTCCTTGCTGTGCATTGGGTCATCCTGTGTGTCTGCGGTCTGCGCTGCAGGCCTTCCGTTTCTCAATTCGTTTGAGCCTTCTCTTTGTCCTCCGCGGGTCTAGCTAAAGGCTTGTCCGTTTTATTTTTCCACAGAACCAGCTCTCGCTTCACTCTTCTTCTGTCGCCTTTGATCTCTGGGTCACTCATGTCCGCTCTCATTTCTGGCGTTTCCTCCTTCTAGTAAATTTGGACTTTGTTCTTTTCCTTCCTAGTTCTTAAGAGGGCCCATTTTAGATTCTTCATTGGAGATTATTCTTGTTTCTCTTTTAAAAATTCATCTTGATTGTTGCAAAGATTACAGTTGTCCCCTCTTTTCCTTCCCATTGAACCCCTACTCCTGCCCCGCCCCCTCCCCAGGCCTTCAGCACGCTGTGCCTGCTCTTTTTTTCTTGAGGGAGGCCTGGATTGCTGTAAGCTTCCCTCTTAACACCCCTTGTGCGGCATCCCGGTGACTTTTTATGCATCTCAGAGAGGACGGGAGAGGGATAGAAACATCGATGAGAGGAACATCATGGATTGCTGCCTCCTGCACGCCCCACTCTGGGGATGGAGCCCGCAACCCGGGCATGTGCTCTGATCCGGAATTGAACCCTGACCTCCTGGTTCCTAGGTGGACGCTCACCCACTGAGCCACACTGGCTGGGCATCCAGTGATTCTCTATATGTTTATTTCCTCTTTTATTTTTCATTGACCCAGTAGTCATTCATTAGCGCATTGGTTAATCTCCATACATTTCTGATGATTTCCCAAGCTTCTGGGGGAGGGGTTGCTGGAACCTCCAACCTGTGGCCAGTTGGCCAAAAACTCCAGTAATCTGGACGCGCACTGGGCATCTGAAGTGTGTGTGTATGTGTGCATGTATGTGCGGAAGCCTGGGTACATTGGAATGGGCATTGGGTGAAATGGGTCTCTTTTTACCTGATTGTAATATGGGAATAAAAATTGTAACCGGGGTCAAACAGAAGATGTGTAAGCCCGTCCTTCCTGTCATGTGAATTGGCCGTGCAAAACAGGGAGCAGCAAGATGGCTGAGCCCCCGTGTGCGGTGGAGGCCGGGGTGCTGGTGGCAGCCCTTTGGGGGCGTAGACTGGAGCCCGTGACAGCCGCCCAGGACAATGGACAGGGAGTGACCCCCAGTGCAGGGGTTTCTGTGGACCCGCTGCCTGGCCGCAGGACGAGGAGAGAAGGTGGCCGCCGGTGTGGCTCGGTGTGCAGAGCGTCAGCCTGTGGACGGAGGGTCCCAGGTGGGACCTGGTCAAGGATACACACCTCGTGGCAGGCTCCATCCCCGGCCCGGGTCCGCGCATGTCCAGGCAGCAAACCGTCGGGGTGTGTCTCGCATCAGTATTCTCCCTCCCCCGCCTTCCTGCCACACTCGCTCAAAACTGATGGACAGTATCCTCTGCGGAGGGCTGACAACAAACAATAACAACAAACAACAAACCCCAAACGGCACGAAAGAGGAGGCCGCGGGGAGGCCAGCCTCTGCCCTGAGGCCTGACTGCGATGCAGGAGGACGAGCGGAGCGCACGGTCACGGTCATGGTGATGTACGCTGTGCCCACTCCGGATCCAGCTCAGGAGCCCTTGGCCGTGGACACTCCGGGCAGTGGGCAGCGCCGGTGGAGAGCGGCGTGTCCAGGCAGCAGACGGAGACTCCCCGGAGGAGGAGAGAGCGGGCCATCCCACTGGAGCCGAGTCCCTGTGCCCTTCGAGCCGCGACAAGGACGTGGGCAGCGGTGGAGCCCCCGCTGGAGTTTGTTTTGGCTCCGTGGCCAGGCCTGGCTGTGGACAAACAAGCAGGCAGCAAGCCCGGCCTGTGGGTCAGTGGTTAGCGCACTGGCTTGTGCACCAAGGGACGGTGGGTTTGACTCCGGATCAAGGACGTGTGCCGCCGCTGCAGGCCCCTCTGGCCCGGGGGCACGTGGAGGCGGCCGACACATGTGCCTCATGCACGTGGACGTTTCTCTGCCTCTTCCGCTCCGCCCTGCCACCCCCTAAATCACTGGAAGAAATGCCCTCGGAGAGGATGCACAGCTCACACGGAGGAAAGAAGGTCACCGTGGACACGGAGCCTCGCGGCCCCGGATGCGCTGAGGAGGACATGCCAGGCCGATGCCAGCGAACTCTCTCCTCGGCGTGCAGGCGGCTGGATGCGTGCTCCTGGACGTGGGCACGGACAGCGCCCGATGGGCCGCCTCTGGACGGGCTCTCCACCCTCTGCAGCCCGAGTGCCAACCAGCTGCTCCGCCTGCCGACGGGAGACGCGGGGACTCATAGCCTGGACAGGCTCGGGGGCCAGGCCAGATGATGCCGTGGCCCGGGGACCCATGTGGGCTGATGGGAACGGACCGGGCCCTGGACCGGCTTGGCCCCGGCTCAGCGTCAGGAGGACCCGGACAGAGGCCCGCACCCAGGCCGATGGCCGCGCCCCCGCCCCCCGCTGGAGCAGAGCGGCCTCCTCAGCAGCAGTTGTGGAGAAGGCTGGCAACCCCAAATTGGCTGTGGAAATGGGGGGACGAAGCAGGAAGGACTGGCTTACACGTCTTCATGGTGAGGCACACTTGTGTGAACACGGCGGGGGGAGGGGGGAGAGAGGGGGAGACTGAAGGCCGGTTTCTGTTTGGGGTGGATCTGGGGAAAAGGGGTTGAGGGGGGGGTGCTCTCCTTTCCTGGCATCGCCCACATTTCTTCTCACGGCGATTGCCCAGCGAGAAGCTGTAACTGTCTTCCCCCCTCGGCACGTTACTGAGCCCGGGAGGGGAGGTGCCCGCAGCCCTCGGCAGAGCTGGGCTGACAGCCACCGCTGCTGTGTCACGGCGGGGGTGGGGAAAGGGGGGCGGGTGGAGGTGGGGGGTTGAGGGGGCCAGTTCTTCTGTCCCTGCGCAGCCTGCTCTGCAGGACCGGGGCGTATAGGGGACTGGGGGTGGTGGGGGGCTGCGGGGAGGCGGGCTGACAGGCGTGGCTGCCAGTGATCTGGGCCAGCTCGGTGGCCGGCCTGATGCCTCCCCGGGGGCGGTGTCGGTGGGGGTGGAGAAGGGAGATGGTAGCGGTGGGGGGAGGGTGGATAAGACGGGGTGGGAGGAGGAAAGCCCAGCGTGACGTTGAGGTCTCAGAAGGAAGTCACCCCTGAGTTGAAGCCAAAGAGCACAGGGAACTCGCACCCGGTACCCGGCTCGCCCCTGGAGACCCTGTGTTCGGTGAGGAGGGGCCGGACAGCGATTTTCAACCTCTCCACCCGGGGCGCACTGACGCTAACAGTCCTCAGCTCGCCAAAAGCTGTGTCTCCCGCTGGTCTGACAGGAAGTGGGTGTGACTCCATTCATTCACACCAGACGCTAACGCTGGTTGGCTGCTGTCGTTCTTCTAAACCTGGTGATCCACGCGTCCCTGACGGACCGTCGGGGGTCACACGTTTAGAAATGCTTGGCCCACGGGGTGTCTCCGCGCCCCAGTTGAAAATCGCTGGACCAGACCCCACCCAGCTGACAGGAACGTGGGGAACATGGGGCGACGTGGGGAGCTCTACCCCCCGCCTGTGCATCCCTCCCACCTGCCGCTCCCAGTCACACCCTCTCCCCACAACCAGGGACCAGTGGCCGGCTGTAGAAGCTCAGGAACTGGGCTTATGTCTGGTGTGTGTGTGTGTGTGTGTGTCTGTGGTGGGGGGCAGTCTTGCAGCCCTTAACCTGCGGGATCTGATGCCACCCCCCATTAGATGGTGTCAGAGTCAAACACCTCTCCGCTGGCGTTGAAAACAGTTGGTGGGCACACCACCCCTCCCCCACGGTGCCACCTCATTGAAAGGTGCATGTACATATTTGTGTCAGGCAGGAGAGCTCCTTTTTAAATTTTTAAAAAAAATATTTTTTACTGATTTTTCACAGAGAGGAAGGGAGAGGGACAGATAACCAGAAACATCACCAGTCACCTCCTGCATGCCCCCTACTGGGGATGTGCCCGCCACCAAGGTACATGCCCTTGACCAGAATAGAAACTGGGACCCCTCAGTCCGCAGCCCGATGCTCTATCCACTGAGCCACACGGGTTTCCACTTCTTTTTAAATTTAAATACACTTTTATTTCAGAGAGGCAGAGAGAGGGAGGCAGACCTCGGTGACAGAGCACCACGGATCAGCCGCCTCCTGCTGGGGACTGAGCTCACGTCCTGGGGACGCGCCCACAGCCAGGCCTCCTGGTCCACAGGCCCAGCTCCGCCACCGAGCCATGTGGCCCTGGCCCAGCGTGCCTGTCCCGCAGTCCGCGTGGCACATCCCTCGGGGCTGCTGGCCTTTGCTTCTTCCTCACACGTACGGGCACCTCTGTGGGCACACGCTGCATGGCTGACGGTCTCTTCCTTTCGTGTTTTGACTAGATCACCCCTCTCCTGGCCGGCGGTGTCCGCGGAGAAATCTGGGTGATCGAGGCGGTTTCCCTCCACCTCCCGCTCCCGGGAATCTCTCGTTAACTGACAGTGGGGCCGTGCCCGTCGGGAGAAGGTCTCTGTGGGCAGACGTGTTCCGGGGCTGGTCAGCTCCTCGTGCTCCGATGCTGGTTCTCAGCGAGTGGCACCTTCTCCTCCGTCTGTCTGTGCGGAGCGCCCTGTCCCGGCTCCTCCCTCTCCGGGCCGCCCTGTTCCTGTCGCTCTTGCTCACGAGGCGGAGGCCGCTGCGGGCAGGCTCGGGGCTGGTTTGCTTATTTCGAAGCCTCCGCTCCCCCTTCCACCGGAGTTGTCTCTCCAGTTCTGTCTTGGAGCCCCCGCCTCTGCTCTTCATCTCGTCCTCTCTCCCGGTGCTCCCGCCCCCCGCATCTCACACAGGGTTCTTGGCCCAGCATGAGTCTGGTTCTGTGGGTCTCGCTCCGGGTCCCCCCTCAGCCTGCTCGCACCCGGACCTCCTCCTCTGAGCTGCCGAGGTGCTGCGTGTGCAGAATGGGGAGGCGGGGGAGGTGAGGGGAGAAGGGGAGGAAAAGAGAGGAGTCAGCCCGGTTCTCCCCTCCCCACCGAGGGCTCACTACATCTCCGAAAAATCGGACGGTGTCAGAAAACGGGAAACCCAAGCCAACCCCTCTCCCCCCCCCCCCACACACACAGAGGCGGACACCCTCAGTGAACTGTGAGCCTCGAACCCAGTGCTGTTTCAGGAGGAGGGATGAGGAGATCATGGCCGCCGTGCATATTCCAGAATCCGCTGTGAACTGGACGTTTGAAGGCCAGCTCGGAGGCCGGCTTTGGAGAGGGGGCAGGCGGGGTCTCCCATGAACCCCCGCCCTCCCCCGCCCCCCGTGGAAGGAAGGGAGGAGGCAGGCCTCGTGGAGATGGAGTCCCAGGTGGAGGACGGAATGTGGGGCAGAGAGCAGGTGACGGGAGCTGCGCCCTCCTGGGCTGCGGCCGTGGCCCCTCTTCCATCGAGAAGGTCACAGGGAGCCGCCCCCCCTCCTGGGGTCTGTCCAGCAGAGCGAATGTCTGTCCTCAGGAGCATGTCCTCCAGCGTTCGCTCCCGCTGGGGGAGGGGTCTTCGCCGAAACCACTGCTGAGGGGCGGGCAGTCGACCCGGCGTTGCCCGCAAGGGGCACCCGTGAGCCCCGGTGCTGAGCGCCGTGTTAGACGCCTGTTCGCTGCCCGCGTCTAAGCTGGTCACTGTGCAGACACTGCTGGAGGCCAGAGCGAGCGGAGGGGGACGTGAAGCTCTCCGCACAGCGCTTTGCCCTCGGACATCAAGGGGCACCCCTGCTCCCCTCCTTCACGCCGGCTGGCGCACGGCCAGCTGCTTCTGGGCCTCAGAACCCCTGAGGGCACCTTCCTTGGTAACGGAGTCCAGGCCGGGGAGGGTCGAGGAGAGGAGGAGGCGGTGGCGCAGACACAGCGCAGGCAGGCGGGGCCCTCGGGAACGGCGATGCCTTCGGCCTTCGGGGCCTCAGAGGGCCTGACGCCGTCAGCGGACGAGCGTGTTTAATTTCCTGCCTGTCAGGCTGACAAACCTCTCTCCGGGAGACAGAGGCAGGGTCGTCTCTCTCAGGGCGCAGACAGGCGGATGGAGAGATGGAGAGATGGAGATGTAGCCGTCAGCGCAGTCTGGGACGGACGTGGGGAGGGAGGGAGGGGAGGACCGGGCCCAGGATGCACAGCCGTCGGGGAGGAGGGAGTTAGCGGTGAAGATCCGGAGGAGTGAGGGTTGGGGACGCGGAGTGACATGTGCCTTCGTTGTTGGAGGAAGAGGCGGCAGAGAATACGGTGAAACAGATGGCAGTGGGCTGGGTTAGAAGGTGCTGGTGCCGGTGGGGAGACACTTAGTGCGAGGCGACAGGAAGGAAGCGGGAGGAGCCGGCGGTAGAGGCACAAGGACGTGGCGCCGCTGGGACGTGGGCGCCGTTAACCGAGAGAGAGCGGCAGAGACAGCGGTGAGACGGGAAGGCTCAAGTGAAGACTTGTGTAAGGCGGTTTCTTTTCTTCCTTAAAATAGGTTTTTGATCTCAGAGAGGAAGGGAGAGGGAGAGAGAAACATCAGTGATGAGAGAATGATGGAGCGGCTGCCTCCTGCACGCCCCACCCTGGGGATTAAGCCCACCACCCGGGGCACGTGCCCTGACCAGGAATCGAACCCTGACCTCCTGGTTTCTAGGTCAACGCTCAACCACTGAGCTTCACTGGCCGGGCCAGCTCTCTTTAGTGCGCCCTCAGTCAGAACTTGATGCCACCCGAGGTTTGAAGAGCTGCGGCAGCCCGCTCCCTGTCAGTCACAGCCTGCCTGGCACAGGGTGGTAAATAGAGGTAGGGAGGAGCCTGTTCAAGGAAAAGCGGCTCAGAGGCCTTTACCTGAGGGTGTCGCTGTCCGCCAGGTCAGGAGCTGTGGCCGGTGACGGATTTCCTGGAAATGGCTGCTGGGGTCACACCGTCGGGGCGCCAGCGAGGAAAGCAGGAACAAAGCGAGTTACCGGGGTGCGTCTGCGAGTCCTTGTACAACGCAGAATGAGGTTTGGGGGAGCAGCTGACCACTGGAAGGTGGAAGCGAGCTTACCCCCGTGGTCACACCGTTTCCGCCACGGTCCACTTTTCCAGCAGTAACTGGCCTGGGTGACGTGTTACTAACACCCTCTGAGTGTCGGGTGTACAGTTTTCCGTCCGTTCCCCAAGGCGGGCCACCCGGAGCGGGCCTCCTGCAGGAGCGACCGTCTGCGGGCCCCACGGGGACCTGCGGGGCCTGGGGTCTCCATTTCCCTCCTTTCCGTCCCGAGGTGGAGATGAAAACATTTATGTTTTTGCTTTTTTAAAAAAAAATATATTTTATTGATTTTTCACAGAGAGGAAGGGAGAGGGACAGAGAGCTAGAAACATGGATGAGAAACATTGATCAGCTGCCTCCTGCACGCTCCCTACTGGGGATGTGCCCGCAACCAAGGTTCGTTGTGCCCTTAACCGGAATCGAACCTGGGACCTTTCAGTCCGCAGGCTGATGCTCTATCCACTGAGCCACCCCGGTTTGGCTGTTTTTGCTTTTTAATGAGCATGGAAACACGAGAGATCCAGGGGCGTGAGTGCCCAGAAGCACCTTCACCCACGGGTGCCGAGTGCTTCACCCCTTGCTCCTTCTCCGAGGGGACGGTGCCCACCACACCCTGCAAACACGGCGCTGCTTTAACCCTTTGGGGTCCCCATGATTCTCGCTGTGGAGGACGGAACGTGGCAGTGCACATGAGCTGATTGCGAAAGCTGTGTGTGAGGGCGCCAGGTCAGACTTCCGCACGCGGTTTAAGACAGAGCATCCCTGCGCGCGTGGCGTTTAAAGGCTAATTAGCAACTTTTCCCTCCGGCTCTGTAGGCGGCCATTTCCCCCGTCAATTAGTGCACACGCACCTCCACAGACTTTCCCAGAATCCTGCCGGCTCCTGAGGTTCGGCACCTCTCCGAGTGGCTCAGCAGTTACCAGACATTTTTGGATAAATGGAAGTGTGAAAAAAATCACACACAACCCATCAGCATCATGAGATATGGCATTTGGGGTGAAACACGTGTCCATCCCTGGGTTTTATCTATGAACTAGCCGCCCAGTGCAGGCCATCGGTGCATGGGCGGGTCCCGAGGCCTGGCCAGTGCCGGCGGCTGCCCGGGGCTGGGGAGGCTGGCTGTGGGAGCACAGGGACCACCAGCCGCAGCTCCTGCATTGAGTGTCTGCCCCCGGTGGTCAGCGCGCGTCATAGCGACCGGTCGACCCGTTGTGCCGGTGGTTCGGTCATCCCAGTTGCTTAGGCTTTTATATCTGTAGGTGGTGTGAGCGTCGTTCTGCTCTATCGGTGCTCAGCCTCAGTTTCCCCATGTCCACGTGAGAAGTTTGGACAGAACAGTGCCCAGGATTCTTACTGGAGCCTCGTCCACGTCCTTTCTTGCTCTTTAGTTCACATCTGCTCGTGGAAGAAACTGGGCTGTTCTCAGTCGAAAATGGAGCATTTCCCGCTGCGATGTTTGAGCTCCCTGCCTGACATGCAGAGAAGCCCAAGCGGGGACCCTCCGTGAGGTCGGGGGTCGGGGCGCTCGCGCTGCTGCGTGGAATTGGGGGTTTGGGATCAGAAGCTCCACCAGCAAAGCGGTTGCCATTCGGCAGCTGTGAAGCAGCCCAGCCCCCGCCGTCCGCTGGCTTCAGTGGGTTTGGAGAAGCCACGCTGTTACATAACCGAGCTCGTGCCTGGGGCGAGTGGGGGGAGAACAGAAGGCGGGGAGTGCCCTGCTGTGTAGGTGGCTGATGGGAAATTTGAATAATTTCCCAAAACCAAGTCCTTTCTTCAAGTACCAAGCGGTTCAGGGAATCCTGCTGCTTTCCCGGACGCTGAAGTGCACCATGGGAGAAGACACGCCATCGCATGTATGTGTGGCCAGGACAGGAGCAGGGGGTCGCAGACACGGTCTCGTTGCGCGGCGGTGCAGCCGGGCCGGCTGGTGGCACCTCGGTGCCTCTGGCTGCCCGCGGGGTGAGCGAGGCGGTCCTTCAACCGCAGAGGGCTCATCACACACGCACACAGCGCTCTGCACAGCCAGCCTGCGCAGGGCATGTGGGCCATGGGGGGCTGGGGCCCGGCAGTGTGTGGGGCTCGGTCACAGGCCCGGGACGTGGGCTCCCTCCTCCCCCGGAGCCACGCCGGCCGCGGTGGAGGGCCGGGAGCTCCTGCGAGACGTGGGCCGCGTCCGGGGCCGCCTGCCTCGCTCTCGGAGCAGATGCTCCGCTTGGCTCCTCCGCGGCGCCCGGGGGAGGTGCAGGATGTTCGGGCAGAGCCGGCTCCTGCTGGCGGGCACCCAGCCCACGCCGTCCCTGGCGCCACGTGGCTCAGGCCTCCGTCCCAGACGCAGCACAGGCGTCACCAGGAGGACACCCGGCAGGCGCCCATCACGCGTCTCGCCTGGAGCTGCGTGGCTGGAGGCGCTGCCGGCGGACATGGCGGAGCTTCCCCAGGCCCCTGCGTGGGCCCGGCCTCGGGGTCCTTGGGGGCCTTGGGGATGGTCTGCGGGTCCCACTGTGCCCCCCTCCCCCCACCTGGTTCTGCTCTCCGTTGCCGCTTCTCTCTCCACCTTCAGAACCATGTTTCCCGGAGGTTTTCCCTCCGCGCTGGGGCCGGAGACCCGGCAGCTGCTTCCAAGTCAGACAAACGTCGGTTTCCTCTGTGCGATGGCCCCCGCGGGCTGGCTGGCACCCCGATGTCTGCATTTGGTGGGGACTCCCCTGCTTCGGATCGTTCTGCCGGGGTGCGCGCCTCTTGTCGGTCAGCTGCCGGCCGGCCGCACCCGCTCAGCCAGCCCGGGGGGCAGCGGCCAAATTCGCTCGGGGCCTGGGGTCTTGCTGAGACCTTGCAGGGGCGGGGCCTGGTGTGGCTCCTGCGGTGCAGGTGGGGGGTGCTCACCCCGTCTTATTATTGTTAATTATTGTATTGTTTTCCGTGAGAACAGCTAGGCCCGCCCTGTCTGTCTGCGCTCGGACTGGCCCCTCCTCTGTGCAGGGCCACAGTGGCGGCCTGCTGCGGCCCTGGCAGCCCCCGCACCCCCTCAGAAGCAGGCCTGCCCCCAGCTGTTGATGGAGTCGGTCAGTGAGCAAAACCAGTGCCCATTCTTGCCGGGACAAAAGGCACGTGGGGAGACCTGCCTGCCTTCCCGGGATCTGTGCTCCCCTCTGGGCCGAAGCTCCCCCAAAGGCACCTCCCCCGACCCCGCTCCTCAAGGCTTCGCCCCTGTCCTGCCTCAGGCCGCCTCCCATGAGCAGTCGTGACTGGTTTTCCCTCGGACGTGTCTGCCTTGACCCTGACGGCGGCCGAGCGCTGCGCTCCCGGCGTGATGCCCGCAGCGGGCAAGCTGGCGCTCGGGCTGTCTCTGTGCCACCCTGACTCGGTGCGTTCAGAGGCGGCTCCTCGGGTTCTGACTGGAGCTTTATTTTGCTTTAAAGGTTTTTTAAAGGCGCTTTTTTATTTGTCTGAAGAAGTGGCGAGAAACGAAGTGAAGGTTGTGGTTTCAAATGGAAAGGTCCTCTAGGACCACCTCCGCTTTCCTTTTTTAAATCAGGAAGCTGGGCGGCGAGTGAGGCTGCTCCTGCTGCTTTCTGGCCCAGGTTCAGGGGCTCCGTGTGGGTCAGTTGGCAGGAACTTAGTTAAAATTAAATGTAATTGTAAGGTGTTGGGTCTGGGGCTCCATGGCCCGCCCACAGGCTGTGACCATGGCCGCTGACTGAGGGGGCACACTCCTGGGGGCCCTTGGCCCAGCTGCTGCCGTGTAGCCCAGGTTCCTGCTGAGCACCCCGGGGCCTGGTGTCGAGGCCGCGGACCCCGAGTGTGGGGGCCCCCAGCTTTCAGAGCCGGAGCGCGCTGCTCCTGTTCGCGTTCACCTCTTATCCAGGCTCCTCGGGGCGCCCGCCTGCCGGGGCCTCGCACTCCGGGGCGCACAGAGCATCGGCTCTGCGAGTGCGTGGGACCGGGGCGACCCGGGCTGGCCCCCGCTCCGGAGAGAATGAGGGTGGGCACCAGGCCGGGGGCAGTCTGGGTGTCTCGGGAAGTAGCTCCAGAGGACGGACAGGGCGGCTCCCTCCCATATCTCTTCTCGGGGCACCCCGGTTCAAAGCACAGGCACCGGTTAGAGGGCGACGGTTTCTGACGGAATAAAAAGGTGCCAGGAAGCGAGCACTTGAACTTGGCCAGGTCAGAGAGGGAGCCGCGCCCGGTCCACGGCCTCCGCCTGCGGTGGGCGAGGCTGGCGATGGTGGCAGCGACGTGGGAGGGCGGGGAGGCGCGTCCGAAAGGGGCAACGCCACTCCGAGTGGAAGGAGGTGGAGCTGGGACTCGGGGAGCCCGCACGCGGGCATCGTGACTGGGCGGGAGCCTTAGGACAGAAGCGTCGTCCGGACCTTGTCCCGGGGGATGGACCGGTCAGCGAGCCGGGGAGGCGGGGAGGAGGTTTGGAGTTTGGAAGAGCTGCGTGGCACCCGAAGGGAAACTCCGTTTGCGACCCCTGGCTCCTGGGCCGACACCGACCACTGAGCCACACTGCCAGCCTCTCGGTGCTTCTGCGTGTGCAGGGGGGGGATGAGTGCATCGGTCCTCCTCCCGGCCACGCCGTTGCCCTTTGACCTCTTTCCAATGTTAAAGTGAGTGAATCTCCCCCCCCACCTCCCCCCGTCCCCACTGCGCTCTGGCCACCTGTCTGCTTCCGGGAGGGGCTTTTCTGGAATTCTCCGTCTCCCACGGCTTCCCGGTCTGCGGAGCATCCTCGCAGCCTCAGGACTTGTCCGCATCTTTCGGGATGTTGGTCCTACACAGCCCTGGTCCTCCCGCTGCGCCCGCCCGTGAGGAGGGACGGGCTGTCACTGAGCGCTGCGGGGCCCGGGCCTGTGACTGCGTCCCCGTGGCCGGGGCAGCGGAGGTCGGATGTCGGGGACCCATGTTAAGTGGGAAAACAGGCCATGGACGGGGGTGGTGGCTGCGAGGGGCCGGGTCCGGGCCGCTGTTGCGTTTTGCTGGCCCGTGTGCTGGGGGCCCGAGGGAGGGGGCCGCGTCTGGAAGCTCCCGTACCCCTCGACTGGAGGGGCACGCGGTTTCCTGCTCACCTTCGCCCGGAGTCTCGGCTCCCACCGGGCTGGCGGGCCGGCGGCAGACGCGGGAGCTGCTCTCGGGCCGATGCCTCCTTCCTCCGCAGCCTCCGGGCGCGAGAACCAGGGCGCAAACCCCCCTGCCCCCACTCGGAGCGTTAGGGACACTTCTGTGTGGCGCTCTGAGGACCAGGGGCGGGGCCGTTCTGCATCGATCGCCCTGGAAGCGGCGTGTTTTGAGGCTGCAGCGGGCACGGGCACGTGTTCCGGACTGGGCGTTTGGGGGCCCCCAAACCCCTGATGAAGCCCTAGCCCCGAGTGGGGAGGCCTTGGAGACGGGCCTGTGGGAGATGATGGGGAGAGATGAGGTCATTGGGGGGGGCCCTACTGGGGGAGGCAGTGTCCTTGGGGGGAGGGACCTCCTCCCTCTGCCGTGTGAAGACACAGCTGCGCCCCAGGCCGCCGGGCTGCGCCTCCACCTCGGGGTGCGGAAGGGCACGCACCCTGCTGCTTGCGCTCCTGCTGGGGGTGTACGGCGGCCCGGCTCCCGGGGCAGGCTGAGCGCAGCATTTCAGGGCGACGCCTGCTGGTGAGCCGGTTGGGGACAGAGATGGAGACACGAGTTCGGTTCCCGAGGGCAGCGCCTGGAGGGAGGCGGGAACAGTCAGACCCGCAGTGGGATCTGGTGTGCCTGGCGCGGGGGGTGGGGAATTAGGGGGCGCAGAGGAGCCTGTTACAGCAGCATTAGAGGGTTTTTAAAAACACATAGATTCTTACTGATTTTCACAGAGAGGAAGGGAGAGGGAGAGAGAGTTAGAAACATAGATGGGGGACATCGATCAGTTGCCTCCTGCACGCCCCCTGCTGGGGATGTGCCCTCAACCAAGGTACGTGCTCTTGATGGGAATCGAACCTGGGACCTTTCAGTCCGCAGGCTGACACTCTGTCCACTGAGCCACACCGATTTGGGCACATAAAGAGTTTTTTTTTTTTTTTTTTAACAAAGGCTAACATCGCTTTGCTGTTTCTGAATTCCTGAAACCTGTTAAGAAAAGCTTCCCTCATATTTAATAAGTGTGGATTTGAAATGGCGAATGTCAGAATCAGAATTATTTTCTTGGCGATGTTTCAACAGGCTTGGAAAGTGAGTCAAAGTTTCTCTTTCAAAATCTTGAGCAAAAAGAGAGAACTTGTTTTTGAATGCAATAACTTCTCCTAACATCGAAAAAATGTGTCCTTCCCCCTGTAGTTTACGGTTAAGCTGATTTAGATGAGACGTAACGTTAACCATGAAATAAACGTTAACCATGAAATAAAATTTTGGATCCACTGATCGATCGTTAGTTCTGGATAGTGAACACCCTTCTCAAGGAGAAATGCTTTAATTTCTCTTAATAAGGAAGCGAAACGTTTCAAAACATTTCCTCTTGATAACCAACATACCATGTTATGCAGCAGCAGATCTGCGTACTCACTTTCCTCCATTTCAACTAAAAACTCTTTAAATTGGCGATGATTAAGAGCTTTAGCTATAATGGAGTTGATAATGTTAATCACCAATTCCATAACTTTGCAAATTTCTTCTGGAAATGTCTGCGCACAAAGGGCTTCTTGATGAATGATGCAATGGTGAGTAAGTATCTCGTGATGAATTTTTTCTTTCAAAATAGCAACAAACCCGTTTCTTTCGCTGGTCATACTTTTCGCCCATTTGTTGAAATTGAGACAATTTTATCAGTGGAATATGATGTTTTTCAATGCACTCAGTGACAGCATTTGCAATATCCTCTCCACGTGTTTGGCCTCTGAGTGGCAATAATCCTAAAAGTTCTCCTTTGGACCTGCAGATGAAATCAATCGCACAAAAAGTGAAACTTGCGCTGTATCATTTATGTCACAAGACTCGGCAACTGCTATTGATAAAGCTGAAGCCAATTTAAGGTCTTCGACTTGCCGGTCGGTTATATTCGAAGACATTTTGACTGTTCTGTCTTTCACTGTTTTCGCAGACAATGGTAACTCTCATTTTTTTTATTTTTATTTTTAGAATATCCGCTTTGTTCTTAAAATCCCGAAATAGCTCTTCGGATGCATTTATAAAACAACTTTTTACGTATTCGCCGTCTGAATATGGTTTTCCTCCCCTGGCAATCTCTTGACTGACCACAGAACTTGCGACATTAACATTGTTGGAAGATGGCATCCAATAGTTACAGAACTTGAATTTTCTTGACGCTTCTGAAGCTTTCTTCCTGGCATCAGCGACAGGATATTTAGCCCCAAACGACACATGTTTAGCTGGAAAGTGTCTCTCCAAATTTGATTTCTTGGTGTGCGCCAGTTTTTCCTGGCAAGTAAGACAGGTCGGAAGGCCATTTAAGTTTTGAACAAGCGCGAATGTCTCCGTCCGTTCAACTTTAAATTTACGGTTTTCGTCTTCCGTTTTTCTTTGCTGTTTCTTTGTAGCCATGTCAAATGGCACCAAAAAGGAAGTTTATTTTATTAGAAAATAATTACAGTTCTTAAATTGGTGATAAAAATACCTGTCGGATTGGCAGCTGGTTGGAAAAATGCAGGTCACTTTATGCTTCGAGTAGCTACTTTGTCACCTGCGGGTGATTTGAGGACGTGACTGTCACAAACCACTGCACCGCGAGGCTGCCGGCTGCCTGGCACTAACCACTGCACCACAAGGCTGCCGGCTGCCTGGCACTAACCACTGCACCACAAGGCTGCCGGCTGCCTGGCACTAACCACTGCACCACAAGGCTGCCGGCTGCCTGGCTCCCTCCACTCGGGCATGAATCGGGTACCTCCCCCGCTGCGTACCCCGCAGCCCGACCGACTGACACCCCCACGTCTTCAGAATAGACCCGCCCAGGCCGAAAACCGACTTCCGTGCACGGGCCATGAAGTTTCATCGCACTGTGTTGTGTGCCCGCATGTGGTATTTTGTGGAAGAGTTATACTCCAGGGTCCAAAGAGCCGCATGTGGCTCGCGAGCCGCGGTTTGCCGACCGCTGGCTTAGAGCATTAAGCGGGTGGCCACAGCCATCCCTAAGCCTGGAGGTTCGAGGCCGATGCCATGTGTTCTCAGGAAGCGGTGCTGGCACAGGACACGTGGCACCAAGAGAAAAGCCATTTCCAGGGAAGTTGCCGTACAAGGCGGGCGTGTGCCCCAGCGCCCTCAGCCCCCCAACCCGGGTCCTGGGGGTCAGGCCTGGGACACCTGGCCAGACGCTCCCCGAGGCGCGGGGCCGTGGGGCGCAGCCGCCTGTGGGATGTGGCTCGTCCCCCCTTCTTCTTGCAGAGCCTCTTCCTGCCGCCAGGAGGCGCCCCCAGGACGCGTCCCGCTGGTCTCAGTGTGGGCTCTCGGCCCCAACACGCAGGCGGGGCGCCCGCTGTGTCCGAGATGCGATGCTTCCTCCCAGCCGGCACCCCGTTCCCCCGCCGACCCCCGACTTCCTGTTGGGTGGCACCGTCATGGTTACCACATGCTGGCCTTGGGCACGCCCTCCCCATGCAGAGGGGACAGCGGGCGGCGGTGGGCGGCACCCACTGCCCCACCCAGCCCCGCCACCTGCCAGGGGCGCTCCGTCGGGAAGTGGTGCCCGCGCTCCGGGCTGTCTGGCCAGCCTGCTGGGCCGCGGGCGCTTCTCTGAGGCCGGAGCCGCAGGGAACTTGCCAGCGGGGACACGTTGTGGGGTCCCCCTTCCTGAGGGCTTCCCCACCCCCTCCTGGCCGCTGAGGCCTCGTCCCATTTGCCTGATGAGGAGACGGTGGCAGTGGGGGAGGGGTGGAAACTCGGGGGAGACCGGGTTCGGGGGCTCCTTGGCATTGCCGGGCGTTGGAGGATGGGGGGACAGGTCGCTCCAGAGCCTCGACTGCCGGTGCCCCCCGCAGACCTCGGGTCCGTGGTCCAGGCCGTTGGTCGGTGGCCCTGCAGCTCTGCCCTAGAGGCGTGGCGACCCCTGACCCGCGGCTTTGGGGCGCTTCCCCCTCTGACGAGGACCTGCCACCCCTTCTCTGACGGACGCTGCCGGGGAGGCTGCTCCTGGTGGCACCTCGGTCACTGCTGCCCTCCTGGGCCCTGAGCAGAGCCAGCGGAGGGGGCGCTCGGGGTGCGGCCGTAGCACAGATGTCCCCAAAGTGTGGGGGACCGGGAAGACCCCGCACAGCCTCGCAATCTGAGAAGTTGAAGGGGCCCAGCACCTGAGCCAGACTCGCACACACAGCCGCCGGCACACACAGCCCCCGGCACACAGAGCCACTGGCATCAGCCGGGCTGGGGTGGCCCGGGCACAGGTCGTGGACGAGGGACCGAGCAGAGACCCCGCCGCTGAGCCGCCGCCGCTCCGGGTCCACAGCGGAGGCCAGAGAGTCTCAGCCCCTGGGCCGGGCCCTGCGGGAGGCTCGGCTGGTGGGAGCTTGTCCGGCTCATCCCCAGGGCGGTGGGTTTGAGGACACGTGCCAGGTTGTGGGTGGCATCCCCGATTGGAGCACATGCGAGAGGCAGCTGATGTTCCTCTCCCCCCCCCTCCCTTCCCCTCTGTAGAGAGGGTTACAAAGACACCCTCACAAAGCAAAAGCAGCCGCTGTAACCTGGGGGGACGCCCTGCTGAGGCCGCGGCCCAGGCCCAGTCCTCGTGCTGCCCTCCCTCCCGCTCCCGCGTTGGCTGGAAGCGGGGTGCAGGGCCTCGCCCACTGCGCCCCCCGTTCAGAGGCCTGGCTCCGGCCGCGGGTGACGGTGACGGTGACACAGGCGCCGAGTGCGCACCCTCATGTGACGCTCTCCTGAGCCCAGGGCTGAGCAGGGTCCCCGTCCCGCTCAAGTTGTGCTGCACTGCACCCCGTAACCAAACCCAGACCCGGGGGGACTGTGTGCGCCTATCGGGGCCACGCTGCGGCTGTGCCAGGAAGCGGCGGCCCCAGCGGCGGAGCGAGTGCTGGGAGAGGGCGGTCCCCCCAGTTCATGGGTAAAGCGGGGGGCGGGAGGGTAGGGGATCCCCTGGCGGTAGAGGGGGTGCGTCTCCGGGTTGGGTGGGAAGTGAACGGGGAGACGCAGCCCCCTCTGCGTTGTCGGGGCGGGACACTCAGCGACAGTCCCGGCGCAGAGCTGTCCGTCCGCGGGTTCTGGGGTCTCTGCTCCGGCGGGAGAGGCGCCCGAGGGGCGGGGAGGGGCTGCTGACCTTCGAAGGCCGGTTTTTGGGGACCAGAGCAGGCGGGAGGCGCAGGGAGGCAACGCCCGGCCTTCGCCGAGAGATGCCGGCCAGGCCTCGCTGGTAGCTGGGGCTGCCGTTCCAGACCGCTATGTGGACACGGTCGGTCTGTGGGTGTGGCAGCCCCCCCACCCCGCAGGCCTCCCTGGCCGGCAGGTTTGTGGCCCCTCTTCACCCACATTCATGAGCGGGGAGCGGGCTGGCCTGCCGATGGGTCTCGGCCCAGAAGGTCCATCGTACCCGGCGCCTTTGGGTGGTGCCCTCCTCTCAGGTTCCTGGGCCCCCAGGTCCCCACCTCTGCCCAAAGCACAGTGATGACGTCACGCACAGTTCTGTTTTTATGGCGCTCCGTGTGGAACCATCCAGATTCTGTTCAGGGGGAGGAGGCCCAGCTCCACATGGGGAGTGGGATAGGAGGGGTCTCCTCCTTCAGAAGAGGCCCGCGTCCTTGTGCCCAGGGCGGTCTGTATCACCCCGAGTCTGTAACCTCTGACTGTAGATGGTTCTGTGCTCAGCGAGATGACTGTTTAAATGAACCTCGTCACCGAATGGCTGGTTCACTGGACTCCCATCAAAGGAGTTAACTGCTCGCCAGGAGCCCCCCACCCGCGTGGCGTCCTTTGAGGAGGAAGCGGGGTTTCTGTGGCACAGAGAGCCTCCTGTGCGTGTCAGAGACGCGTTCGTGGGCCCTCCGCCGGCTGCGGGGAGGGCGCGGCGTTTGGCGGGGGCCTCCTGCCCATCGCCCGGCCTGGCTGCGCCTGGTTCGCGCGGAGACCTGGCAGCCTCGTTAGCGCCTGCTGGTCCGCTCAGAGCGTGGTTACCGTCGCTCTCCATCGGGGTTCAGTCTGCTCTCATCCCCACAAGCCTGTGCCCTTCCATGTCCCTCCCGCGGGGCCCGGGATTTTCAGAAACCATTCCCGCAGCCGGTGGGGGGTGGGGGTGGAGGTGGGGTGGGGCGAGCACACAGGGAACATGACTCAGGCCGACCTGCAGCTGGTTTGCTCGTCCTTGTCTCTCCCTGCTTCCTTCGTCCTCCCTCCTCCCTCCTCCCTCTCTGTCACAGCACAGCTGTTCATATCTTCCGTTAATACCAGCTTCATATTGGCGGCTTTGAGCAACGTAGCCTCAATATTGCTGGCTTTCTCCCCAATATCCATCCCCTCACCCATCCACTCCTTCCTGACAGGAAGTCTGCTTAATTCCCCCCTGAAGGTGGAGGCGTTGGGGGCTCAAGCCAATCACCATGGGCCCCGTTTTTTCCTTGCAATCGTTGAAAGCAGGGATTTTCTCTTTTTCATCTCGTGGCGCACACAAACGAATTGCTGAAATTCTGCAGCACACCCCAAAATGTGTTTCTTGCCAATATGACCCAAAGCAAAATAGGTCTAATTTTGATTGATTTACAATAAGATAATAGTAATTACCTACCCTTTTTGCTCCAAAATGACTTTAACATAAAATATCAGGTGCCTATCTACATTAATAAGAGTAAGGTACAACTTGACCATACATTCGTGATGCCAACCAGCCAATCAGGAGTGAGTATGCAAATTAACCCAACAAAGATGGTGGCGATGCAGGTGTTCTGCACTGTGCCAGCTGCTCTGGCCTCTGGGCAGCGTGGGAAGGCGGGAAGGCAGCTCTGGCCTTGAGCAAAGGCGGTGCCGGCAGCCGGGGAGGTAAGGCCCCTGCTTGCACGGATCTTGGTGCGTCGGGCCTCTCGTGCTCGTATATAAGGATTCCGGGCCTCTCATGCCCGTATATGAGGATTTCTGGTACCAAGAACGAGCCAATCAGACACAACCTCGTTATGCAAGATGACTGGTAAATGGCAACTCTTACTTATGAATCGAGACGGGGCATTGTCAGCTTTTAATTTGATGACAAGGGAAGAGGTCCATGCCCATGCCTGAGTGGTCAGGCTCTGCATTAATGTTTAAAAACGGTGGCGGTGTGACCAAACCCAGGTTTGGCTTCAGCACCAGGACAGCCACGCTCATGAGACGGGCGCCGCTGAGAAGGGAAGAGGTGTATTCAGGTGCCAACACCCTGAGAACATGGGGGACTCATCCCCCAAACCCTCCTCGGCATGTCCTCGCAGGCGGAGTCTGTGAGGAGGGTGAGGAGGCAGGACGGAGGCCGGGCGGAGCCGGGCTGGGGGGGCAGCGTCCTCGCTGGGTCCCGGTCAGCGCTCTGAGGTGGCTCTCGCTTTGTGCCGGCGGGTGCCGGGGTCTGGGTGCTGGCACTGGCTGCTCCCTGGGTTCCCCAGGTCCGCACCTGCTGGTTCCAGTGGGAAACGGAAACAGGGAGCTGCAGGCGCTGGTGCGGAGAGGACAGACCCGGTCAGAGGAACACGCCGGGTCTGACGTCACAGGAGCATCATGGGAACTTCATGTGTTTGTTGTAGTCGCCCCATCCCCGCGGGGCGCCGGCTGGGAGGCCACTGAGCAGGGGCAGCCTGGAGGCCCCAGGCCGGGCGCTGGCCGTGGAGCGGGGCCTCTCCTCGGGGAGTGCGGGCTGGCTGCGTGGTCTGGCGTGGCTGCGTGGCCTGGCGTGGCCGTGGGGCGTTTGGCTGCTGCGAGGGCGCGGCCCGTGGCGCCGGTTAGCCAGCGAGGGGCAGGTGGGAGGGGACGGGCCTGCCCCGGACGCCGTTACTGAGCACCAGGCCGGTCCGGCCCGGGGCCCTGACCTTCGGGCACCCCCGTCGTGTGCGGGATAAGCCCGTTCTCTGAAGCAGGCGGGTTGTGTCCGGCCCTTAGGGAAGAGCATCACGGTGCCTGAGCTGGGCTCCCGCGGGTTCCAGGAGGACCACCCACACAGCGTGATCTGAACTTGAGCCCTGAGTGCGCGGATAAGCTGAACACTTGGCAGCTAATGCCACCGACCCAGACCCTGCGGGGCGAGATGGGCGTGTGCGGCCTCCGGCCATGGAGGAAGGCGCCCTCCCTCCTTTCCGTCAGGTCTGCCACTTGCAATGCTGGCGTTTTGCTGTTGATCAGGGAGGTTTCTTCAGAGTTTGCTCGAAGCAGACGTGACCTTGGCAGGCGCAGCCCGGCTCTGCTGGCTGATACGTGTGCTCGGGACGTATCCCCGCTCCTTCAAGGGTGAGGCGTCTTTTCGCGGTTTGGCAAACAGGCGTGTTATTTTCCGTGTCAGTAATAATTGCCTGATTGTGCTTCGTGTAATTACTCCACAAACTTGGTGTAATATGCGCATGTTATTAAAAAATCTCCCCCCTCCCTGCCCCTCCCCTCTGGCGGCCCCCAGTTTGTGTCCTGAATCTGCGAGTCTGTCTCCATGTTATTGCTGAGGAGGCTTTTTAGAAGCCGGGGCGCTTTATTTCCCCCCCAATTCCACATGTCAGTGGAATCGGATGCTGTCTGTCTGTGTGTGACCTTGTCTTGACATTGGGGACCCCAGGGGTGGCCCTGATGTCGCTGTGTCCCCGCACCTGACAGCCAGCTTCCCGGATCACGGCCGGGAGGAGCACCCGGGTGACTCTCTGCTTACGGCTCTGATCCCCGTTCTGGGACGTCAGAGAGCCCGGTGGCGCAGGGACGGGGTCGGGTCGGGGCCTCCGGAGGCCGGGGTGCGGGTGATGCTGCGGGCCGCGTGCTCCTCGTCGCCCTGGGTGATGGTGGACAAACGACGGGCGGTGATGGTGAGCTCCCCCTCCCCCTCTCCTCGCTGGGAGCCCTCGGCGGGCCGCCTCCTCCTCTCGCTCTTTTCGGGGTCCCTCGGCGAGTGGACGGGAGACTCCCCTCCGGTGGGTCCAGATAACAGCTGCCGGGGGAGGGGCACGCTCCTCGCCATCCTGGGATCGCTGAGCTCCGTGTCCTGCCAACGGCCTGAGCCCAGAACTCGGGGGACGGGCGCCTGTGGGCACCCGCTCCTGCTGGTGGCGGGGAGCTGTCGCGTCGGCGGCTGGAGGCCAGGCTCGCAGCAGGTGTCTCGGCCCTCAGGGTCCTGACCAGGGCGGCCCCTCTGCTGGGGCGTCCACCACCCCGTTACCTCACGACTTGAGGCGGCCCCTGCTCGGCAGTTGGGGTCCGGGATCAGCTGCTCTGCCCACGGAGCTCGTCCTCCCGGCAAAGAGGGTGGATTGGCACTGGCCTGGCGGCCTCGGGGCTCCAGCAGGACATGGCGCTGGGTGGGGGAGCGCCGTGCACCCCGCTTTCTGTGGAAACGGGGGCGCTCCCTGGCCTGTGGGCGCAGACTCACCCCCCGCAGCTCTGTGCGTCCTGTGAAGCCAGGAAAGGGCAGAATTCTCTCTCTCTCTCTCTCTCTCTCTCTCTCTCTCTGTCTCTCTCACCGGGAAGATGCAGACGAGGAGATGCTAAAACCAGTTTTCCCGGTTTCACGGGTTCGGGGTTCCTCGCGTGTCTTGGGGAGCAGTCACCGTTCACACATTAGGTAGTATTTCCAAAGTCGTCTTTTTTGTAAACGAGGCCATGAGCGGTGCCGTTAAAATGTCTGCGAGAGAAGATGGCGTTGCCGGATGAGTCTGTGAAGGAATGTCTTGTTTTCAGCATCTTCACAGAGCGCTGCCTTTAAAACACCCGGAAATACTGCGTGGCCTGCTCACGGGGCTGAATGTCGTCCCGTGTACCAGGAGGTCACCGGTTCGATTCCCGGCCAGGGCACATGCCGGGTGGGGGCTGTCTCCATGAGGGGGTGCAGGAAGCCGCTGATCGAGGTGCCTCTCTCCTCTCTCATCATTGATGTTCTCTCTCCCTCTCCCTTTCTAAAATCAATAAAAAATTACACAAAATACTTGTAAATATTAAAATGGCAAACTGGGCAGGTGGGAAGATACTTCGTCCATCATGTAGTGTCGGAAGGTAGACTGACTCCCGGGTCCCCAGCTCCCTGTGGCCTCTGCTGACCTGCCTCCGCTCAGCCTTGCGCGTGGCATGATCTGAGGGTGCAGGGTGGGGCTGGAGGACAGGGCGGTTCTCTCCCGAAAGCACAGCTCGGACCCCAGCTTATGCGACTTCCTCCCGGGAGTCATTTCCCAGGATCCTGGCTGCCGGGCTTATTTGCTAGAAGCCATTCCTGAGGGTGGACATCGGTCTCAGCTATGACCCCCTCTTGGCGAATGTCATTCCTGTGTCTGCTTCACGCCCCGTGTTCTGCGGGCAGAGCGATGAGACCAGATCGTCCACTTCCTCTCCTGCTCCCGGGGTTTCTGATGGACCCCAGCGTCGCGTTCGGGAGTGACCTCCGTGCGGGGTCTCTGCGCAGCGGCTCGCTCAGCGGAGAAAGCGCTCGCAGCCGGGGCTGCTGTCCATGTCTGCCAACGAGGCCGTGGCGCCTCAGGGAGGCGTGTTTCCCAGGGTCACATGGTGGCAGTCGCCGTGGAGACGACTCCAGAGCTCATCAATAACCCCAGCGTTTGCGCGCACCACCCGTTCTCTCGGCCCGTTACTTGGAGCCACGTGTGCACGGCTCACGGAGGGGAAAGCGATCTGTGGCTGGGCTGGGGTGTCTGGTGTCCCCCAAAGCCATGACCCCCAAACAGAGCAGGGCTGGGTCTCTAGGGTTCACCATAGCGACCCTCCTATGACAGATGCTGGGTGTACGAATGGGGATCCATCATTCACGGGAACTGGACACCCAGCCCCACATCCCCTTCGTCCACCCACCGACTGACAATTAACTGCCTTTTAGTTCTGAGGAAAGTGTGGACGTTGGAAACCCTCACGGTGCAGAGGGGGGAGAAGAGCATGCCTTGGGGTCCGTGGGGCGTTCTAGCGCCGCCTCGTGGGCTGAGCACAGGCCACTTCGGAGAGCCGCTGGCGGCCGAGCGAGCTGCCCCAGCCCGCACGCCGCCTCCGGGCACTCGAAGGGCCTCTTTGTCCTGGAGGCCGCCTCTGTGCTTTCCTGGCCTTTTCTCTTACCCAGCTGCCCATGCACATGCACACAAATGCACACGCACATGCACACACACATGCGCACGCACACGCACATGCACGCAGCTGCCGTCGGGCTTGGTGTGTGAGGCCGCTTCAGCTGCCAGCCTCCTGCAGCTTTCTCCACGCGCCCTCCTCCCCTCCTTTGGTTGAGGCGGCGCCCCGGCTGAGGGGTCAGAGGTCACAGGTATGCGTGCTTGTGTACGTGTGTGTTGGGGGGCTGGTTGGTGGAGGAGAAAGAGCAGGTCATAAATCGTGAAAAACCTCTGTTCTGATGGGCATGTGACTGGAAGACACAGTTGGGGGGTCTCAGAAACGCCCTTACCTCCTGGGGGCGCGCCTGTGGCTCAGTGGCAGGTGACTGTGACTTCTTTCTGTGCGTCTGCGTGGACTGAGCCGTTTGTAAAGGTAAATAACACATTCCCGCACACGGCGGTGGGGTGACTTGATCGTGTTTTCCCACGCATTGTGTGCGTGGACTCGGTTTGTAAAATACCTGCCATTTCTTGCTCTTCTACGTTACTGCCTATCTCACAGCAGTTGGCCCAAAGCGAACAGTTCCTGGGGTTCCAGAAATCCCGCCTCCCCCCTAAAACCGAGAGCCACAGCCTCGTCCTCCAGCCGGCGTCTGTGTGGCTGTTTCTCCTGCCGGCTCTGAGCGGCCCGGGTCCATGGGCGGGACGGCCCGCACACCGGGCCCATCGCCGGGACAGGAGGCGGAGGGAGGGCTGTTTGAGCGGGACCCAGCTCAGGGAGCGGGGAGCGTCGCCTCCTCACTGGGGCGCTGCGCAGGGGCGGGGGGGAGGGGCAGCTGGCGGCCGGTCCCGGGGGCGGGTCGGTTGCCAGGGAAGTTGGCTGCTGCTGAGCCACTTCAGGGGGCGCCTGGCCTCTCACTTCGACACGGGGTGACCCTCAGCCCCGCCACCAGCTGGCAGCAGGTCCTCCATTCGGGCTTGGGGTCGGGGCGTGCGTAAAGGCGGGCAGGGCGGGAGCGCCCCCTTGCTCTGCTGCTGCTGGAGCGCCGTCCTGGGAGGCGGCCGAGCCCGCGCTCAGAGCCACTCTGGAGCCATGGCAACCAATGCCCATCACGGCCCGGCCCCGCCCCGCCCTAGCTCTGGGCCTCTCTTTCTCCTTTTAATCGCTACCATATCCCCCCCTGAGACTCCCCCCACGTCTTCGCTACCCTGTTGCCTGTGTCCACGGGCTGCGCATGGAAGTGCAGGTTCTTGGGTGGATCTCCTCTTGTCCCCCCACATCGGGGCCCCTCACTCTGCGACCCCCGGCCTCCTGGTCCACAGGGAAGGAAGGTGACACAAGTCCCACGGATGGTCTGAGGGGTGAGCAGGCAATCATACGTGTATCTGCCGTGCAGAGGCCGACCGCCTGGGCTCACCGGAAACCGGGCTGTGTGCGCCGCTCTCCCGCCGCCCTGAGGGTGGGCCACTGTCCGCGGGGCCGGTGCGCACAGGGGGGACTCGCACCCGAGCACGGAGCACGGGGACACCGGGGAGCAGGGGCTGTGAGGTTCTGCTCGCTGAGGAGGGATGGGGGGGTCCCACGGCCCTGCCATCGGCTCTTTGGGGCGCAGTTTCCCCTGCTCCCTTGGCGGTGGGGAGGGTGGGGGCGGGGAGGCTGCTGGAGGTGCTTGTGGTCCCCGCCCGCCATGGTATTGGGGAGACACGGCGTCACGTGTACAGAACGCAGGTGTATCGACATCCTCTCTCTCTCTCCGCACTGTCTGGCTCCTGGCTATATGACAGTGAGACATCATATGGGGGGGACAAAGTCGGGGTGCGGTGTGTGTTTACTGTGTGTGGACTAAGCTTTCTGTGGTCATCGCTGGAATCTCAGCGGCCCCCCCTTCAGCGCCAGCCCGGTGACCCCTCCGGGCCCCCGCGGGCTGTGAGGGTCTGGCCGAGCTGACAGGTGCCAGCCTGTCCTTGGAGCGAGCGGCCCATCGTCACCCCACAGGTGATCCCCACCCGGACACGGCCTCGTCCTGGGCGGGAGGCGCCCGCCTGTGTCCCCGGAGGATCCAACCCCCAGACCTCGCTTCCTGGACACTCGCTCTCGTGGCTTCAAACCAGATGCGTTTCCCGCTCGCCCCGACTTCGCGGCGCTGACAAGTTCCCGCAGGAAAACCTCCACGGGAACTGGTCACGGAGGCGATGCGCTCGCACCCAATAGCACCTGCTCGTCACCCGTCAGGGACGCAGCGAACCCGTTTCCGTTCAGCCGTGTGCAGGTTTCTCCTCATCCTCCTCGAGCTTTCTGTCCCCTCTGTCACCAGCGGCATCCGGGGTGGCGGTGGACTTGCTGCTTTCGGACGCAGACCCAGGGGCTGGGACCCCAGAGCCCCCCGGCTCCTGTCCGGGCCACACGTCGGATGGATACGCTAGTAAACCACAACCCCCTCCTCCCCCCATGCCAAATAAATCCCACTTTGGCTGCAATGTGGCCCAGGTCACTGGCACTTCATTCCTGGGAGTGGAATCAAGGTCATACCACCCCCGTTCAACCATGGCATGCTTTGGTCGCTCTTAGGGTAAAGTAAAAGGATTCATATTTTTAATAAAGGACCTAATTGTAAAGGCTTACGGCTCCAGCAAAGGATGTGATATTGGTGATGAGTGTTCGCTGTTCCCATGCACACACCTTTCCCACGTTTGTTCACAGGACGATGCTCACCCTCACGCGTGGGGCAGGGGGAGGATGGGGAGAGCCCTGTACAGCGAGCTCATCGACATATATGTAGCTGCATGTGAGATGCAGACGCACCTGCCGCTACGACACACGTGCTCCCAGCCCGAGGGTGCTCGGGGCTCACGCATAGCCGGTTGCAGCCGCAGTGGGTGGTGCGTGAGGCAGGTGGCCAGCGCGTGTGTGAGTGTGGATGGGAGGGGGCAGGTCATGAGACGCACGGTGTTTGTTGGGCGGCTTTTCCCTACAACTGTGGGCAACGTCCTGACATGGACCAGACATGTGACCAGCTCCTTAAAAAATACTTCTATTGTTTCAGAGAGGGAGGGAGACGGAGAGAGAAACATCCATGATGAAACATCCATGATGAGAGAGAACCATGGATCGGCTGCCTCCTGCACGCCCCCCACTGGGGATGGAGCCTGCAACCCAGGCCTGTGCCCTGACTGGGCATCGAACCCTGACCGCCTGGCTCATAGGTTTGAGGCTGAACCACTGAGCCACGCCAGCCGGGGGTGACCAGCCCTTGGTGGCGAATGGGTGGCCCGCTTCGGGAAGGCTGGGGCGGGGAGCTGGGCACCCGAGCCCAAACATCCCCCCATCTGGCCTCATGCCCTCGGAGCGGAGGGTAACTAGTTAGAACGGCAGCAGCCTCCCTCCTGCGACAAGGCCGCGCTAATGCGGGCGCTCGTTTGCATGATTCCTTCATCAGGTACAATAACAGCAGCGGAGCGCGTGGGCTCGGGGATTAATGGCGCGGTTTGCGTTTCTAGAAACAAACACCATTTAGCAGCGGCCTCTGGAGATTTCTCTCTCCGCAGCCGGGTACCGCGGCCGGGAAGGAGAACGGAGTTAACCCGGTGAGAGCGGTTAGCACGGGGACTCCGGCCTCCTGGCACAGGAGGCGGCGGCGGGCACGCCTAGGGTCATCCAGAAAGGGTGCGGGTCCTGGGGGACCCGGGCTGCGGGCTGCCTCTTCCTCTCGAGCTTTAGAGTTATGTTTATTATGAATTCTCGTGCCAGAGGGCCGCCCTGGCTCAGGGAAGCGCACACACCTCTCCCTGGTGGGGAATGTTGGGGCGCTGTATGCAGGGCGGGGGGTCAGGGGGAGTTTCTGGGGCGGCTGTCTGGTCTTGGTTCCGAATCTCGACGGTAGTGAGGAGCAGAGCAGGGATGTGATCCAGGTTTTTTCTAACTCAGAATAGTGACGGGAAGTGCTGGGAATCAAAGACCCACTTCCCACTGTTAGCAAAATCCCTGTCGCCGTGCTGAACTGTATTCATTACATTTCAGACAGCATGACATTATCCTGAATAATGTGCATTTGCAAAAATGTTAGCTTATACAAGAAAAGTTCGTCAAAAATCTATTAGAACCTTACTTTACAGGGCTGTGGTTTTTGAAAGGAAATAAAATCCTCCCATTTTATGTGGAAAGTAGTGAATGTAGGGGTTTGGCCTACATTTGGTTACTCTGCTGTTTTAATTTGAAACGTCAAGTGCCATTTAGGGCTTGGCCCAGGAAGCAGCCTCTGTGGCGTTTGA
Organism: Lasiurus cinereus; assembly: GCA_011751065.1. NCBI lineage: Eukaryota > Metazoa > Chordata > Mammalia > Chiroptera > Vespertilionidae > Lasiurus > Lasiurus cinereus. The sequence goes on from JAAGEH010002532.1 coordinate 1,034,228, forward strand.
CAGCTGGGTGGCTCCTGGTGAGCGTCCTGCTCGTCGGGATCAGCTCTGACGCTGAGCACAGAGGCTGTTAGAGGCACGTGGATGCACGTGTGTACACGTGGGCTGCTGACATACGCCAGCAGTCACCGAGGGCGCACTGGGCGCACTGCCTTTTTCTGGCTCGTTGTGGGGCCTCACTGCCTGGGGTGCTGCCAGTCCTCACCCTGGCAGGAGGAGAACCAGGCATGTCGGAGGGGTGGCTGGTCCGGACCGCTGGCTGGGCGGGAATGGCTCATTACCAGCGTACAGTGAGCGGAGCTCGGATGGAACGCAGTTTGTGATTTGATTTCAGTACAGGGCGTGGCTCCTTTAAATGTGTCACCTCTTGCTCTCAGTACCTCTCCGGACAGTGCGCGCACACATATGCACACACATACTCTGCCCCTTACTGGCTCTCCCAATAGTGCACACACATACATGCACACACACACATGCATACACACACTTTGCCCCTTATGCATGCAGTCAGTGTACACACAGTGCTTCTCTTGACACTCACATATACTTAAACACACTGCCCCTTAATGCTTCTCCCGATAGTGTACACACATGCATGCACACACACACTGCCCCTTAGTGCCCCTCCCAAAAGTGCAAACACATACACGCACACACACACACACACACATGCACGCATGCACACTTTGCTATCAGGAGAGGCACTAAGGGGCAGAGAGTGAGGGTGTGCACACTGCTTCGTGTGAGAGGTGTGGACGAGGCGGAAAGCTAGATGGACTCATTATCCTGTGAGTATGCTCTTCAGAGCAGTAACGTGTGCCCTGGAAGGTGTGAAACACACTCACCTCGATGCCCGCGTGAGCTAATCGGACAGCCAGTCCCTGCGTGGTATGCGGCCGCTGGTGGACCATGAAGCTGAGAGGGAGGAGCTGAACCCACTCCTCCTTAACGTAAAATTAGAACCACATCCTCTCCGCTGTAAGCGTCCGAGGCAGGGAGGGCGGTGGCCTGTTCACACGCTCCGAAATGTCAACAAGGACTCGAATTTTCTCCCCTTCTACCTCTTAGTCCGGGGGGCCCTCATTCCAGGGGGCTGCCCACACGTGGAGCTGATTTGCAGGAAGCCCTTCTCCTCTGCGTTGGTCCAGTCTCTCCCTCAGGCCGTCACACCGAGTCACGTGGTGAGGGGCTTTCTCAGCATTCTCTCTATGAGCGCTAGGGTTACTGGCACGGTGGGGTCACCATTTGTGTGTCGCTTACAGATCATACTCTGTGGTGGTTTCTAAAAAATGTATTTCTTTATTGATTTCAGAGAGGAAGGGACAGCGAGCGGGAGATAGAAACATCAATGAGAGAGAATCCTGGACCAGCTGCCTCCTGCACGCCCCCCACTGGGGATGGAGCCCACCACCCGGCCTGTGCCCGGACCGGGAATCGAACCCTGACCTCCTGGGTCCCAGGTCGGTGCTCCCTGACCCAGCCACGCCCACAGGCGGCGGCGCTCCGGGCGTGCACTGAGTCTGTCATTGCCGGTCCGCTCGCCGCGTCCCCCGGATGCTCGCGGTGGTGCCGGCTCCGTGTCCCAGGAAGGACACGCCGGTGAGGACGGTCTAGGCCGAATCAGCGGAAAAGGAAGACCGTCTCCACATGAGTCCCCGAGAGGGGGATGAGCTGGAGGTGCAGGTGTTAAAGCGACGAGAATCAGGGGCGGTGGCACATCCTGCCGGGGAGACAGGCATGTTAGGGGCCTCCAGGTGAGCTGTGCCAGGGGCGGAGACACCTCTCCTTTGGGGACCTTCCCCAGACGGAGCGAGGTCTGAGGTCTGTGTATCAGACCACAAACACAGAACAACTAAAGAGTTAGCTGCTGACAGAACATTCTGGGTTCTGCTTCTAACGGGAAGCCAGCTGCACGCAGGCACATCGGTGACGGGTGAAGGTTGGCGGCACTGTCTGGCCTGGGAACTGGGCGCAGTCACCCCAGCGTGACCTTGCTCGTGCCCCCCCTGGCTGTCTGTCCCTTGCTCTTCTCCAGGGGGGAGTATTTACAGACGGAGACAATAGCTCTATTCCTTCTATTCTGTCTTCCTCGTAAAGAGAGGAGATTGGATCATTGCCCTGCGCGGTTTCTCAGCACATTTTCGGGTCAGTGTGTAGCGAGCGGCCGGCTCCACGGCCAGGTTTAACGGAATCCAGCGCCCGAGTGGATACATACCCCGCTGTGCGGGCACCTCCGTCCGCATCTGCGTGCCGCCAGCCTTGGTGCGTGAGCCCGGCGTTGGCCGGGGAGCGCTTCCTGGTGGTCAGCGCGGTAGTTGCCTTCGGTCTCCGGTCGTACGCGTGCGTCGTGAGGCCGTGGCTCAGGGACACCCGACGTGAGCCGCTGAGGGCGTGCCTGCCGGGAGCTGACGGCTCGGCAGGTGAGGGGTGGCGTGGAGCCAGGCTTCCGGGGACCGCGCCCCCTTCTCCCGCTGACCTGGAGCGAGTGCAGGTCCTCGCAGCAGCTCGGCTCTTCCCGCTGGGCCTGTCCCGACCCCGGTGCTGCCGTGAGCCAGGCGGACGCTCCCAGCGGCCGGGCATCCGGTGGTCCAGCCGCCGCGTGAGGGACCGCAGGATGGGGTAACTGGGGGCCTCACACTGATACAGGGAGCGGCGCTGAGCCACCGGAGGCCATTTAACGGAAAGACAGACGCCGGGTGTGGGACAAACCGATCCGGAGGGAAGCAAGGCCCGGCGATCCAGCCCGAGCCCCGAGTGGCGGGGGAGTGGCACGCGGACAGTCAGGAGGCGGGGAGGCGGCGCAGTGGCCGCTGCTGGGCTCTCCGGCCCGGACGGGACATGGGCAGCCGGAGACGGGACCGCGTGCTCTCAACATGTCTGCCTGCCCCCTCCCCCTCCCTCCCCGGGCAGGGTGCCCTGAGCCAGCTACCGAGCTTCGGGGCGGGGTCAGCGGGGGCTGAGGGGAGGGTCTGAGCCGAACAGACGAGTTCACTCACTCCGAGGGCCTCCGAGCCATTGAGTCCGCCGGCCACGCACGGACACAGGGTCGTTAGCCGAGTCGCCTTCAGCTGGAAGAGAAAAGGAAGATGTCCGCGTGAGGTCCCCGGCTGATGTCGGTGACGGTGTGAATGCAGAGATGTCACTTGTCAAGGCTCAGAGAGGCCTCGCATGTCCAGGGTGACGCGAGCGAACGGACGGTACTGGCTGCAACTCAGGCCGGACCGCAGGAGTGGCGTGCTGGGTGGACCCCTCGAATGGAGACGCAAAAGCCAAACCACCCCCCTGCCCTTCAGCCGGCCACCGTGGTCTCTCCTCTGCTTGTGCATCAAACTTCCCCGCAGACGACAGCGGCCGTCCCTCACCGCCAGAGCGGGGTGCGCGGACAGGCCCTCCTTAAACCTCCCCCGGTGCTCACTGAGCTCGCCACTGGGCCTGGGAGCTTGGGATTTGGGTGGAAAAGGGGGGCTAGGCCCCGCCCTGGGGGGGCAGGTGATATGGGGGTATTGTGTTGGCCAAGCATAGGGCAGTGCTGACAGCGTGGACCAGAACTGCCCACTTCTTACTAGAGAAGAAGACCATGAATGAGGCTTTTTTTTGGGGGGGGGGGCAATGAAGGGGGTGTAAAAACGCGGATTCTATTCAGTGAAGACCAGGATGGGCCGCGAGGCTTCCGTCTCTGGAGGTGGGGCCAGCCTGCGAGCGGAGCCGGGGACAGGGCCGTGCTCCGTCCTGGGGTCCCGTCCTTGCTGACGTGCCGGGCTCACCCTCTGAGCGCCCTGCTCTGCTGTGAAATGGAGCCCGCAGAGAGGAAGCTGTAAGCACGCCGGGAAATGGGGGGAAGCTTTTAAAAACGTTGCTTTACCTTATGGACCAGGCCCACGATCATACACACGTACAGGGCGTGAAGAAGGCGCACGCATGTTGCTGGCTGTTCCTGGGGAGGGTGCGGCTGTCACCGGTCTGGGCACTGGCCCAGCACGGGGGAGGGGCGGCCTCAGCAGGTGACGGAGCAGCGGGGAGATGGAGAGGGGTGGCAGCCCTCCAGTGTGGCCCTGGCCCTGCGCACAGGCCTCCCGGCGCCTGTCCGGCCTGCGGAGCCTCCGACCCGTCCCGAGGCCTGAGCCCGGCCCCTGGGTCTCCCCCTCCACGGGAGCAGCGCTGACCGAGAGGGAGACCCCTGCCCGTGGGGAGGGGCTGGGGATAGGGGTTAGCCATCGCTCCTACGTGACCCGGCTCCATCACTGAGGAAACAGCCAGACCGAGTGGCAGGAGCCGGAGCGGACCGGTGGGGGGCACCGGGCAGAGACCGTGGAAACGGAGAAAAACAGGAACAGCTGGCGGCGCCGGGGTCAGGGACGCTGATGGAGCCGAGTCAGACGGGGACGGGCCGCCGGCTGCGGCGGAAAGCAGGCCCGCATCTCAGCTCCGCACTCTGTGCCGGGCACGGAGCTGAGAGCGAGCGAGGCGAGGAGGCCTCACGCAACCGGCACCGGTTTCACACGTCAGCGGGCAGAGAACGGGGCACGAAGGCCCCGGGATTTGGGGGGCCTGGTTCGTACCAGTCAGAGCTGCGCAGAAGACTGCCGAGGCTCCCGGCCCTGTTCTCATCACCAGCAGGTGCCCTGTGACCGAGCCTGTGACATCTCGGGTGTCTGGTTCCTGAGGTCCGTCATCGCCTCCTGCTCTCAGTCAGCGTCTGCTTCTGTCTGTCTGTCTGTCTCAGGAGGGTTCTGCGCCGTCGGGCTGGTGGTGGAGACAGAGAGGGCACGAGCTCGGGTGAGGCAGGGCTCGTGGTTCCTAGCGGAGCGCCTGGCGTCTCAGCGAGGCCCGGGAGCCGGGGCGTCCCGAGGGGCAGCCGGGACAGGCCTGGCGTTCTCATGGCGGGGCGCTGGGGTGGGGGGGGGAAGACGGGGAGAGGAGGGAGAGTCGGCTGCACGGGGTCTCACTGCCACGGGCCTCTTCCTACCAGGCCTCTTTGCAGGCCTACAAACAGGCCAGACCTGAGCGTGGCCTGTGGACTGGCCCCGTGGACAGGGACCTGGCAAAGAGCAGAGCCTCCCCGAGCAGCCGACGGGTGAGGGGGTGGCGGGTGTGATCCCGGGAGAATGGAGCCAGGACTCTGCCGACCACTGCTCAGAGGAAGTGCCACTGAAGGCAGGCAGCAAACTCATTGGTCCACAGAGCCGCCACATATCAACAGGACAGCGATTGAAATTTATTTTGAGAGCCACCTTTTTTCAACTTCTTCTAACACCACTTCTTCAACATAGACTCGCCCAGGCCGTGGTGTTTGGTGGGAGAGTCCCACTCAAGGGGCCAACGAGCCGCAGTTTGCCTTCATCCTTGTTTCTGCGGGATGAAAGGGAAGGACAGGGAGCGGAGGCCCCGGCTGGAGCGCTCTGAGCTGCCCCTGCGTCTGGCCCGGAGGCAGGGGCGCTGCCCAGGCCTCACGAAGGGCGGCCTTTCTTCCGTGGCCGGCGTGGACCGGAACTGCCCGCTCTTCAGTGGAGAGGAGAGACACGAGTGAGGCTTTTTTGGGGGGGGACATGAGGGGAAGGTTAGTCTGTGCATTAACTTAGAAAAACAGACTGAGTTCCCCTCCCTGCGTCACTGCCAATTTCCTACCTGTGGGACCGTGAGGTCAGACTCCCGCGTGGGTAATTCCGTACACGGACTGTTCACTGCCGCCCGCACGGATGCCACACACATGGTGGATGATCACTCGTGTTTCTCCCCGCGGCGTGTCATGGGAGCGGATGCAGGGCTGCTTTTGTAGTTGTAGCCGCGATGGACACTGAACGATGGAAAATCGCGGTACCTGTAGTGGAGATGGGTACGTTTTTATTGAGCGGATGTGAAGGACACTGATTTGCTTTCTTATCCGAAAACAATGGATGCAAAGGGGCTGACTTCCCTTCACCGGTCTTCTCGCCATTGTGTGTGTAGGTAGCCACTGGCGTTGGGATATACTTACTATCTCCTCTGCTTCTGTAAAAGGTTTAGATGTCCTATGACAGTAAGATAAATGCGGTGTTTTCATCAGCATCTTCTGCAAGCGATATTGTTCATGAATCAGAAATGCGTGATCAGTATCTACCCCGACCCTCTGTTGTCCCCAGATGATTTTCATGAAAATCCCAGCATTCACCTCCTCTGTAAACAGTTCAATATTTAGCTCTCGGTCATAAATATTCACAGAACCATTTGTCTTCATATCACATCTTAATTCCTCAATACCATTCACATCCAATGTTCGCTTTGCCTTGTCCTATCCAATGTTCGCTTTTCCTTGAAATGTACAAAATGTTTAAGACATTATTTTTAAAAGGTACTTGAGAGAGAGGACTAATATTATTGGTGAGAGGCATGGATCAGGAGTTGCTCTTACCGATGCATTTCATTGGTTGGATCCCAGGTCCGGGCACACACAGGGACAGCCTGCAGCCTGGGGGATTGGGACGACCTTGTAACCAGCTGAGCCACCCGGCCAGGGTTCAATGTCGTTGAATCTATCGGTTCCCCCTCCCTCCCTCCCTTCCTCTGTTGTTTTTGTTCATGAAGTTGGGCCTTTGTTGTTTCTCCAAGTCTGGGTTTTTAATTTTTTAAAAAAATACTAGAACGAAATGACCACTTTTATGTTAGAAAACAGAATTCTAGGCGAGGAATAAAAGCAACACTTCGTTTCACTGTACCTTTCACCCCGTTTTTTAATGTTTGTACGTTTTTTTAAAGTTTGGACACTTATCTCTCTCATTCTTTTCCAAGGGAAATAAACATGATGGCCCATCTCAAAGCTCTGTCCCAGCACCCCGTAAAGGACCGCATTCCTTTTCTCCAGTGTCTGTCCCTCCTCCTCTGGCTCCTGGGTGACACCAGCCGCCATTAATGCAGGAGCAGTGCCAGGCCCGCGGGCAGCCTTCCTCCCGATGAGGCGGCTCCAGGGCAGCCGAGCCCCTTGGGACGGTGCCGTCCTGCTGGTTTGGGGGACGCGGGCAGGTCTGAGATTGGGGCTTCCCGTGGCCCGCACAGACGGCCCGGCACACTGGTTCCCTCTCTCCGGGGAGAGGAGCGTCGTGCTGGACTCCTGGTTTCGGGGTTTCTTGCAGGGAGTCTCCAGGGGGGCTGGCAGGGGTGGTATGTTGGGGGACTTGTGAATTTCCCCTTGTCGGCGTGAAGACACTGGGCTGAATCTCAGTCAGCTGCAGAGATAGCTTGTTGTGATGCCTGAGCAGCTGGTGCCATGCACGTCTCCGGAGAGCCATGTCTCGTCCTAGAGAGTCCCCTCCTGTGCGTGGACAGGAGCCCCTGCACACGCTGGATGGGGGAGCCTTGGATTGCCTCCCCTTCCCCCTTGGAAATGAGGGGGCCGGGAGGGGCGGGGACTCCGAGCTACGTCCTCAGTTTTGACTTCCAGCCTCACATGTACAAAGCCTGCGCTGTACGCGTCGCACTGTGTGTCTGCTGCGACCTCCTTCTCCGGAGAGAATGGGGACATCCCGCTGGCGGCTGCGTGTTCGCCTCTGACCTGCAGGCCCGGGTTAAGAGGCCGATCCGTTCAAGGGCCCGGCTGTTTGACAGGATGAAACAGGCCAGGCGGACAGTCAGGCTTTGGTGTCCGCTAGCTCGCCGGAGGAAGCAAACCCCGACCATGTGCTCACATGACCTTCCCAGGTTCAGTCCGTGTTCAGCCGCAGCCTCCATGACGGAACGGTGGTGGCCGGTGGGCGTGCTGTTGGCGGGAAGGCCGGGTGTTCAGTTCCACACGGTCCTAGCGGACCCTCCAACCGGAGCGCGTTGTTTTCTGGTTCCCGTGACGCCTTCCCACGCAGAAGCTCTACCGGTTGGCGCTGAACCCGGGCTGGGGCATCCTCAGTGCCGACGCTGCGAGAGCTGGGCGAGTCGCGGGCCGGGGGGGGGCCGTGATGGGCTGTGTCACCCGGACGCGGTGCTCAGGCGCCGCCGCTCCTCCTGGTGTCCGGTCGCTGCTGGGGCTGCGGCCTGACCGTCCCCAGCCGCTTCCCTGTCCCCTGCGCTCAGCAGGGCAGGACGGAGACCGAGGAGCACGGGGGCCGGGGGTGGGGAGCCACAGACACAGCTTGCTCAGCTGGGGGGGAAGGTGGGCATCAGTCCTATCCCCCCAAAACAGTGCTCCTGCTGACCCGGAGCCCAGCATGGTGAGGCGAGGAGCGCCGTTCATCAGGCCATCGCCGCCGCGGGGCTGCGCTGTCAGACGCCCTTGATCCGACTGCAAGAGGCACAGGAAGGCCCCCCACCGCCGCCTGGCAGAGAAGCGCGCGCGGCCATGACAGGGTCTCACACCCCTCCACTTCAGTCCCCCACACCTGGCACCTGTGCGGCCACCATTAGCACCCACAATCCCCACCGGGCGGGTCTGTTTCAGTGGCTGTGGCTGGGGGAGCTGTTTCCGATGCCCTAGGTGACCGGGGGGGTGGGGGCTGGATGTGGAAAAGGGGGCGGCTTGAGGCGTGAGCTGCCTGAAAGCGACGTAGAGTTTGAGATCACTGAGCTGGCTGAGCAGTCACAGGGGAAATGATAGGAGCTGTTATTTAGGGGGATTATGTCTTCATGATACTACCATATTTTCCAGCGTATAAGACGATCCCCAGCTTTTCCAGTTAAAGGGCAGGTATATCCCAAACTCTAGATTTTAAGATGACACAGCGTATAAGACGATCCCCGGCTTTTTAACCCAGGAAAATCTCTCAAAAGTTGTCTTCTACACCAGACAATACTGTACATAGTTCGCCCACAGAGGGGGCATGCCATCGAGTCACAATCCATGGATCCGGGCCACACGGGGGACCAGGTGGGCCTGTGCTGCCGCCCACAGGGGGAGGTGGGGGGCAGATAGAACGGCGTGGCTTCAGCCTCCCTTCGGGGCTTTGGGCCGCACCAAAGACAGATGCGGCGGCTCGGTCCATCCCATGAATATTTCACCGTCTGCGCGGCGCATCTCGGGGGGAGCGGCTCACGCATTATTGCCGTGCGTGAATGATGGGCCGCCCCATTAGAGAAAAGGCTTGGCCACGAGCTGCAAAGGGCCTTTGATGGGACGTACAGTGAGGCGCTTCCCGTACTCTGAATCGCTTCACCTCGAGGATTCAGCTTCTAAATCTCTGCCCTGGTCAGTGGGCTCGAGTTCTGTGGCCACAGCCAAAGCTTAATAATGGATCGAATCCATTTTAGATGTGACTAGAGAATTATGAAATGCTCTCCAGGGACTTGGAAAGTGATCTAGGTATCCCACCTGGTCAATATTCCAACGTGTCTCTGCAGTGGTTCTCAACCTTTTTAATGCCGCTTACCTTTTAATACAGTTTAAGATTGGGGGGTCACCACAACATGAGGAAATTATTTTCGTTGCTACTTCATAACTATGATTTTGCTACTGTTAATGAATCGTCTATGTTTTCCGATGGTCTTAGGCTCTACAGCAGCGGTTCTCAACTTGTGGGTCGCGACCCACAGGTTGAAAACTGCTAGCAAGGTCGCCTAAGACCATCGGAAAACAGATATTTACATTATATTTACATTACGATTCACAACAGTAGCAAAATGACAGTTATGAAGTAGTAACGAAAATAATTTTGTGGTTGGGGGTCACCACAGCATGAGGGAGCTGTCTTAAAGGGTCACAGCATTAGAAAGGTTGAGAACCGCTGCGAGGTTTTCGGTCATTTCACACAGCAAGGTCTTCAGCTGATTTCCAGGTGGGGTTCCTTTCGATCAAGTTGTGCAGAATCAAAGACGCTCGCTGATCTTGGCTTGAAGTGCAAGTTCTGGGAAAGGCCAGCCTCGTCTCTCAGATATTTCTGCCACGTGCTAATTTGGTTGAAAGTTAGGTGAAGTTTCTTGTTGAGATAGTGTTTAGGCTGGGTTTTGATGAATTTTGAAGAGCTTTGACAGAGGCATACTCTGTGCGATCATTACTTCCGTAGAGATCTCAGGGGCCTGGAACATTCTAGGAGTTTCCCTGTCCCTTCCAGGTGCTCTCCACCCCGGTCCTTGACCGCCGTGTCCCTCCGCAGTGGGTTACGCTGCGTGTCTAGCCTTCCGTACACGAGGGAATGGAGTCATACGGTCTTGGCTCCTCATGTCGGACTTCTGTCGCATGAGACTCACTTCTCTCGCTCCGGCAGCTTGTCACTGCCGGTGCTCAGCGACGTCCCATCGTGGCTGGGCCGCAGGCTGCTCACCCCACACCTGCTGCCGGGGCCTGTGGGTCTCGGTTCTCGGATCCGCTTTGAGGCGGTGGCTGTGTGTGAGGGGGGATGGCAGTCCCTGTCCCCCTTTTGAAGGCGGCCATCTGTTTCCCACCGGCATTAACCGAGGAGACAGCCCAGAATATCCATCCAGAGAGGACAGTTTTGTTGAAAATTAACCCCCCATGCACGGTGTACTCCTGGGCTCAGTCTGTGCCAGACGCCGTCCTGTGTTGATCACAACAGCGTGGTGATACCACCTGAAACCGGAAGTGGAGGAAAAGAACCAACTAGCAGGTGTCCAGCGTGGTCCGGGGTCTCCCGTGGTCCCACACATGTTGCAGGGCGACGGGTTCTATCGCAAGTGCCCGGGGGCCTGGGGTCGGGCCTGCTCTTCATGGCTGTGTCACCCATGTTGCTGCACACGGAACAGACATGTCCCCTTGGCCCCGAGGCATTGCCCGGAGGGTCCCTCCTGCAAACCGGGAGGCCACGCTGGGCTGGAAGGACGCTGTGCGGTGTCCTGCCTGGAGCGGGCACCGGCTGGGAGGGCAGGAGGGACCCTGGTGGCCTTGTCGCCAGGTGGGTAGCGCCTGGCGACAAAGTGCCAGTGCCAGGCAGTGCCCTCCGGAGCTGGTCCGGCGCCGCGAGGCCCGGCGCTGAGAGCTGTTAGAACTCAGGCAGTCCCGCCGGATTATTTCTCAAACCCGAGGCAGCGTTGTTCTCCTTGAAAAGTGCGGCTGCTCGTGGGAAGCCACGCTGACACGCTGAATGCAGACGCGCAGGTGACTTCTCCCTCACGCGGAGTGGCACTCGGAAAGGACAAACAGCTGCCAGGGACATGGGCGTCCTCGGTCATGATCAGAAGTCCCTGGAGATGGTCCCACTGAAGGCGATGACACGTCTCCCACGGCCGTGTCTTCCTCCTTCCACAATCGGCATTTCCGTTCAGACAACCGTCGGCCTCTGCCATCCTCCTGGCTCACAGGGAGATGTCCCAGACTCCAAGTACAGGGGTGTTTCTGGCGAGGGCGTCAGGTGGACAGAGTTGGAAGCTACGTCTTGTGGTCAGTGGGGGACGTTCTCTCGGTTAGAAAGAACACAGAGTCCTCCTCCTGCTCACCGGGATGAAATCGGGCGCCCCCAGCCCCTCACCATGGATAGGCCCTCCGACGCGAGGGGCTGGGAGGAGTGTGGGGAATCGATGGGAGCGTATGCATTGGTGCTGCCTCTGCGCAAATTGAATGTGGGGCTTAATAGAGTGAGTCTGAAGGGCACCGAGCATTAAATTAAATTTGTATTCCTTCGTTTAGGAAAATAAGGGGCTTATTGGTGGAGCACAGGAGGTGGATTATTCATAGAACTGGAGCAAATTATTGGCGCTAGGTAGAAAACTTATACGTAAAAGAACGCTTAGGTATTTACCGCACGCCATAGTCTGTGAGCCTAACACATAGAGCAAGAATAAAATAAAGGCGGCAGCACTGAGGATTGCTATTGCGCTTTTCTTTTCATCGATTCTAAATGCCACAGGAGCCCCAGCTGAGAGGCCACCGCAGGATCGATCCCCGCTGGGTGCATGCCTATCCATGTCACTCTAAAATCAGTGGGAATTGCCAAAACCGGTCTGGCTCAGTGGATAGAGCGTCAGTCTGTGGACTTGAAAGGTCCCAGGTTCAATTCCGGTCCAGGGCATGTACCTTGGTTGCGGGCACATCCCCAGTAGGGCATGCAAGAGGCAGCTGATCGATGTCTCTCTCTCATCGATGTTTCTGGCTTTCTATCTCTTTCCCTTCCTCTCTGTGAAAAATCAAAACATATTAAAATCAGTGGGAAAACTCCACCTTCTTCAGTCATCACCCAAGGATGTCTTCGGCTCTTTTATATGGAATAAGGCGATGGCTCGCTTTCCAACAAGTGGCGGGAGAGGAAGCGATGGAAAACCGTGTCTAACTAGTGACGTTAGGAGGGAAATAAAGAGCAAACAGCCTCTACACGAAGCACGCCCCTCAATGCTGACCGTGAGCAGGCCGTTCTCAGGAACGAGAGTCGGCTGAGCTCGGTTGGGATCCCAGCCACCAGGACCTCCGCTGGGAGAACCCTAGAAAGTTCCGGGCCCAGCAGGGGACGGGAGAGGAGGAACGCAGGAAGGCTGCGCAGGCTCATCTGAGCGTAAGGGGCTGACAGATCAGAGGCGGCTGCGACCGCCTGTCCTCCCTCCCGTCCCCTACTGACCGCGGCCGCTGATCCCAGGTGGACCCGCCTGTGTCCCTGCGAGGCCGGGAGGCCAGCGCCGCCTGGTCCTTTAAAACCAGCGCGAAGCCCCGGACAAGGCCTGGCACGGCGCTCGGGACGGAAAGCTTGAACCAACAGGCACTCTTGGAGGTCAGGCCTTGAACAGCCATGGTGCTACCAGCTCGACACCCGCATGTGAAGACCGCGTGTGGCTCGGCCCGGGTTCCATTGAGTGACCCCCACACTGATCTCAAGGTGCCTCAGTGTGCCCCCTCCTCCTCCCCCTGCGAGCGTGAGGGCTGAAATCTTCCTGGAGGCAACGTGAGCTTATCCGGGAAGAAGAGGGGTTGCTTCCCTGGAAACGGCTGTGTGTTAGGGTCTCTCTGGGGTGATACACCGGCCCCCGAGGAAATCACCCCGCGTCCCCCATAGGAACGTACACACCCCGTGACGGGAAGCCCCATGTTTTTAAATGACGGGGTCATGATGGGGGCAGTGGGGGTAATGGATGGCGAAAACCTCATCTGTGGCCATAACACAATTCTCACCTTCAACTCCGCCTGTTTGTCAGACTTTAATGAGCTCGCTCTAGTGCCTGGGCAGGGCCAGACCCAATGCGGCCCCACCCCCACTTAGAGAGAGGGAGACGCTGGATCTGCTCATGGTGGTGCCATGGCGGGGAGACGAAGGGGATGTGGAAGGAGTGGAGTGGGACGGGGTGTACAGACGGGAAGCGTCTGAACTCTGCACGAGTCCTCGTGGGAAGACGGGAAGGAGCTGAGTGGATCTTGGCCAGTGAACAGAGGCAAAGGGACAAGGAAAGTGACATCATGCACAGAAATTCGGAAAATCCCCCCAAAGCATCCTCAGCCTCTGCTAACCTTGACCTCGGCTAGATTTTGACCCGATGCTTTCACTTGGCTCACACTAGGCGACTCCCCACTTTTCCTGCAGCTGTTTCCCCTGTCAGTGCACCCCTTGCACCCCCCCGCCACCATTGCCACATGACTGCAGGCTGGAGTTTCCTTTCTGAGCTTGCATCACAAGCCGGACACCACCCACCGTCAGTCCCTGAGCCCTGCAGCCTCCACTCTAAGAAGTACGTAGAGCGAAACTTAAAACCCCTCTGTGTACCACATCACAGGACCAAGCATCTGCCATGTCTCTGCCGCTCTGGGGGTGGGTGCCCTCAGAGAACTGATATTCCCGCCAGTCCCCCGCAGGAGCTCAAAGGCTGGCTATCCCCCACTATTCCTGGTAATACAAATGTCCAACAATGAATTTGTCTTATAAGCCTTGTCCACTCTAAAAGTAACGCTTTTCACCTTTGTGGGTTCACTAATCTAGGGGTGGCCCCACAATGAGGAGGAGCCACTAGTTCTGATAATAATGACAGGATGAAAACCCTCTTTTAATAACTCACTTGATGAACTACACTAATTTCACAACAGGCGAGTATCTCAGATACGGTGGGCGATGCACTTCTAGATTGAAGCACTCAATGAACGAATAGCAATAAACATCTTCAAGGCCCCAGGCGAATGAATGAGAACTAAGAAGCAGGTATCTGTGCCCATATTGCAAGCTTACAGTGTATAGCGCCCCGCCTACCTCTGCTTATAAAGATCAGGCTGTAACATAATGTTTAATTAGCCCATTGACGATATTCTGTTAATTCAGCCAACATATACTATCGGAGCTAGCGAGCGGCTGGGCACTAGGAGAGCGGCGATGCTGGGTGCGGGCGGGGATGCTCCGTTCACGGAGACATCACACGCCGGGCGGAGGCGGGCAGGACACAAGCCGCAGCTTCATGCTCCCGGTGAAGAGCCTGCCTGCCTGCCTCTGCACAGGCCGCGGGTAAAGGGAATTTTCACTGGTGGGAGAACTAGCCACAGAACCTTCCAGATGGGCAGTGCAGATCGCAAAGGCTCTCAACTTGGCTCCTTGGACATACCAAGATTTTTCCAAGCCCAGGGCAGCTGGGCAAGGGCGGGTGAATGATGGAGAGGGTCCCAGAGTTGTGAAAGGGATGGAACTGAGAGCAAGCCACACCCCTCCAGTGGGCGTAGGAGGAAAAGCAGACCCTGGTAACATGGATTTTTTTTTTTTATCTCAAAATGTCAGAAGGGATCCTGGAATAGTCACTTTCTGGAAGGCGGGACCTCTAGCTTGGTTGGGTGAGGTGATAAATGTAGACATTAACATGCATGCATGTAAGTAACCAAGTGGTCATAGCTATACTGGGCAACATGTGTGGCTGTTTCCGCGCACCTGCTCAGGGACGCAGGCCCGCTCCCCTCATGGTGGTGGCGAAGAGTTGGCGTTCTTCCCACGCTTTTGGCTGAACGTCAAGTCACCGGGGCGCGGCCGATCAGGGCGATGCTCTATGTCCTCAATGGCTTCCTCCGCAGCCCGCGTGGCTCTGCAGGCGGGATCGGCTTCGGGGGCTGCTCAGCTCTTACAATAAGTGGCTTGGGAGTGAGTCGGAAGGAACTCCATGCAGGCCCGGCGCCCGTTTGCTAAACAGAGAGGCTTTGTTCTGCTGCGTCTGCTCAAGGGATGCTGCTACAGGCGTGATCTCGCCCGCCTGTGTGTGCACGCACAGAGGTGCCATCTCCCCAGGATGTCACTGGTACTTAAACATGCTTGTGTTGATTTTGGAGAGAGACGGAGGGAGGGAGGAACAGAGAGGGAGAGACCCTTTACTAGGAATTGAGCCTGAAACCCCGGCTTGTGCCCTGAGCGGGAATTGAGCCTGAAACCCCGGCTTGTGCCCTGAGCGGGAATTGATTCTAAGCCACACTGGCTAGGCTCTTTCACTTATGATCCAAGAGGTCCCGGTTCAACTGTTTCCTAACTGGACGAGCCCACACCAAGCCTCGTATTACGCAAAACCACAGGAAGCTAAAGTTGAAGGTAAATGTTCAGGTGAAGTCAGAAACATGCCTCATTCATCAAGTTAGAAGAGGAGAAAAACAGATGTTTAACTAAAACTGCAGAGAGATTTTAAAGAAGAACCCCTTTCACATCCCGTGTGGTTCAGGGTTCGGGTTCTGGACGAGGCCGCACGCAAATGACAAGAGACTAGAAAAGTATTAATTTGGCAATATTGGGGGGCCAGGCAGGAGCCCACCTCAGGGATGGCAAGCCCAGAGCATTTATTGAGACTTTGGGACACACCCATAGCCTTTAGGCAGGAGATTCCAATAACAAGTTTACATAAGAAACGGGGAGGTTGCTTCAGCCAACTATGTCTCCACTAACCAGTGAGTGGTTAGCTCTGACCTTCTCAGAGCAATAAAGGTGGACCAGCCTTCTGGTCTCTGGTCCACATCTGTCTATAGCAGCGGTTCTCAACCTGTGGGTTGTGACCTGTTTTCTGAGGGTCTGAGGCTCTACAGCAGTGACCCACAGGTTGAGAACCGCTAGCAGGGTGGCCTAAGACCATCGGAAAACACAGATATTTACATGACGATTCACCACAACAGGAGGAACTGTATTAAATGGTCGTGGCATTAGAAAGGTGGAGAACCACTGGTCTATAGTGAGACAATGTTCGGTTTCCGGCAGAAGATCACAGCAGACTCTGAGTCAGTGTTTGTGATGGATTGTGGGTGCTCTCCGAGACGCTGTCAGTCTTGGGAACTCCCCCATTTTATAGGGACAGACAGTGTGAAAAAGCATGGAGCTGATGAGCTATGGGATGTCACAGGAGGAGCGAGTCTAAGATAACTGTCAGGCACCCGACTGATGTCGCCAACTAATGCAACAGGCAGAAGTAACACTAAAATACAGAGATCGCGCGGTCCGTTTTGGCCACATTATATTTGATGCTGGATTCTTCCAGAAAGCTCAGAGAGGAGGCTGAGTCCCTCCGAGTGCTGTGGGCACCCCCCTGCCAGCCCGTTTCAATGCAAACAAGCAGCACCAAGACCCAGGCCTCTCGTCAGGTCAGAGGTCAGCAGAAAGAGGAAACACAGCCATGTCGCCTAGCAGACATTAACAAGCCCACAGCCAAAGGCACCCCCCCCTCCCCGACTCTGCCACCAGCTACAGAGACTCACCTTGTCTTCATCCAGGACTCCTGGCATCCGGGCACCATCGTGCTGTGGCAAACTGGAGGCCTGGAAACTCGCCAGAGTGGACCATCGAGGAGAATGGGAAGAAAAGCACTCGTGGGACTCCAGCTTCCCTGCCCCCCGCACCTCCCCCCTTAAAAAAGAATCCCGCTGCCTCCCCACCGGGACAGCCCCAGAGAACAGCGTCGCCCCACAAAGGTCAGAGCCCTTTGTGCCTTTGCCCCGCTGCCTGCCCTCCCTGCCTTCCCTCGCTCCCTCGGGGGCATCCGCTTCAAACAGCACGCTCTGTTCGGAGGAGCCGGGCAGTGCTGGCCGGAGGTATGGATTCCCAGTGCTGCGCTTTGATTTAATTTTTAGGGGCTCAGGGGTTCTTTGTAGCGACCTTGACTCAGGTTCTCGGACCCAGTCAAGAATCCAGAGTTCAAGTGTTTGAAAGACCAACTAGATAGATTGCCTTGAACAAATCACCTTGCTACCTATCTTCTCTCGCAATAAAATAATTTCTCTGGGCACTTAGAGTATGAGAAGCATCACGCTGTTATGTGCCTGCAAATTGTGAACTAGGCCAAATTTCACAGCACATTCTAGAGTAACGTCTCATTAAGTGGCACAACTCCATTTTCTCCTACAACCGACGAGGCCTCCACGTGAGCCTTGGTGATATGTGATTATGACGAGCGGGAGACGACAGGGTCGTATTCCTTTGTTTGCTCTGTTCTGAAAACAGAAGTAGCCAATCCCCGTGGCCTCTCTGCTGCTCTACTTCTGTCATTCCGAAGCGATGCCTCCCTTTAGTCAGAACCTATGAATGGACTGTACACGATTAAGTGAAAAACGCCTGTGAAAAAAGAAGTCACTGAGGAGGAACCTGACTCAGACAAGCAGAAATAGAACTTCAGTTCTCAACCCACCATCCACTCGGCGTCTCCCCCATTAGTGGCGATCCGATCACAGCAAGTACCACCTGGCGACTCAGCTGCTGAGGGAACCACACTCACAGCTTCCGGCGAAGAGGGAGGAATCTCCGTTAGGCAGGACCTGACTGCTTTCAATTCAAGAATGCCAAAACCCAACTCCACGGGTCATAACGAGCTGTCGTAGTTATTTTCCAATGTTAGTTTAGTTACATCCCAGTCTGTATCAGACAGTAAGTGACCAATCAGAAAATGAGATCTTTATGGTGCTGTATACCCTGGCACTCAGGTGCTGAGACTCGTTGATTTCCAGGAATAGCACCAAATCTGACAGACGTGGCTGGTGGCACAGAGTGTTTACAAGGAGCGCAAGATCAATGTGTTTTTCAAAAATACCTTTCCCTCCCTCTTCCTTCCTCTTCAATAAAAATACAAACACCAATGATGAGTGGATATTTAAATAATATATAGTTACATACACATGCAAACTATAAATATATAGTTACATA
>JAAGEH010002532.1:1052197-1315639 GCA_011751065.1 Lasiurus cinereus
AATATATAGTTACATACACATGCAAACTATAAATATATAGTTACATACACATGCAAACTATAAATATAATTCTACCTATTTTGATAGAAATTATGTCAGTTTATCACCTGAACATAGCAAGAAAAAACAGAATTACTATTTTAAGTGTTAATTAAAAATTAATCCATAAAACTCAGTAGCTTACTTATATACATGCTACAAAGCTTAGGAAGATATTTAGTAAATATGCAGGTAGGTCTCGATATAAACACTTTTAGTGTTCTCATAAAGCATGAACATGTAAAAACTATACCTTGTCTTGGAGAAGTTCGATCAAATTCACATCTCCACGTTACTGAAGTTCCTACATAAACGTAACTCACCTGAAAATAAAAATTACCCGTAGTTACTTATGAAAATTCAAAAATAAAATAAGTTGATCCTGAATTTCATAAGATAACATTAAACATGCCAAAGATTAGAAAATATCTCTAAAGAGAGAGAGGGAGAGAGAATCATGATCGGCTGCCTCCTGCACACCCCTACTAGGGATTGAGCCCACAACCTGGGCACGTGCCCTGACCAGGAATCGAGCGTCTCTCTATGGACCAGGAGGTCCACAGTTCAACCACTGAGCCATGCTGGCCGGCCTACTTTGAGATATCAGCTGGGGTATCAGCTATGGCGGATCCTTATACCAACGTGTTCTCATGACATCTCTGGACCAGCCTCCCTGAATCCCCGTGAGCTCGGGAGGGGAGGAGAAGACCGAGGAAAAGGGGTCGTGTGGGGGCCATGTTTATAGCAACACGAGCTTCGGCTGAACCCCCAAACGGTAAATGTTGTGACGGGCTCTTTCTCCCTTGAATGCGGAGAAAGGCAGACTGAACGTGACCTTCTCCTTTCTCCCCTTGCATTGTGGGTATTAAGCGATGTAGAAGATTCACCAGCACACGGGCTGAAGGTGCCTACGTGAGTGGCTGACAGGAGGGAACGAAGAGTAGACACCATCTTTGACTGAATTTTCTAAGGATTTTCTAACCTTGTCTTTAAAGTTCTAATGGGAGATATTTGCTGTTCACAGTCTTACAGACCATCATCCATGCATTGCCATCAAAGGCACCAGGTAGACTATGCGAGGACAAGGGCTACTGCCCCAGGATTCTCTACCTGCCCATCCCCCCTGTGTCCCCTGCAGCAGGGACCGGTGTTTTGGTGTTGAATGCTGGATAGGGGTCGTTTTGAGCATCTCTGGAAACTGTGGTAATCTCAGCTCAGAGGTGGGCAGAGCAGACCGTGCTAGCGCAGACAGCGAGGGAGTGCAGGCAGGGGGGAGCGGGGCGGGGGGGGGGGAGAAGATGGCTTTTCTCCTTATAATTCCCGGACCAGAAGGCTGGCGAATATTCCCATCCAGGAGCAGGTTTCAGCGACTCTGTGTCATGTAATTAATTCAAAGCTGTTCCTCCTTAGGGCTCCATTAAATCCTATAAACTTTTACAGCCTGATCTGAGGGAGAACCATGCGTAATTAAGAGTCTGCGACACGCTTTGGGAAGCAAGACGCCCGAGCAGGTCGGACCCATCCCGCCGCCGGGGCAGAGAAGCGCTGCGCAGAGTGGCCCAGGGCCAGCCGCAGCCTTCAGAGGCGCAGGCAGGGAACGGCAGCTTCCCGGGGTGAGGGGGTTGGGGGGGAGTTATGGGTGAGTGTCCTCGGGCTCCGGATGTTTGGACAAAGAAAACACCCCGGAGCCCTAGGAACAGGTGCAAGAAAGCGAGGTACCAAGTTCACCTGAAGAAATGGCTGGCGGCAGGGTCTTCATGTGAAAGTAGAAAATCTATTCATTCTATTTCTTTTAAAAGCACCCCTATTTCTGAAATGTCCTTCTAAAAGATTAAATCAATTTTGTGGCATAGGAAAGAAAGAAAAGAGGTTACTCATTATAACAACAATTGCAAGAATCTTATTTAAAAATACCCTAATGCAGGTGATTTGAGTCCTAGCTTATCCTAATTAAAAATGTAAGAGTTTCTTTTCACCCTTAGAAATAACCTGTTTTGTTTCTGAAAAATTCCATAATAAAAACACTAAAAATATAATCAGAGTAGCTGAAAACGGATTACTTTGGAAGCTGGGTGATAGGAGCTAGATTCTTTTATAATGTCCAATGTCTACCGACAGCTTTTCATCGCAGGTACTCTGTAGACAAGATGATATCTAGTATTGGTTTCAGACGCTTCAAGGCCCTTAAACCTCAAGTCCTTTATATTAGCCATGACCATAAAACCTCCTTACCCATCAAATTAAAACAATTTCTTGCCCAAACCAGTTTGGTTCAATGGATAGAGCGTCGGCCTGCAGACTGAGGGGTCCCAGGGTCAATTCCAGTCAAGGGCATGTACCTTGGTTGTGGGCACATCCCCAGTGGGAGGCAGCTGATTAATGTCTCTCTCTCATTGATGTTTCTGACTCTCTATTCCTTTTCCTTCCTCTCTGTAAAAAAAGAATTTCTTATAACAAGGAAGTTGTTGCTAAATGGTGTTATTTTGCCAAATATCCTGAATCTGTTTTCATTTGGACACGTTTAACTCGGGTCCCAGAGAAAGTCATCCTAAAAGTGTAATTTGCCAAAGGCCTCTTGCTTCCGGAATAGCCTCCCTTCTTGCTGCCTTTTTTATTTTAATTTTTAATGTTATGCCCTGGATCCTGTGGAGCTCAGTAACAGTTGGGGCTGGTTGAGTCTTAAAGGTCTCCTTTCCCCGCCCCCCCTCTCTCCTTTCCTGGAACATGGTTACCGAGTGCGCTGAGAGCACGCTCCGTGGAAGTGCGGTGAGGAGTCTGCAGCTGTGTCGCTGCAGGTGGCATCCGGGCGCCTCCTTGTTGGCAGCGGGAGAACAGGGGGCGGAGGGGGAACGGGAGAGGAGGGGCAGAGGGGGAACGGATACAGTTTTGGGGGTGAAACCGAGGAGGAAGGACCTAGCGCCGCCGCCAGAATGCGGAGTGGGGGAGCGGAACTCACACACCTTGTGCACCCCCTCCTCTGAGGGTAAGGGTGCAGCTGGGGCGGCCTTGGCCTTGGGAGGGTCTATTTTAAAAGATCTAGAAGCCTTTCCAACCGCTCGCCAGCTTCCAAAGGGCCAGAGCAACATGCAAATGAAGTGTCATGTCACCTGGCAACACGAGGTGTCCTTTGTGAGCGGTGACAGCCTGCGGCCTGCTCTCCTGGAGGACAAACTGCACCCTCGGCCTGGCCGCCCCCAGGGAGCCCTCGCTGGCGGGAGATGAATTATTGTCAGACACACAGAAAGGTACAGACGACAATACGCGACCCTGGGGACTTCCTGTGTTCAGGTGGCTTTCTGACTTTTCCATTGATGTTGCTGCAATCGGCCAAAAGGCCCGAGGTCCCGTGTTCTCTGCGCTTCTCGGCGCCTCCGTTCTGAGACCCCGAGGGACTAGCCAAAGCCTGTTCCTTCCAGCCCTCAGCCCTCAGCCAGCACCGAGGCCTCATCCTTTCTCACCCCCGGACCCTGGGGTAAGGCCTGTTCAGGAGCTCGAGCCTGATTCTCCCTCCTCCTCCTCCTCCTCCTCTCTCTCCCCGCGTGCTCTGTGTTGCTGTGTCCCTGGTCTGTGTGCTGTGACTCAGGAGATGTGTGCATTTCATGTAACCCTGGCCATTAGCAGGCAGGGTTTTTTAATTTGCATAAACTTAGGTCCATTCCTGCAGCTCCTTTGTAGGTTCTAGGAATCCTGTTGCTATGACCATCAGTTCCCGGCAGTCGTGACCTTTGACCTCTGTGGCTTACTACCCGCCAAATCCCAGGACCATCTTTTACGATTTCTCAGTATTTGCATTGTCATTATCGCCTTTGGGGGGGTCGGGAGAGGAGGGAGGTACTTTTCAAATAGCAACATGAGGCACTGTCTGAACTGGCCACCCTGACTAGTTCTTCCCGTCTCGTGTGCGTACTCCTCCCTCTGCGGCATAAAACTGTTAACATAGCTGATAATCAGACACTTCCAAGCAGTATGTTTAAAAGAAACGAAAAAACTGTAAAAGGGTGGCTTAAACTGAAGTTGGACACAAATGTGATGGTTCCATCCTCAAATGTATAGAACTGAAGGCTTCCACTCACAACGTGTGTTTATTAGGGAAAACAGTCATTAATTTGTGAGCTCAAGCAAACAGTTATTTCCGCAATGGGTTTGGTGTACCTACTGGAAGTAGATTATGTAGGCTTAAAGACTTTCTAGATTCTTGTTTCTTCGATTAAAAGAATAAATCATATCCTGTGCTTTCCGGTGGATATCATTCTTTCTAAATATAAGAAAAGCTCCCATCTCCATGGTCTCTGCCTTTGTTCAGCGAGTACCTCCCTGCCTGGGGGAGTGTTCACTAGGGCCGAGGTGCTCCAATGGGGAAGGGAAAGGGGGAGTATCTTCATCCTGCATGCTAATCACCACCGCGGAAGTCTTAGACAATAGCACAAGGCGCTCAGATATTGGCGGATGACCCCAATAGTGTTTTTTCAATAAAAGAGCCCCATTGAAATCTTAAGCGGAGGATTTAAAATATCTAAACTCGAATTCACAAGTTGTAGGGACCAAGACTGCATTGATAAAGTGTCGGGACTACAAAATCTGTTCTCTTAAACCAGCGGTTCTCAACCTGTGGGTCGAGACCCCTTTGGGGGTAGAACGACCCTTTCACAGGGGTCGCCTAAGACCTTTGGAAAATGCAGATATTTACATCACGATGCATCACAGCAAAATTTCATGATTGGGGGCCACCACCACGTGGGGAACTGTATGTAAGGGTCGCGGCCTTAGGAAGGTTTCGAACCACTGTCTTAAACATTGCCCTGGCAGACATGCGTGTTTAAATGTCACCTTTGTGCGTGTGCACCATCTCAGGTCAGTCTCCTTCCATCACATGGAGCCCCTTTACCAGAGGGAAGGCAGAGGGAAGGAGAGGGCAGTACCCGACTGCTTGTGTCTTGGATTAATCCTTCACCTGTCCCCCCAACCCCACCCCTCTGACAGCTGTCAGTCTGTTCTCCACGAGTCTGTTCTGTTTTGTTGGATATTTACCAGGGAGCAGGCTGTACCCATGATACTGTGGGAGATGGACAGACTCATGGAGAACAGACTGACAGCTGTCAGAGGGGAGGGGCGGGGGCGAGGGGACAGAGGTGAAGGGATTAATCAGTGGGAGAGGGCTCCGAATATTCCACACTTTCCATAGTGTTCTATGAGCAAAATAGCTTGAGAGAGAGAGAGACACCATTTTTTTTTTTTTGTGGAAAAAATAAAAACTAAAAGAAACACAGGAGAAGCGCTCGGGTTTTTGTCGCGCGGACAGGTAGGAGGAGGCTGACAGACAGTAAGCCTGACAGTAAGCTTTTGACCGACGACGTTAAGCTTTGATGGCCGAGGCTGCATCTCAGCGGGCGACATGCATGCTGGGGGAGGCCTTTGAGTGACAGCTTCTCCCAGCACATCTGGGCCAGGAGCCAGCCGCCCATCTAGCAGGTTTCTTACTCAGGGCTTGCTGAAACTCAGATAACGGACCCCTTAGCCCTCTGCACCCCACCCTCAGCCCCAGCGAGGGGAGCCCCAGGCCTGGCTGGCTGCTCTGTACTCAGGTCCTGCAGCTACAAGCAAGGTCACCGGGAGGCAATGACCTTGTCATCCCCAGGCCTTGCCGAGAGCGCACTGACAATCACAGCAAGACCCCCAGGGCCTCTCCAGCCGTGACACTGGCTCAGGCTGGGGACGGGCCAGGCAGGGGGGCGCGGTGGGCCCGAGCTGTGCAGATGATGCTGTGGGCTGGGACTCCCCAACACCCCCAGGACCTGGAATCTTAGCTCGAGGCTCCTTCGCTCCCAGACCTGCCGAGGCAGCAGCCACACCTGGAGGAGGAGGGGGTCAGATGACGGGGCGGGAGCGAGGTGCGCCCTGCGGGTAACGTTTCCCAAAGCGCATCAGCCACCATCCCCATCCCTGCCTACAGCCCAGGCCGCCTGCTAGCTAAAACCACTCCGCACCGTTCTCAGGGGAAAGAGGCTGGACCATGAGCAGCGACCTCGCGTGGGCCGGCTTTTCCCAGAAAAGGGGGTTCCACACTCGGTCCAGATCTGCCGAGATGGGCTGCGGATGAGCACCGGCCTCAGCCCGGGGGACCTGCAGCGCTTCACGGTGGCTGTGACCTTGACCCGTCAGGCCTGCGACCCCTCAGAACCACGCACCGCGCATAGTCCACCGCTGCCCCCCACCGATATCGTAGCGACAGGAAGCAGAGCGAGCCCCGGCAGCCGGCGTCGGGGAGGCGGCGTTTTGAATCGCTGCTGGCATCGCGCTGGCACCCGGGGAGAGAGGGGAGATTGAGACCGGGGAGAGCACATGCCCTGTCACTGCTGTCAGAAGTGACATGGCTGCTGCTTCGAGGCACTGCCTGGTTACCATGGCAACTACCGGGAACATAAACACCCAAATGTGGCCTGTTTTCAAGTGATAAGTACATTTAAAAGGCGCACTGAAGGATCAAATGCATCTGGAAGCCGGGTAATACGTGACAAGGATTGAAAAGCGTCGTTACAATAGTAAAAAATAGTAAAAGAAATAGTACTTTTTTACTAAGTCCTAACGTACCACCAGTTGGATGTCTTCTCCTGAGAACTGGCAGAAAAGGGCGTCTCCAGCGGGTGCAGGTGTGCCTCAGTGAGACCGTGACCTGTGACCGTTTGTACACAGTAAGAGCTCGGCATGTCTTTTAACAAGTGTACGCCCCTCACCCCTGAAGGTCCCCTCATCCGGGACTTTCATCGTATTGTGTTTTAATCGGCTCCCGAGGTAGCCAACACACGCCTTAAGGCCGTGGTCAGCAAACCGCGGCTCGCGAGCCACACGCGGCTCTTTGGCCCCTTGAGTGTGGCTCTTCTTCTAATGCCACTTCTTCAAAATAGACTTGCCCAGGCCATGGTGTTTGTGGAAGTGGCATTAGAAGAAGTTCAAGTTTGACATTTCTTTGGAGAGCCACGTATTTTAATCGTTGCACTGTTGGTATTTGGCTCTGTGGACCGATGAGTTTGCCGACCACGGCCTTAAGGGGAGGAAAGAAACTTAGGCCAGGAGTGTCCCTGCACAGGGCGGTGTCTGACCTGGGGAGGGGGTGATCCATGCGCACGTGCAGCGCGTGGCGATGGGGAGACGGCAGAGGGGTGACTGTTTCCCGAAGGCTCCCCAGTGAGCCGGAGCCTGCTGTGTGCAAACAAGTCTTCCCTCTGCCACAGGGACGCGCCCTTCGCGGGCAGACGTGGTTGTGGTTGAACTTCCTGCACCGTCTTCCCGAGAACTGTGCGCACCCCGAAGGCGGACACGCTGCAATGTGGGCGGTTACAAAGGTCCATTTCCACTTTTTCTACATGGCTGTCCGTCAGAGCAACTGAGGTGGCCACCACCTTCCGTGCGCATGCTCTTTGGCAGCAGTAACGAACCCCAAACTATTTGACACGCGATGTTAGTGGGGTAACAGCTGACATTTACGCAGTGCTGCTTTGTGCGCCTCATGTCTGATGATTTGATCCGTCACTAGCCCTGATGATCAGCACTACCCCTCCTCAGCTGCCAAGATGAGGGGACGGAGACGGTCCCTCTGCCAGAACCCCGCAGCCAGCTCAGGGCCGAGCTGCCTACAAGCCCCTGACATTGGACTCTTCATCGTCCCACCGTTCAGCTTTTAGTCCTGGTGATGATCAGGTAATAACGGCTTCCCCAAACACCCGCTGCCGGCTCGCTTCCTGCTGAAAGCCCTGGTAGGAAGCAGTCCTCATTTATTTGTTATAACCTAATTTGCATCTCTAACTATTATGCATTTTGCAAATCCATTAACGCTCCTCTCGCATTAAAAGGCCAAAGACCTCCTAATAAGCAAAGGTGACTGCTGTTTTGTCTTCTGCGGCATAAATTGTTATTAACGGAACTTTTTAATTACCACGTCTGAGTCAGGCTCGGACTGCTTTCATTAAATTGGAACCGTCACCCTGGTAACAATGTTGACAAACCTACGAGTTTAAAACCAGCTCAGCCTTTGTATGTTCTTCCATCAAATGTGGAAAACGCCTTAATTACATACTAAGTCACTTTTATGCAGAATGCGCTGTAAATTTATCTCCTATAAAGGCAGCTTTAAATGAACCGACATTCTTCGGCACCTACCTTTTATTTTTGAAATATGGTTTTATTGATTTCAGAGAGAAGGAAGTGAGAGAGAGAGAAGCATCAATGATGTGAGAGAATCACTGTTAGGCTGCCTCCTGCACGCCCCACACTGGGGATTGAGCCTGCCACCCAGGCAGGTGCCCTGACCGGGAACCGAGCCGTGACCTCCTGGTTCATAGGCCGACATTCAACCACTGCACCACGCCGGCCGGCCACTACCTTTTATATAAACTAAATTTTCTGAGGACACATTGATGGATGCTACCTTTGAATCACTGAAACTGTAACAGCCACAAAGAATATACATGATGTATATACACAGACATGCATATTCAGTGTGGTTATTTTAACTCCAACAACAGTCAGATGCTGTCTACATGTACACAAACCAACAAACAGCACCAACAAATCGTATTTACTTTGGACGCTCCTTAGGCAGGCACTTCCAATGAACGAGGACGCAAGAGTTCACCAGACACCCAGGTGATTTCCATCTATTCCTCTCTCAGATGACTATCTTCCGGGAAGGTCATCGTAGGGTTCAAACTCATATTATTTACAAAGCCGTCTTGTAAGCAATTCCGCCGTTCACGGCCAAGAAATCTATTAGCTGGAATGACCAGGGCGCAGAGCCCTGTGCTCAGGAGAAAGACAGGAGCTGGTGGTTAGAAGGCCACATGCCCTCCAGTTAATAATAAAAACCTCCTTTTGTTAAACAGAAAAAGAGCACCTCGCGATGAAGCCGCTGTTCTAAGATGCTGTATAATACTGAGAGCTCTATCTGATAGATGAAAACGAACTGCTTTGCCATCATACATATGTTTGCCATTGCATTATAAAAGAATAGGTTAACATTTCACATGAAGCTATTCTGCTATTTCACCTCCACAGCGCTCACAGATACAGAAATAAAACAGCAAAGGAACTGGTTGTAAGTTTCCACCTGCTGAGGGTAGTCAAAGGAACATAATCTTGACCATGGAAATACTTGTTTCCCCAAATTAAAAAAAAAAGTTAAAATTAATAATACTGTTACCTCTGTCTTAAAAATGGACAGCAGTTCAATTCTCTGGAGGCATTTACATCCTCCAGACCATTTTTAATTTTTAGATACGTCTGGCTTTTAATAGTTTGTATTGTTCCCTTAAAAATTGTCCTCCAAGCGAACGTAACAATACAAACTAGCAACAGAAGTTTACTTAGAGGCACCCCCTATAGTGAAGGGCGTCAGAAGTGCTCTAATTAATAAGTTCAGGGAAATAAAAGGTTGACGAAATAGAGCATTTCTCCAAAGAGTTGTAATCCATAAAAATTTTTTATCTAAGTTTTTGTTACTGTCCTTTTCAATTCTAAACTTAAGAACGGAGTAGGTGGGTTTTAATATTTCATCCTAAGATGCAGAGGCAGCCTCTGAACAACACTACACTGGTCCCCTGTAGAGAGGACGTTTGTATGTTTGTATTCCTGTCACCAAGAACAGGCATTCCTGTGTGCAGTCAGTCACTCACTGCACATTTATGATTCATGATAATGCATGATGTGCATCCTTTTCAGCGAGTTCCTACCTTTCCTCCAATAATTTGTCACCATGGAAGGAAAATAGAAATTGTGCACATTATCTTCCCAAAGAGAAGAAGTGAGTCAGACTTCCTTCTGAAAGGTAGTAATTTTCTCCAAGGTCTCAATCATTCTTTTTCTAAACGATAGCAGATACGAGAATTCTATTACTAGGAAATTCTTCAGTTAAACGGAAGTTTAAGGGAAATTGCTGTATGAGACCAGCCACCTAAATTAATAATATGGGGTTAGTTTATATATATTCAGAGAGGAAGAAAACAATCACATTTGTGTCCACATTATACTCTGTGTTACAGGAAGGTAATCCGGTTGCTAAGAATTCAACAGCCCTTATGACATTGAAAGGAAATGTTCATGCAATTACCGACTTTATGGTCTTCTTTCTTTTCCTGGGGGAAGTCGATACAGAAAGAAAGGAAATAGACTTTTAACTCTATTGGCTTTAATACGGGCGTTTTGTTTATTTTAATTGCTAATACTGTTTAAGCATTCATCTCTTTTATCCCAAGACACCGCGTCCACATCCTCTTCTTGATCAAATAATGGATTGATTCCATTTAATTTTCTTAAACAGGCTCAGAAATGAGCGATAAATTAAGTTATTGTTCCTTGAGCGTCTGCTGCCTTCTCTCGCATGCATCTTCTTCTGTGGTCCTCCATCCACTTTCTCCTGATAATATGTTTCAATAAAAATATTCCCAGTCTTCCTTCTCCTTGATCCCGAGGTAGATTTCCCCGCTAGTATATTGATAATGATTAGCCCTTCCCTTACTTAGCCTCATGCTGTTGGACAAATAAGTGGAGGTAAACTATCCTACCTGCTCAATTTCCTCCTCTCTGGACGCCATGAGAAGCATCTGGAAGCATCTCTGCATTTGCGGAAAATTCCAGGTTGGAGCTAGTGGTTTGGATGGACTTGCTTACCTGCCCAATATGCGTCAGCCCCTACGCTCTTTCTTTCAACAATAAGGATTTTTTAAAAAGTACTACAGATGGCCCCTTCTCCTCCCGCTGACTCTTGAGGGTAGAAGTGCACGCCTGGTTTTCCAGATAGGCACGCCATCGCACTGCTCTGCCAGGTCCGCTGGGAAAGACAGGGCGATTTTCTGTTGTTGGGGACCCATGCTGTCATGGCCTGGGGTGGAATGTCACCTCGCTGTTGGCCTGGACACACAGGACAGCCTGGAATGGCTGCCCCAGGCAGTTCTTCCAAAACAGAAGGGTCCACAGTCCCAAGAGGACTGAGTGTCCCCCAGGTGAACCCTCACCGGCCAGCTGGTAGACCAGAGGGTTCTGTTGGTCTGTATCCCCACAAGTGCGACTCAACAAAAGCTTTCGGTTTTTGTTTTGGTGACTGTGATGGTTCCGTTCCCATAGGGCAGTGGTCGGCAAACTCATTAGTGAGCAGAGCCTAATATCAACAGGACAACGATGGACATTTCTTTGGAGAGCCACATTTTTTCAAATTAAACTTCTTCTCACGCCACTTCTTCAACATAGACTCGCCAGGCCGTGGGATTTTGTGGAAGAGCCACACTCAAGGGGCCGAAGAGCCGCATGTGGCTCAAGAGCCACTGTTTAACACTTCTGATTGCCGACCACTGCCATAGGAGGGTAAAGTATAATCTTTAGAAACCGGTAGTTCTTAAATACAACTGAGGTGTTAAACATAGGTTTTATGTCTCTGTCACACAAACT
The DNA here is from genome assembly GCA_011751065.1 of Lasiurus cinereus. Taxonomy (NCBI): domain Eukaryota; kingdom Metazoa; phylum Chordata; class Mammalia; order Chiroptera; family Vespertilionidae; genus Lasiurus; species Lasiurus cinereus. Next base: position 1,063,670 of record JAAGEH010002532.1, read on the forward strand.
GCAGTGACTACCAACAATTCACGTATGAATTAGTCTGTTTATAAAGTCGTATTTTGATATTAACGTAAATACTTATTTTCTCCATATATTCTCAGTAATTAAAGTGACAGCTTGGGCAATACTGGAGCTCTGATTTAATTGAGGGATGTTTGCCTGATTGCAGTGTAGTCATTTTTTTAAATGAAGTACTAATTAGCGTTGGCTTCCTGTCAGAATTGGCAATTAAGAAAGTTGTCACAGTTGATCCTATTATTCATCTTGATAATGAAATTATTTGAACACCAAGCGGGAATCTTCCATTACCCACAGTCCTCCTCCTCGAGCTAAGGTTGCTTACCGGGATAATGTCATCAGCGACATCACCTACCTAAATGCCTGCACTCGGAGTTAGTGAAGCGTTGAAAGATTAAGGATGTGAGATTATTTCACCAATAATGTTTCATTTTCTGGCGTCGGTACACGTAACATAGGTGGGAAATACGTCATTGACGTTTCTAGCTCTCTCTCCCTCTCTCTTCCTCTCTGAAAAAGAACTTGTGTGACTTTAATATTAAACTATTAGAATATGATGGAATCAAATTTAAAATCAACCTTGAGTATTCCAGAGAATATACTTGGTATGACATAACTCTTAAAAAATGTATTCAGTGTTTTATTGTCCAGAATACGGAAAGACAATCCTGTTAAATGTTTGATGTGCCCTTAAAAATAGAAGACTTCACAGCATTCCAATGAATCTATTTCCTTAGTGATCTTTTAGTAGTGGGTGGACCAAGTAGACTGAGAGAATGGCATTAAAATATTTAACTGAATTTGTGGGTTTGTCTTTCCCCCTGAATAGCTACCACTGTTTGTTCCTGTGCCTTGTAGCTGTGGTATTAGACCCTACACCTGGTATTATCATGCATTTGTCTTCTTGTCATTATGATATAAACTTTTATGAATTACTTTCAGCTTAAAATTATTTTTAAAAATATATTCTTACTGATTTCAGAGAGAGGAAGGCAGAGGGAAAGAGAGATAGAAACATGGAAGATAGAGAAACATCAATTGGCTGCCTCCTGCACACCTCCTGCTGGGGATGGAGCCTGCCAGCTGGGCATGTACCCTGACCGGGAATTGAACCAGTGACCTCTTGGTGCATGGGTTGAAAACAGCCTGGCCAGTGTGGCTCAGTGGTCAAGCATCATCTTTTTAATTTAAACTGCTAGTAGGCTGTGCACGCATCCGTGCACCATTAGGTGGCTGCCTCCCTCCTGTCGCTTCCCGGCTCCCCGCTTCTCTCCACCCCCCCACTCATAGCTTGCTGCCCTGCCCCCTCCTGTAGCTCTCTGCGCCCACTTGTAGCTGGTAGTTCACTGCGCACCCTCCTGCAGATCCGTGATCCAGCCGTTATGCGGTCGGTTGCTAAGCCTCAGGGTGTATTAGATAATTAGCATATTCCTCTCGCATTATGTCGGATGTGTGTCTTTATATTTTAAAATGAATATCTTAAAGATGGCACATGGCTGGTTTTGGCTTTTTACCCAATCGGATCATCCTTGCCTTTTCATTAGGATGCACTGTTTACTGTTAATGCTTCTTTCTGTCTGCGTACAAATCTTTCATCTTGCTGTTTGTTTACCTTTGTTCCATTTCTCTCTCACCTTGTTTGCATTAATATTCTTACTCAGTTCTGGATCTTTTGTTGGCTTATTAGCTATAACACTTTAAACATTTCAGTGGTTCTTTTAAAGGTATGGTACACATTACTAGCTACTTTCCATCTATCTCCAAATGGGATTCTGCTGCTTTACCTATTGTTAAAGCACCCTGCAGATCTTCCTTTGTGTTTTGTTGCTTGTTAGGTGTTCTTAAATATATATATATATATTTATTATTTTTTACAGAGAGGGAGGGAGAGGGATAGAGAGTTAGAAACATGGATGAGAGAGAGACATCCATCAGCTGCCTCCTGCACGCTCCCCACTGGGGATGTGCCCGCAACCAAGGTACATGCCCTTGACCGGAATCGAACCTGGGACCTTTCAGTCCGCAGGCCGACGCTCTATCACTGAGCCAAACCGGTTTCGGCTTGTTAGGTGTTCTTACCGCCAGGAAAGCCTGACCTGAGATCCACCCTCTTCCACGGGAAGTGCCCGATCCGGGTTGTTAGCTCCAGGAAATGTGTGGCTCTGACCTGGAGAACGTTCTCATCCAGCAAAACGGCACGTTTCCCCCCCGGGCAGGGCCCTGTTCGCTGCCACCACGTCTGGTTCGCGGCTGCTCAGGCAGGGCGGGGCGCTGAGTCCACATCTAAGGCGGCTCTGCGCTCTGCGGGCGGGACCCCGCTCCTGACTCTGGGACGCAGGCCCGGCTGTGCGGGTGAAGACTGGCCTCTCTGATCCTCTGGCGCGCGTTCCCACACATGTGCTCAGTAGTGTCCTAGCCACCCACGCTCCAGGGAGCCCCTGCAGAGAACGGGGTTCTCCGTGAGCCCCTCCCCCCTTTGCGCTTCTCTGCCCGTGGACTGGCGGCCTCGGCCCCCTAACTCTCGGCTCCAGGTCGCCCCCCTGTTCACTCCCGGGTTAAGGGTCACTCATGTCCCACGGCTTGAAACCATCGCGCACCCTCTGTTTCATGCCCTGGTTACTTCCGCCGGATGGATGCGCCTGGTTTCTGGTTGCCTGGCGTGGCTGCCAGGAGAACAACTCAGAATGTCTCCTCTGCTCTCCACCTAAGCGGTCGCTGCTGAGAGGTTTACTGATGGTGCAGTTTATCGTGAGCTTACATCAAAGGCAGAGAAGAGGATGTGTTTACTAGCGGCCCTTCCGGAGTTGGGGCCCAGCTGATCGACAGTGTGCAGGGTAGACTGATGACCTTGTAGCTTGGACTCATTAGTGTATAGGATGTCTCTGCTGTTTTTAAATGACCACCAGACGACAGGAGTTCTGGGTGTCTGTGAGTATATTCTAGAAGCCGGTTTAAACGTGAACCATAATAAGATGTTTGTATCGTGTGCTCCTGCTTTCTCAGAGCTAAACAATTCTCTTAGGTGGGCACTTACTTCTATAAAACACACCCACTGAGATAAGTATGTCCACGGGCAGGCCGCGTTGGTAACTGCACGTGGGAATGAACGCTGGTCACCGAAGGGGCTCACGCAGTCTCGCTTCAGTCAGAAACGGGCCTAGCACCGACACCAGCAAAAGCCCACTAATGTCAGAACCCCGCCCTGACGAAGTGATGGCACGCCGACCCTCATCTTCGGGGATGGGGAGCAGCAGTGTCATCCAAGATTGCATTAAAAAAGCACCGAGGAGCCATAACCGGTGTGGCTCAGTGGATAGAGCGCCGGCCTGCAGACTCAAGGGTCCCAGGTTCAATTCCAGTCAAGGGCATGTACCTTGGTGGCGGGCATATCCCTAGTGAGAGGTGTGCAAGAGGCAGCTGATCAATGTTTCTCTCTCACCAATGTTTCTGACTCTCTCTCTTTCCCTTACCCTCTAAAATATATTTTATTGATTTTTTTACAAAGAAAGCACTGAGGAAATGTAATTACAGGGTAAGGAAAGAAACACTCAGTTATGTGCTGCTCTCACAGAGGAGGTGCAAAGCTAGAGGACCGGGACTGAGCCCAAGTAGACATTTTAAAAATCCTCCCCTCCAAAATAGACCAGTACCTGCCTGCTGCCTGCGAACAGCGTGCCTGCCACGGAAATAACGGATTTCAGTAGTACCCAGACTCTCCTAGCAAAACAGACAGAAACGTCCAAGATGTAATAAACAATCGCCCATCAAACCTAAAATCAATACCATTCCAACCTGAGTGAGAACAAGAAATCAACAGACACCAATTAAATCCCATGTCGGGATTATCGGACCACCATCCTAAAGCAGTTCTCCTAGAATTGCTTCAACATTCAGGCGCACATTCTCTTGAGTCAAACGGGGGAAAAAACAAAATAGAACACTCGGCAAAGAAATAGAAGTTATAAAAAAAGAAACACATGGGAAAAATAGACATGAAAACATATAAAATAAAAATAAAAATCTCACGGGATTTTTATTAGAGTGGAGATAACACAGGGTAAAAATAATTGAGAAGAGAGACCGAGCTCACTCCATCTGAAACACGGAGAAAACAGACCATAAAAGCCAAACATGAGCAGGCCCGGGTCCAGTGGGACAATAACAACGGATACAACATGTACGTGGGGTGTGCCAAAAACTTTTAAAAAGCAAAGAGCTAGGGGGACTGAAAGCATATTTGAAGAAGCAATAGCAGCAAACATCCCAAATTTGGCAAAAGACACAAAGCTACAGTCCCAAGCAGATAAACAAACTGCCAACACGATCAACCCAGGAAACTCAGTGCAAGACACATTGTCTTAATTCATTGCAAGTACAAAGAAACAGTCTTAACAACCGCGAGGAAGACCACACGAAGACCACACGCCCCATAGAAAAATGCCGGCGGAGGACAGCAGACTTTTCACCGGTAACTCTGAGGCCAGGAGGAAGTGGCACGACATTTTTCAAGTGATGGAGTTTTACGGTAGAATTCACCGGCCACAGCTCTTCCCCTTCCCCCGCTCCAACTCCACTTCCGTGATGGAGGGGGTAAGGCAAGCTAAAAACTCGCCTCTAGCATTCGTACCCCGAAAGTCTGGCTCCAGAAAGATCTCCAGACAGAAAGGGCACGATCGAGTAGTTAACTGAGACCATCGGAAGGAAAATGGGGCGACGGAAAGAATGGAGAGATGAGCTCACATAAAAGACTGCCCTTCCCTCACGAGTTTTATAATCAGGTTTGATGTTAAAAGTGGGAAAGGGAAGAGTATCCGTTTTAAAGTGTCATTGGGTTGAGAGCTAAGTAGATTTCCACATTTCGCTTGACATTGGTATACATTGTTTCCAATGGATTGCCGTAAGTATATTATACTACACATATATGGATGTGCACCTGTTTATATATGTAAATATGTATATACATAGCTATGTATGCACAAACACACATCAAGTCAGTCCTGGCTTTTAGCTTCACTGAGTGGAGGCCGCCTTCTGATAATTTTCAGTGAACCAATCCAACCGTTTAGGCACAACCCCTGAGTCACCACAATGAATCAACCATCTCTACTTAATCGGCCCTTACCGAACTCGTCCTCATAGACGTGCGTTTCTCTCACCTGTCCCAACCCTGGCGGTCCCTTCCCACCCACCGACACGCGAACTCCATCGCCACTGAAGGCATTTCTCACTTCACCCAAGACAAGGCAAGTCCTGAATCGTGGTGCACACCCTGTCCAGAAACGTGCCCCAAATACCTGACAAAATGGTCATCATGAAACATTCTCAAAGACAGGGACAGGGTTCCCTGTACGCTGTTTGTGCACGTATAAACAATGTCTGCCTCCATAATTGTGTCTAAAAATATCCAGCGAATTAAGGGTTTATCTTCGGGTTGCCTAGCAACATGGTTCATCTGAACGTTCGGCTTCCTTATTTTTTGTGCGCTATGTATGCTGTTCTTAAAGAATGAGAACTCCCCTGCCAGATTAATTCACTTGACACGCAAGCCACTCAGCCCCGTTTCCGTTGGTTTAGAGATACCCCTCTGCCGCTCAGAACGCCCCCAAGCCTGAGGAAGGCCTGGTAGTTACAGTGCTCCGGCTCGCACGGCTGAATTGATGGACTCTTCAGATTTCCCCTCCCGGTTTCACCTCCGCAGATGTTTTCCGCAGTGAAATCCGACCATTTCACCGAAGGATGAATAGCCACGTGAAGTCAAAGAAAATTGTTTGCCCACTCTAATGGCATACGGAGAATTATGAAGACCTTCCTTCAGAAACTCACACTTTTCTCATAGAAATAATAACGCTTTTATACCCAAAGTACCTCTTCGCGTAGAAGGTGGGGAGATACCGCATTTGCACGGAAAACACGCTTAGCACACCTCGTGCGGCGGTGTATTACAGTCGGAGCGGATCCGGCTTGCTGCTTGTCCACCCGAGATTGCCCGGGGAACGAGGGCCGTGAAGGGCGAGAGCAGCTGTCGATACGAGTTACTGACCAGCTGCGAGAAACGGCCAGCTCAGCGGTTTCTTCCGGGAGGAAGGAGAAATAACGGGTATTTTCCGATTTTTGATGGAGGAACTAGGTAATGACACTTCACATTATTCCTCTCGGTCTGTCATTCACGCATCTTCTGAAATCAATTTTAAACCGCCCGTTCACAGCGTTTTGGTGCGGGTTCGGGGGCAGTAATTTCTTCTGCAACCGGCATTCAGTTCTCACAAATCAGGACGGGATAAAATATACCTTTGAGTTGGATAATATGTAAGTGCCGTTTTACATTTTGAACTCTGGATTCTTTCCGAAATGACTCTTACTCACCACAGGCTTATCACGGTCTAAATCAGAAGCAGAGGAAGATGCGGGAATCTGATATTGGAGATGGTGCTTCCCCCCTCCCCCCGGGCTCGCAGTGCCATAGAGGGGTGCTCTCTGTGAGCAAAGGCAGCGAGCGGACCGTGCAGACAGCTGCAGCTAATGCTGTCAGAAGTCGCTTTCACTTAAAGTCGCACCCAAACTCACATGCTTCCTTCGGATAAGTGTTCTGGCTTCTCATTCACTGAGGACATGGCTGATGGAAAATACCCAACTCGACCTTCCTCTTCCAAAACACGGACCTTCTGTCTTCGAAGATGAGTAAGAGTTCCCGCAGATGCTTTCTCTGCTGAGCGTCCAAGGACTGAATTCCGAAGTATTGAAAATGCCCGAATAAAGATGAACCATCCCACACTCTACCAGGACAAAAAGCGCGGGCCTCTGGGGGATGTGGGGGTGGCCTAATCTGTGGAGGAGCCAGCACTGTAAAGTAGTGGCAGCATCCAGCTGGGGTGGCGCAGACACCGAGGGCTGCGGTAAGAGCGCATCACCCCTCGATTCTCCTCCTGTGCACCCCAGGTGATATTCAGACTCGTGGCTCACAGTCTTACATCAGCATAAGGATCAGTTGGGATGAGTGAGGAAAACCAAACAAAGCACCCAGGTTTCTGGAGCCCCCCAAATCTCACGAATGAGATTGTACAGTGAGAAACCATGCCCGGGGATAGGAGGTATAATGTGGAAGATCTACAAGTGATTCTTCTGCCCACGTCAAGTTGAAACGCATGAGTGATACCAGTGGTTCTCAGAGTGTGGTCCCTGGACCAGTAGCATCAGCATCACCTGGGGAGTTAGAACACTGGGCCCTATTCTTGGACATTTGGATTCAGAAGGTTCTAGAGGGAGTTCAGAATCTGACAATTCCGTTTAAACGTTCCCTCAACACACACGGATGTTTGAGAGCCGCGGACACAGAACAGACTTGAAGGTGAGCCACCCTGAGGAGCTCCGGGCGCCCATGGAGTGGCGGCCGGTGGTCTCGGGTGGCACCTGGGTTAGTTCACAGGTTGCACGGTCCTGCGAAGCACTTTCTGGTTCCTGAACCACCCCAGGGCCTTTGCTTCACTGAGTTGGTTGCCTCAGGTGGATGAGTCCAATGTCCTTGTTTAACCTGATTTCTTTCTCAATAGAGATAGTTGCCCTTCCTTTCTCAGTCAAGATACTCCAACACGATAAATTCAACGCAAGGATCTCTGGTAGGCTCCTAATTTCCCCCAGAATCTATACTAATAAGAGGATAATATGCTAATTAGACCAAACAACTTTCTGGATGTCCTTCGGCAAAGCATGGGGGCCAAGGCAGAGGCGGTTAGGGGCGATCAGGCTGGCAGGGGAGAGCAATTAGGGGGATCAGGCCACCAGGGGAGTGCAGTTAGATCAGGCCAGCAGATAGGTGAGTGGTTAGGAGCCAGCGGTCCCAGATTGCAAGAGGGAAGTCTGATTGCCAGTTTAAACCAGCAGTTGGACATCCCCCAAGGGGTCTCCGATTGCAGGCTGGGCTGAGGGAACCCTCGCCCCTGCACGAATTTTGTGCACCAGGCCACTAGTATTAACTAATATTGTTAAAATTACTTGTTAAAAACTCTGCATCGTGCGCTCATTCATATATTTATGGTGTTGACGTCTGCAGTAATAATTTATTGGTTTAATTTACTGAAGCAATATGTTTGTGTTCAGACGCACACAGCTCTTTAAGCTTCTATTCATCTTGCTGCAGCTCAGACAGCTGGGCGTCTTTCTCTCCCGGAGCAGGGGCTCGTCCAGAAATTAATGGCCACTAAGAAAGCATTTAGAGCCTTCAGCCAGGGAAGTAACAGGAGAGAGAGTTTTACATTCTGCCGGTTTGCATCTCGAGTCCAGAATGAAATTATTGGACCAAGCCACAGTTTGATGACAACATCAGTTCAGAATGCAATCAAAGTTGTGATCTGTTCCTAAGTAGTCGATTTCTGTTCCTTTCTTTTTCTCTTGTTGATATTATTTTTAAAGGGCGATCGTTAAAGACGATAAATAATAAACGTAAGTTTCATACCTGAAATTTGCAATAGGATAAAAACCGTATGAGTATTTGGCTATTTTTAAGTCGTTTTTACAGACTCTGATAAGAGGTAGAGGATCTGTCACCTCCAATCAGACAGCACATCCCGTGTCTATTGGCAGGGAGGCCTGGCTCTCGCGAGGGACCTGCCTGCTCCATTCTGATTAATTGCACGGTTAAGTCCCTTTAGCCTTGGAACAAGAAAGCAGGGGAAGGCTGTTCATTTAGGTGATTAATGGGGGGAGGAAGTGACATTCCTGAGGCACCCCCTGAAGCTGGCCATGGGCACCAAGGGGGCGTCACACTGTTGAAAGCGCCAGTCCTGCTCACAGGACACAGGAAGCGGGTCACTCCTGCTCACAGGACACAGGAAGCGGGCCACTCATAAATAACCGTGTGTTCTGTGGCGTCTAAATACACAGACAGGTTCATGCAGGAGGACTTCCGCCGAGCAACCGCAGCCCAGGTCCCCGTGTGCTGGTGGCGGGACATGGGCAAGCTGCCTCCCTCTTCTCACCTCCTAGATGCACATACTTAAAAGTCGCTCTTAACTCCCCGACTTCCCCAAGTTCGCGCTATTGTTAAGAGTGGAAATAGATGTCACTCGCTTGCTGGATTCGGGCGGTAACAGATTTCTCAGGCAATGACTGTGAACAAATTGCCCAGGACCGTGGTCGGCAAACTGCGGCTTGCGAGCCACAGGTGGCTCATGGGCCCCTTGAGTGTGGCTCTTCTTCAAAATAAACTTCTAACACCACTTCCACAAAATACCACGGCCTGGGTGAGTCTGAAATTCCTTGTAAGAAACAAATTTTTTAAACTTAATCATTGTCCTGTTGATGTTTGGCTCTGTGGACTAACGAGTTTGCCGACCGCTGGCCCAGGACAGGAAAACATGGGAGAAACTGGAGGTGCCCCCAGATCACGGGGAGACAGCTCTGCTCCCAGGGGAGCTCAGCTTGACACCGCCTCTCCCCTGACCGCCTGGGGACTGTTGTCCTGGTAACTTGCTGAAGGTCCCTCTTTCTTAGCATCTCTCTCATAAAACAGAACAGAAGGAAGTGTCGCAGTGATTTTAGCTTAAAATATAGCCTGTCCCCAACCCATGTGCACACTGTAAAACTGGTAACTGCGTAATTCTCACTCCTTTTCAGGTTTAGCTGGCTGGAAACAGTGGGGGAGCCCATCACTTAGTAAGTGTATGTTTGCTCTTAGTTCCAAACCCTTGCTGATTTCCTAAGTCGCGGTATCATAACTGCCGTTCCAAGAACATAGATGATACTAGTTAGCTTTCTCTCCAAGCAACATCCCTTGTGACAACTGCTACAACGTGGAAGTGGTGTCAGCTGTGTGTTGCGTTGACTCCAGTGTTGGGAAATTTCCCGTCATTACTCAACAAAAATACGTGGGAAAGAAGGGAATGTATGTACATATTCCCTGCATAGCTTATCATGTGTGCAGAAAACATGATGCATGGAAAAAGAAGCATCCTCTGTTGTATTTAGAATGTTCTAGTGTAAACGTGGTGACAGCAGCATACGGAGCAGCATCCCTGCAAACCAAGTGTGGCCCGTGGTGTGAGTGTCCTGACTGAGGAGAGACCAGCAGGCAGACACGCTACTGCGTTTCATGCCAGAAACGGACGCTCAGGTCATCCCAGGGACCGGCTGATTTTACCTCCATTTTCTTCCATTTCGCTCCTTTGTTTCTGCCCTTTGACCTCAGTTCATTGGAAAACAAAATCACCATCGGCAACCAGGCTTCGCAATCAACGTGAAATGCAGTTGTTTTGCTTTATGTCGGAGATTTCCAGAACAATGTGCTACTGTCGACCCAAGTTCAGAATTTATTAAAGTATGGTAAAAGGAACAGCTTTTTTTTTTTTTTTACTGCCGGTTTATTTTCGGAGATTATTTCTATGTGGTTCCATGAAAGCAGTAATAAGCTTGTGTTCTCTTTAACACAATTATCCTGTGTGAAAGCCCTGAGCTGTGAGAAGGAAGGTCAGCATTGAGGGGCGTTGTGAACCACGGTATGAATTTGCGACGAGTCCATCGTCCTGTTAATGAGCGTGCTTCTACAGTGCCCCCATCCACACGTTTACGATTCATTTGGCAAAGAAACACTGTTTTCTCGCCCGTGTTGTATCATTGACCCCGTATATTTAAAATCACACGGAAAAGATAATTGAAATTCTTTAAGATTTTCCAAACAGAGCTGACATCATGTGCAATTAAAGAATTTCAATCTTCAGCAGGTTTTTAGTTTTAATTAAATAGCAATCTAGTTTCTTTCCTAATATTCCTGTAAGACCTGAAGATCACACATACAATAAATCACACAGTTTGTGTGAAATTTCCTAACGAAAACCGCTAACAAAATTCCCTTGATGATGCCCTTGTCTTCCGTAAATCCAAGATGGTCTGTTCACACCCAGCGTTTGCCCGATCTTTCCTTTTCCCGCAGCTGCCCGACCGCCCCACGCGCACGCTCCTCTGGTCTCACTAAACACGCTCAGCGTCATGAGCTGACGGCGTGAGGAGCCACGGTGAGGCTGATTGAAACTATTCTTTCCGGACGCCGGGACTCGGACACACAACCCACGTGGCTGCCCTTGGTGCGGCTGCCCCGGGCTGAGCTTCCGTCCGGTTTATTGGCCATCAGGTTCAAGGTCAGCCGCCGGAGCCACCGTCCCCGCCCATCAGACGGACCGGCTCTGCCCAGGGTCTGCGCGGGAGAGAGCAGCGGGCGGGACCCGGCAGGTGTCGCTGACATCAGTTACGGCGCGGCAGAAAGGCGTGTTGGTGGTTCGGAGGAGGGGAAATTGTAAATGACACAAGAAAATATTTCACCCATTTTCTAATTATTGAAATTGCAGTCTCCGCAGCTTGGTTTCAAACAGCATAATCAGGAGATGTTTTATGCATGGCCGCTGAGCGTTAGAGAGATCTAGAACGGCTAATCCCCAAAGTAAAGATGGGGGGACCGTTTCCCTGCCGAGGTGTTGGTCTGTCTGCACCCTCAGTGAGGGCCACGCAGTGTCCTCAGCTTAAGCAGCACCTGCTCTGTCGGGCGAATGTCTAATGACCGCCCCCCTCAGGCCGGGCAGGGCCGGACCAGGCCATTTCTCCACCTCACGGCCCCCGGGCCGGACGCTCCCCACCCTCAGCGTATGACAAAGTCAGTGCACCGGAAGACATAAAAAAGACATTAAAAATCACAAGGCATCTCCCACATGTGCTGTGAGAGCCCCTCACTAGATGATCACCGCCGAAACCGGTGTGGCTCAGTGGATAGAGCGTCGGCCTGCGGACTGAAAGGTCCCAGGTTCAATTCCGGTCAAGGGCATGGACCTGGGTGGGTGGCGGGCACATCCCCAGTGGGGGATGTGCAGGAGGCAACTGATGGATGTCTCTCTCTCACTGATGTGTCTAACTCTCTATCCCTCCCCCTTCCTCTCTGTAAAAAATCAATAAAATATATTAAAAAAAATAATGATCACCATCGTTTATGAAAGAAAAATGACCCCAACAACCTCCTGCTGACCGGTAGCGGTGTCCATTCTGGCCGGTGCCCTTGACAAAGCCAGAACCGTCTCCGGTAAAAGCCTGACTCGGGCAGAGGAGGCCCGCCCCTTAGGGGACGAACAGTCACCGCCAGGAACGATGGGCAGTGGTGCCCTCTGACGTCCATCGGCCTCCGCCTAGGCGACTGTGGCGCCCGTGGAATAGGTGCTGGGGACAGGCTCCCCGATGCTCACAGGTCAGGGCTGATGCGGGGGGGGGGGGGCAGGCACCTCTGCACCCAGAGTTGCCCGCGAGCCATCTCAGGAGACAGAGCTCCCAGCAGAGAGAAGGGAACGCTCCTCTCCTTCCTCCGGGAAACGCGCTCCGTTACACTCCATGGGCTGCTTCCTCCATGCCGTCCGCCATCATTGCCCAAACGGGGCTGCACAGCGCGTGCCTGCACACACACAGTCCCACTGTGGGAGTCAGAAGTCGCTGTGGTGCCAGCTTGGTATATCTGACTGGTTTAAACTGGCGGATGGGCATTTAAAAATAGAAAAATTATTCTCAGGGGAGGATTAACCAAGAAAAATACATTTGTCCATTGATTTTTAGAGTGGAAGGAAGTGGAGGTGGGGGACAGACAGAGAGAGACGGACGAGAGAGAGACACATGAACTGCTTGCCTCCCGCATGCGCTCCAACTGGGGCCTGCAAGCAGGTATGTGTCCTGGACTGGACTCGAACCCGAGAGCCTTTAGTCTGCCGGCTGATGCTCCAACCACTGACCCACACTGGCCCGGGCAGGAGACAATGTGCATTATTTATGTTCTCCCGCCCAAAATAGGTCATAGGCTGAGGACCACAGTGTCACGTTGTTCAAGGACTCGGGGAACATCTGGTATTTTCCCAATGGCTCCCCGAGGAAGCAACTCTGTTCCTTCTAAGCGAGAAGGTTCTCTTCCCACTTAGACCAACTCCGCTCTGACCGAGTCCCGGATGACCAACAAGATCGCAGCCATCCCTCCAGCGGCCTGATCCCCCGGCAGCCCACAGCCTCCCTGTCACAGTCACCAACTCCGCTCCCCGCTCCGCACCGGGAAGGACACCTGAGGCCGTGCCCTGCCGAGGAATGCCAGCGGCTGCGCGTTACCCACCTCGTACGCTGTGTGCACGCACGATGCCTTTGGGGGTTGATGGAATTCCAGCAAGGACCCCTAAATACAAGAGCACTGCCTTGTCCAGAGACACAAACATGCTGTCAGCTAAGGTGAAAACCCAGGTAAGCACTCTGGCACCTTGTGCATATATCCATGCGCACATATATATTTTAAAATAAATTAAAATAAAATATTTTATTGATTTTTCACAGAGAGGAAGGGAGAGGGATAGTGAGTTAGAAACATCGATGAAAGAAAGACATCCATCAGCCGCTCCTGCATGCCCGCAACTGGGGATGTGCCCGCCACCAAGGTACAGGCCCTTGACCGGAATCGAACCTGGGTCCCTTCCGTCCGCAGGCCGACGCTCTATCCACTGAGCCACAGCGGTTTCGGCATGCGCACATATTTTAGATCGCACCTATCGGAGGAATGTGTCCGTGTGTCAACTTGGTGATGGGGAACCTACAACTAGACAGCCAATTCTGCAACCTCAGTCTGACAGCACGGTGCCTGAGCCCAGCACCCCGTTTTTGTTGTAACCCCGCCCTAAAGATATTCCCAGGTTCCTAACGTTTATGCCCAATGCGATTCCTAAATATAGCAGCCAGCAAAGCAGAGAAGCAGGAGGGGAATAAAAATGCAATGTTCAGAGATTATCTGATAAAGTATCCGCATCCCTTTCCGCTGTGTCTGCAGTCCCTCCTGTGGATCCTAACCCAGCGGGGTCAGCTGTCCCTTCTGTGTGCATACTGAACGTGCGCATCCCTGCTGTCACCCTCTGTCACGTCACGAGAAGCACCGAGGCTGGGCCGTGTTCCTCTCAGACACACAGGCCTCAGCGTCACGGCCCTCCATGACAGGAGGTCCCTGGCTGCCTCAGTGATTGCCACCAAAAGTGTCCTCCTCAGACCAGCCTGTGCACTTCTCCCAAAGTACACGTTGCGATTAAATGATTGACCTGAAACAGATCAATATTTAATTGCAATATGGTACTTTTTTTTTTAAAGAGCATTATAGAAAACAAAAATACGTGGCTACCAACTTCACTGATAAATGTTTTCTCAGCAAGAACTTGCTGAAGTGTTTTATTTGCTTTTTTTTTTTACGAGCCAGCTTTTAAAAAGCTGTCCTTCTGAAACTTTTCTGTTAGCTCATTTCTAACATGGGTTTCGATGTCATCGTCCCCTCTGAAAATATGAGCCTGTTACCTCTCCTGCCCTTGCAGAGTGAACTGCTGGCTCCTTATGGGAAAGCGATTTCCCTGCTGTTTAACCGCAGAGAAGTGCGTGGATCTCGGGGGAATGCAGGCCCGCAGACAATGCGGGTTCTCCGGTCCTTGAGCTGTGGCCAGAGCGAAGCGCTGACGGGTTCTCGGAGCATCTGTTATGCGCCGTCACGCGGGCTGTCTGGGGCAAGACCACGGGGTTTGGGGGTTTCTACAGGGAGTCTGTGCACACGGCCCTTTCATGAAGCGGGTCTCAGGGTACGAACGTCATAAAGTACAAAAAGGGGGCGTTTCCTAGAGTCTCATTATTAAAAACATCAATAGCTCCAGACTCAATCTTAGGTTTTATTATGAACTTTGCAAGTATATGGGTTGTAGCCAATTTCAGGCAGTAAAATAGATTTAGAACAGTATGCGGCAGATATTTTATTATTATTATTGTATTTTTAACCCTCCCCCAGGGACATGGCCACTGATATTTTAGAGACAAGATGAGAGAGAGCGAGCTAGCAGCGGTGGCTCCTTCGAGTTACTGTTACAAAGCGAAGGGTGTGGCTGTGCCTTCGTCACGTTTGAACCAACAACCACAGAAACTGGGCTGTAAGATAATCCGCAGTTTAACGAAGAGATGGAGGGGAGAGGAGCAGTGAACGTTCCAGAAGCCATGATAAATGTGACTTAAAATGGTGGCTTCTGGAACCAGGACTCTGACCAACCACATGTGTAAAACGATGCTTCTGAGCACATGCACTTGAAAGTGCTGGTCATGTAAATGAGAGGGGAGGGGGGTGTCAGAGGGAGGGGGGTGTCAGAGGGAGGGGGGTGTCAGAGGGAGGGGGTATCAGAGGGAGGGGCTGGCAGTAAAAGGTGAACGGAT
The DNA here is from genome assembly GCA_011751065.1 of Lasiurus cinereus. Taxonomy (NCBI): domain Eukaryota; kingdom Metazoa; phylum Chordata; class Mammalia; order Chiroptera; family Vespertilionidae; genus Lasiurus; species Lasiurus cinereus. Next base: position 1,078,907 of record JAAGEH010002532.1, read on the forward strand.
TAAGCATAAAAACAAAACAAGTGGCCGAAACCGGTGTGGCTCAGTGGATAGAGCGTCGGCCTGCGGACTGAAAGGTCTCGGGTTCGATTCCGGTCAAGGGCATGTATCTTGGTGGTGGGCACATCCCCAGTGGGGGGCGTGCAGGAGGCGGCTGATCGATGTTTCTTTCTCATCGATGTTTCTTACTTTCTATCCCTCTCCCTTCCTCTCTGTAAAAAAATCAATAAAATGTATTTAAAAAAAAACACACAAAAAAACAAGCAAAAACCACCACATTGACAGACGCCAGCACGATGTCGGCCAGAGGGAAAGAGGGTGGGGGAGAGAAGTAGGTAAAGGGGGTGACTGGTGATGGGGGGCATTTGACTCGGGGTGCTGAACACAGTACAGTGTGCAGAGGATGCATTCTGGACTGGCCCACCTGGAACCAGTAAGAGTTCGTTGACCAGTGTCTCCCGCCCACGGGGTGTGAGGTCGGAGGACGGAGCAGGATCAGGGCGCAGCTGCAGGCCGCCCTTCAGGGACCTCCCCAATAGCACGGACTCTGCGCTTCCTGCCGCCACGGCCCCTGCGGCCTGGCCTGGGCGTGCGGTGAGGATCCAGTCCCTGCCCTGCATCCCTGCATCCCGCATCCCCGCATCCCGCTGTGAGTGCGAGCTTCGCGGGCTCCCGGCGCTTAACAGCGGGGCCCACGGAGGGCGCCGAACCACTGCCACCAGCAAGTGGAACCGCCTGCTTCTCCGGAAGCTGGCCCTCAGTTTGGGTGGATCCAGCCGTTACCACGTAAAGAGAAACCGCCACTGATATTTAATATTTCTATTACCTTTTACACCCCCCCTTCCCCCCGCGCCCCAGTAAACTTCTAAACATAAAAGCGCCCAATTTGAATGAACCCATTTTCCGTTAGCAAGTTGCAACCTGGGTGCCTGTAGCGGTGCCGGGTTTTATCTGTTTAAATGTTGTTTTTAAATGTTTACTTTCACAGAACCCTTTTTGTGTTTAACTCCAGCTGCTCCCCACGACAGATGTGTCTGTCCGATTTTCAGAAGCCACAGCAGCTGCTCAAACTCAGAAGGGACAGATGTGGGTCAGATCTCCGGTAAGAAGCAGGAAGCCGATTTCCCAGCTTCCCTCCTGCCCCGCAGCTGGGCGGCCACGGGCACGAGGACCTGCCTGCTGCCACCTGGTCGCCGCGTGTGCGGGATTCAGCCCCAGTCCCACCAGCCTCCGAGGCCTGGGCTCCCCACGGGCGCCTCGCCAACGCCAACACGTGGGGGACTCGCTCCTTCTCCATCTCACGGTCGGAGGGAAAGGGGCGCTTTCGGAAAACGGATGCCTTGTGGGGGCGCCCACTCTGCCTGGGGGATCCAGGCCCCTCGGATTCACCCTGCACCCCGCATCGTGGGCCACAACTGCCGAGTCTGGGTCACAGACAGAAAGACCCAGGCCGCTGGGCAATGCCACAGGCAGACGGGGCTGCAGATGCGCCAGCGTGGAGCCGGGGCAGGTGAGTTTCCGGATGTTTCCGGCTCCCCCCGGCTGTGCACCACCGCAGAAGGCCCTGCAGCTCACACGTTGGCGCAGAGTCTGGCCAGGAGCGGTGGGAAAGCCGAGGAGGCCGGGGAGGGGGAGCAATCCCAGAGGAGAACGAGGACACGGAGAGCGGCCTGCCCCGGGGAAACCTGGAAACTCGCGCCCCCAGTTCACGCCCCACACACCCACATCAGGACGGCAGGGCTCGGGTCACAGGTCAGCTGAGGCCCTGCTTGCCACTCCCAGCCTGCCCCGGCCTCACAGGGGTAGAGGAGACGAGTCCAGAGGCGCACGGCCTGCCGAGGCTTCGAGAAGACAACCCGCAATGGCACGAACCAGCCCCGCAGAGTGCCAAACGCACCGCCCGCATTACGGGGGGATGGGGAGAGAATCAGGTCCTGCCCGCTCCAGCGGCCAGGATGCAGGGAAAACCCGGCTCAGCACCCGCGCCGGGCATGAGAATGGACTGTCGGGCGGAAGATGCGTGGCCCTCCTTGCCCGTCGTCTCTGGCAGAGGTGGCTGCCAACGTAGGCGTTAAGGCACCGCCTGCCCTGACGTGGATTAAAACCAAACACCATCTCCGCATTGCCCGCGATATCTTCTGAAGGAAAATACCATTTACACTCAGTATCTCGGATATAAGACGCACAATGTACTGTGAAAGTAAATCAATTTTACTTGAACCCAAAGCAAGAGATTAAAGGGACAGAACGCATCATTTTTGAAGTCATCAGTCTACAGTATAATGAATAATATGTGTGCATGTGTGTACCTGAGTGTGCAAATATGCAACACTACTGACAGTGCTTCATACATGATTACATAAGTTATTGAGGGAAAGTTCACAGAAATAAAGGCAGAATTCTAGAAGGATCTGGTTGTGTTCTTGGCCCATTTGATGGAAACGATGAGCCCATTTATTCACCCAATTCTGACAATTAATGCTATTATCTCCCCAAACAATAAGCAATAAGACGGGTTATATTTGTCAGGGGTGCACAAATAGAAAGTTTTCTTGTTGTTCTCTGAGCGGCTAAAATAAATACCCTTCGGCGAGAATAAAAAAATTGTCAACAATTTTGGAGTTTTGAAAATAATAATCCCTCTAATCACTGCTGAGTTCCAAAGATAATGCTGTGTGTGGCACCGCCACAATGAATGAGCTGAAATGTTAATTTCTGCAAACGAGCTCATGATTAACAATAACGTGCAAGGAACTGGCGACAATAAAGTGCCCATTAAAATTTCATTGAAATTCTCATAATCCTTTGTTTTTACTTCCTTTGCTCCTCATTTCAGATTCTCATCTGAGCGTGGAAGTGGGGGCGCTCGGTACCACCGTCGCAGTGTCCCCATAAGCAGAGCGCACGCTTTCATACGGAGATGCCCACTCGGTGCCCGCCCGCTCTGGCCGCTGGGCAGTCCGGGTTGACCTGGGCAGCCGTGCCTTCCTACGTGGCACGTGGAGCCTGCCTGTTGGCGACTCGCTTCGTGCTCTGACGGCCGCGGCGGCCATCGCTGACCGTGTGGCTCACCACGTTCTTGCCAAGAAGCGGCCAGTGGACCTGGGCACGGGCTGCCTACCTGGGCACGGGCTGCCTCGAACAAGGGGGCTTGAACCCACCTGGCAATTCCATCAGCAGCAGCGTTTTAGAAAGAAATGACCTTACGCAGGCAGGTCTGCATACGGCTGGACTTTGTAACCGTTATTCCGCCAGTGAAATGACCAGTTACCATTTAAATACAAAGGACCGCGGCCACGCTGCACGGATGACCTGGGGATGGACTCTGACGGCCGCCCCTGAGCGCAGGGGACAGAGTAGCCGCTGGGCCTCCTTTCCCGGCCCAGGCACGAGGAACGAAGGATTTTTAAGGGTCGGAGGTGCATTTACTGACTGGGAAAATGTGCCGAAATGTAGTAAAGTTAATTTAAAAGAAAGCAGGATTAGATGTATTAAAATTGTTTAATTTCAGGAGTGTCTTTTCTTCTTGGATCGAGAGAGACTTCCGAGAGAGAGTCTCATACAAAGAGAAATGACTCGCCCCACCTCATCCTGAAATGCTGACATCCGCTCTTGTGCAAAGAATTCCATATGTTTGGTGGGCAGGCGAGGGAGAGCTGGCAGATTGCGAGAGAGTGTGTGTGTGTGTGTGTGTGTGTGTGTGTATGTGTGTGTTCCATACCCACGTATAGGCATGCACATGTGTGTGCACAGGGGTAGACTGAACAAACCAAACCAAGTAGACCAGTGATCAGCAAACCGCGGCTCGCGAGCCACATGCAGCTCTTTGGCCCCTGGAGTGTAGCTTTTCCACAAAATGCCATGGCCTATGGGGGTCTATTTTGAAGAAGTGGCGTTAGGAGAAGTTTAAGTTTAAAAAATGTGGCTCTCCAAAGGAATTTGCCTCGTTGTCCTGTTGATGTTTGGCCCCGTGGACCAATGAGTTTGCCGACCACGGGCCTAGGGGATGCACACCATTCAACAGAACCATCCCGGCCACCAGCGCACGAGGACCGTTTCCTGCAGCCCCAGCTGCTGCTCAGTATCCTCCTCAGTCTCCTCCTCCTGCCCCCTCACTCCTCACCCGCTGTGCTTCACGGCGCCGCTGCCTCCTGTGCCATAGCGGTGCCAGGCATCCAGGACCCTGCGCAGCCCGAGCTCCGCTCCGCGCGGGGTGGCTTTGGGAGGGGCCCTGAAGACTGCCACATCAGCTCCCCGTGTGTGTGTGTGTGTGTGTGTGTGTGTGTGTAGTCACATGTGCCCAGACAGCCAGTACTGACTCTGTGTCCAGTACTGACTCTGGTTTCATGACCCTAGAATGTAAAGACAGCCCCAGCGCACACATTGAGGGAAAAAGAAGTCTTCTCTTGCCCTGACCGGTGTGGGTCAGTGGATAGAGCGTCGGCCTGCGGACTGGAGGGTCCCGGGTTCGATTCCGGTCAAGGGCATGGACCTTGGTGGCGGGCACATCCCCAGTGGGGGGTGTGCAGGAGGCAGCTGATGGATGTTTCTCTCTCATTGATGTTTCTAACTCTCTATCCTGAAGTCCTTCCTCATCACCCCAAGGCCCTTCGGCTCTCCTCTCTCCTCTGGCTGGGACCTCGGCACGGACACTCCACCGCCGAAGCGCGCCGTTCAGAGGCGAAGCCGCTGCCCGAGGAAAGTGGTCCCTGGCCTGGTCGCCACCAGCGAACAATGAACCAACCAGGAGCACAGGAGGCCCTTTTCCAGGAAACGCGCGCAGGGACCGTCGCTGGCTGCCATCTACCGTTGTGGGGACACGTTTCAGGCGGAAGATTAAAATGGTGCAAATGAATGAGCTATTTCTGGCCCCTTCAGAGTCCTCTGGGACCGGAAAGGACGCAGTTGCCACCCCGAGAGGCAGCAGCGTCTACAGGGACGGGGAACAGCACACGGCGCCGCTAATGAAGACGTGCCCTGGGGACCCCTCCCAGACCCATCTGCTCAGCCGAGCGCTGGCTTCATTGAGTCACACGCCGGCGAGGCGGTGCGGGTGGCAGATGACGGGGATGTAAATGCCGTTTGTGTGCCAATCAGTGCCCCGGGGGCTTTCCAATAAACATGGCACGTTCTCCAGAATCCTTTCCCATCGGGGTGAAACAACAGACGTGGTGGTGGCAGCGGTTCTTCCCGCGACAGCCCAAACTCCTGGGGTGTTTGGTGGTTCCTGGTGTCACCAGGCGATCGACCAGGGGTTCTGGCCACCCGCCAGCTTTCTGAGAGCTCGGACTAGTCATCTAGCTCCGATTTCCAAAGAGAGGGAGGCTCATGCCCTCCCTCCCCATATGTTCCCCAAACATGTCCCGTTTCAGCCAGAAGCGCGGCCATCCCAAGAGCCACCACAGGTGAGGGACCCCCCAGCCATCTACACGCGCCATGGGGGCCTCAGTGCTCCTCCTGAAACTGGTCCGTTAGATGGTGCGGAGTTCGAACCGTGGAACCACCGAAAGCGAGACCAGAGCTTCTTCCATAAACACGCGACCCTTTCCCTTCACTCACCAGGGGTGGGGGACCTGTCTTCGAGGGCCATTGGGATATTTACAACATCATTTGAGGGCCATACGGAGTGATCACTTCACAATTACCCTGCTTCATTGGATCAAACATTTAACTAACTCACCCCGAACGCCTGGGCAGACCCAATGAGTCCATGGGCCTTACACGGCCCGCGGGCCAGACGTTCCCCACCCCTGACTCACGCTGTCCCTGGGGAAGACGTGGGTCACCTGTTCAGAGCCTCCGGCGGCCTCCCGTAAGTGTGGGTGGCACCACTAACGGACACGTGTTGGGAATGACGTTCTGGATCTCCCGTCCCCTCTAACACGGCCGCCCACCTGCCCCAACCTTTCAGTCGGCGTTGATTGACAGCTCAGACTCACAGGGGTCCTCTCTCGGTTTGATGAGAGGAAATCCTTCCCACATCGCTTCCGCCTTCCGGGGTCCCAGACACACACACAGCCCAAGGCAGCCGCCACCGGTGCTCAGGTGGTTCCGACGCCGGGAGCTGCGAGCTCATCCATCAGCGTGGATGTTGACAGCTCGTCTGCCAGAAATGATGTCGTTGCCACTTTCCATTTCCTTCCCGCTGCCCACCGCCTTCTGTGCTCCCGGGACGCGGGACACAGTGCCACGTAGGCCAGCGTGCCCCTGCTAAGGGGCCATAGCATGAGATCGTGGGGGCCAGAGAGAGGGGACGGCAGAGTGAGGTCCCTGTGGCTGTCATCCAGGGTCCCCCGGGGTGGGAGAAATGTGGGTGCTCAGTGGCAGTGAGGGCGGGTTGGGGAATGACTCCCCCCCCCCCCAAGCTGGCCTCCTCTGGGCCTGAGAAACAGCAGTGTGCCCGGGAGGGTAAGCGACGCTGATAGATTCCCAGGGCAGGGCTGGGGGCCGGCCTCCCCCCCAGTTTAACCTGAGGAGAGACCATGCCATTTTCTCCTGCACCTGGAGAACCACTGCTGAAGCGGAAGCAGACAGACAGACAGACAGGGCTGACATGCAGCAGGCGGTCTGTCTGCCTGTCTGTCCGTCCTCAGCACCCTGGCAGGGATGCCCTGGGATTTGGCCGCACTGAGCGAGCGGGAGCGTTTCCAGCTGGCAGCCTGCACGGGGCCCCCAGAGAGGGCGAGGCGACCTTGCTGGTGGGTGGGGTGAGGGGGGGGGGGGTGGCCTGACCAGGCAGAAGCCCTCGGGGAGGAGGCGGGGCTGGTGTGGGAACGGGACTCTGCTGGGTGGGTCCCAGTAAGCCGCCTCCGGGTTCAGAGGCAGCATCTGCAGCAGCGTCTGCCCAGCCCCGGCATCTGGGCGTCGCTCTGCGCCAGCTTCTCTCAGGGGCGCTGCTCCAGGCTGGGAGAGCACCCCGATGCTGCCGCCTGCCCCCCCTCCCCCAGCAGACGGTTCCAGGAAGACGCCTTGACATTGGAGGAGGGCCAGCTTCCGGTGGAAGAGGGGCTTGCAGTGGGGGAGGTGCCGCTGCCTATTCCTCCCAGAGGCGGTTTACACCCACCTCTGTCTCATTTGTCACCAGGGCCCCGGCCCAAACCCGGCCTCGCAGCCCAGCTTCCTCTGAAGGCTGTCTGGGTGGTCCTCTTGCTGTTTGATCTAATTAGCATATTAGCTCTTTATTATATAAGATTGAAAAAAACAACAAAACAGCTATGAAGTGGTGAAGTGAAGACGGTAACCCCCAGAGCGACAGGGCTCTTTGAGCTCAGCCATCCCCCCTCCCCCCCCGCTACTCCGCAGGGACCAGGCCGCAGCCCCGACCCATTCAGCCCCCTCGGCGCCTTCCTCACAGCCACACCGGGCATCGCTCCGGCCCTGTGGCCTCGCCGTGTTAGGTGGTGGGCGGGCAGCGCCAGCTGTGGTCGGTGACCTATTACTGCCACCCCCCCACCCCGAGAGGGAAGTGCAGGAAATCGGGGGGCGCTTCCGCGGCGTCTCCCGGGTCGCATGGACAGTTTCACGGGGGCCGGGCCCACGCGGCCTCCTCTCTGGGGCACAGGGGGGCTGCCGGGACGAGGCTCTTTGTCCCGCTGACACCGCCTTGCTCTGTCCACGGATGGACACAGGATAAGGTGGCGGCAGCTGGAACAGCTTTCTTTCCTGGGGACCTTGCTTTCCGCGGAGGCCGCTCTGCTGGTGGGGGACGGGCTGAGGCCAGTGGGGGACAGGCTGAGGATGGTGGGGGACAGGCTGAGGATGGTGGGGGACAGGCTGAGGATGGTGGGGGACGGGCTGAGGCAGGGTGTGATTCCCACAGCAGACAACCGGCCTTAGTACCTCCTCGGCTCGATCCTCTCTCCTCCGGCTTCTGATCCCACAGCAGGCAAAGAAGCCAACTGGCATTTCACATCCCCCCGAATCCAGCCTCCGGCGCTCGAACGGCTCCAAAGTGCCACAGGGGATGATCTGGCCAATCGTCCCCACTAAACGCGGAGGACCCCGCTTCCAGCCGCGGATGCTTCCTCTGCGCGTGTATAGCCTCCAGTAGCAGCGGCTCACCCTTCTGGATGCTCCTTCCTGCCAGGTCCCTGTACCAGGTCCCGCGCCCTAGCAGACAGCCCCTCAGAGGTCAACCCACTGCCCAACCGCTTGAGCATCCCTGTCTGATCTGTAGGGTGCGGGGTACAGTTTGTCCCCCCATTCTCTAGATTCTGTCTCCTGTTTTCTTTATTCTTGATACCCTACAGTCTAAGCGGTCTGTCCTCAATTGTACTTAGCTCAGACTGTCTCATATTCATCACATTTATTTCCTAAAATTATGATTAGTATAATAATCGTTTAGGGCAGTGGTTCTCAACCTGTGGGTCGCAACCCCTTTGGGGGTCGAACGACCCTTTCCCAGGGGTCGCCTAAGACCCTCGGAAAATGCAGATATTGACATCACGATGCATCACAGTAGCAACATTTCCTGGTTGGGGGTCACCACCCCATGAGGAGCTGTATGCAAGGGTCGCGGCCTTAGAAAGGTTGAGAACCACTGGTTTAGGGAGAGCCCATGGGGTAATCCTGTTGCTTGACCTGGACTGCATTGGAAGGATTTATCTTTTTAAAAGAAGGTATTTTTATTGATTTCAGAGAGGAAGGCAGAGGGAGAGAGACGCATCCCTGAAGGGAGAGAATCAGGGACCAGTTGCCTCCTGCACACCTTCTATAGGGAATCAAGCCCGCAACCTGGGCCTGTGCCCTGACTGGGGATGGAGCTGTGACCTCGCGGTTCACAGGTTGATGCTCAATCACGGAGCCAGCCGGGTACATTTACTTTATCGGGGGGCGGGAATGATGGGGGTCACTGGGTCCTGGGTTTGGTGCCCCTTCCTCATGACCCCCACTGGACTGGCATCTCAGACACATCCTCACTGCACAGACCCCGGGCAGCCTCTTCCCAGCCTGAGGGAGCCCGGGCTTGTTTCCCGCCCCCATGGTGGGAGCTGAGCACACGCCCTGGCCGCAATGTCAATGTCAACCACGCCGAGGCAGTGGCCACGCAGAACACACGCTTTGCCCGCGGAGACGTCTCTCCTGGAGCAAAGCAATGGAAACAAAAACAGTCACCGGTCGGTGCCCCTCGTGCTCAGTGTGGCACCCCCTTGAACTAGGGTTCGCCAGGGCTCCACTCGGTTCCCAGAGAGGAACCTGGCCCCCAACAGCAGAGAACCCCCAATGGCAGGGACCCGGGGGCTGTGTGGTCAGAGAAGAGCCTGTTCTCTGCAGTGGGCAGAGCGGGCTGGCACCCACACCTGGAGACAGAGGTCCCCAGCATCACAGAAGCGGTGTCTGACTCCGTTCCAGCTTTCCCAGCCAGAGTCCTGCTGGGCGGGTCTGCGGGTGCGGCTGTTAGGACGCGGTGGCAAGGTGACCCGATTTCTCGCTTCGTTTCTCTGCCATCGACAGCACTCCGCTCCTGCCGACGGCCACCCGATGGGAGCGGGAGCCAGCGCGGGAGGGAGTCAGTCTTTGACAGTGAGATTTGAACTTGTCCTTTTCATTCAGCGAAAGAGGAATGTGCATCACCGTGTAAGAGAGGGAACCCGGAACCGAGAGACGGAGCCGAAGGAACTCGCGCCATCGTCTCGTCTCCTGGCCACGTGGCAGTGGAAATAGGATGCTCGTCACCAATAAAGACACCGATTTCCTCACATTCGGAGTCAGTGCAGGTCCTCTGGGGGAGAAGATGCCAAAATGGGATGAGACGTGCCAGCGCTTTTGTGGGCAAACGCCTGTCAGAGGTGAAGGGAGAGAGCGCGGGTACGCAGGCCAACAGCCAGACCACGAAGCAGGTCTGACCCCTGAAAGGGGAGGCGGGACGGAGGTCGGCTAGGGAGAGCTTCGTGCACTTCTGAGAAAATGTCAGCCAGGGGTGGGCGTGCTCAAGCCGCTATTATCATTGTAAGGAGATGTAGCCAATGGAAATACAGTGGTCCCTCGAGATACGAGTTTAATTCGTTCCGTAATCTTTTTTAAAAAAATACATTTTTAAATATATTTTATTGATTTTTTACAGAGAGGAAGGGAGAGAGATAGAAAGTCAGAAACATCGATGAGAGAGAGACATTGATCAGCCGCTTCCTGCACGCCCCACAGTGGAGATGTGCCCACCAGCAAGGTACATGCCCCCGACCAGAATCGAACCTGGGACCTTTCAGTCCGCAAGCCGGCGCTCTATCCACTGAGCCAAACCGGTCTCAGCTCGTTCCGTAACCTTGAGGCGTGGGAAACTATGAGACCCTCGAGTTGCGGTAAACTGGTGGGTCGTGTGCAGCCGGCCGATCTCAAATGTTGCTCGTATTTCAAAGCAAAAATCGCTCGTTGGACGGCTCGTATTTCAAAAATCTCGTATGTTAGGGCACTCGTATCTCGAGGTACCACTGTATTATCATTATAAGGAGATTTAGCCAATAGAAATACAGAACACAATGACATTTAAATTTCAGGTCCACAGCAAATACCTTTTTTAGTACACGTATTCCCCAAACCAAAAAGTTTGCTAACTGTTGATCGGAAGTGCACATTGCAGTGGGTGTCCTGTCTTTTATCTGGAGGCCCCAGTCCACAGGAGGAGGCAGGAGGGAATGGCACTAGTACCTCACTGAGCTCAGTCACTGTGCGGGGACAACTGAGAAAGAGGGACGGCGACACACATACTGTGCTCGAATGGGAGAGGGAGCAGTGGGCTGTCAGTCAGTCGGCCTCCGGTCAGGCAGTTGTCCGGGAGGAGAACGAAGCAGCAACCCTGCCAGGGGGCCGCTGACTCGCTGGACACGCCGCCGCCCTTGTGTCATCACAGTCTCTCTCCTGGCAGTCACCTATGTGCTTCGGCTGGAAGCGGGGACAGACACCCAGGGGGCTGAGGCTGAAAACCCCGGAGGGCAGGATGGCTGGAGAGCCGCTAACGAACGAGTCAAAACAGAGCTGAGGGTTGTGCGTTTCCAGATGTTCTGGCAAAGACTGTGCGTGCATTTCCAGTGGCAAGATGGTCATAGGTGAGTGCCAGGAGAGAGACTGTGATGTCATCAATGAGGAGGGGCTGGGGATGGATTCAACGACAACCCCGAGACCCATCTCTGGACTCAAGGAGGCCGGGTGAGAGGTCCCGGTGATGGGAAACCGCCAAAAACACACAAAACGGCTCTGTGAGCCACGTCTCTGGCAGCACATAGCCCCCCGAGCTCAAAGGCTCCTAACAACAAGTCATACTCTCACTCCTGGCACCTGACGGTTGTACCTGAGCTGCAGCTTGGATAGACCAGTGGTCAGTGAACTCATTCGTCAACAGAGCCAAATAGCAACAGGACAATGATTGAAATGTCTTTCGAGAGCCACGTTTTTTAAACTTAAACTTCTAATGCCACTTCCACAAAACACCACGGCCTGGGCGAGTCTCTTTTGAAGAAGAGCCACACTCAAGGGACCAAAGAGCTGCCTGTGGCTCGAGAGCTGCGGTTTGCCGACCATGAGGATAGACCATGAGAGTGCCGAGGTGTTTTTTTATTTTTATTCGTGCATCTTGTTCTAGAATCTAAGTGGGGAAAGAGACCAGGTGGGGGGCGCACTGCTGACAGCGACTCTGCAGGGGGTGAGCCATAGAGGCTGCGCTCCACACTCCTGCCCCCGTCCCGCCATCCTTCCCGAGGTCAAGGCCAGCTGTAGGGCCAGGCCCACAGCCCCGGGGATGGAGAGCGGGAGGAGGGCAGTGAACCACAGGGCACGGGCACAGCTGAGGCATCACGAGAAAGGGCATCTGTTTTGGAGTTACTCAGCCTGAAATGCTTCCCTCCAGAATAACTAACTCATTGCAGGCCTGACCCGGGCGCCTCAGAATTCGCTCTGATTCGGGGCAGAGTCTTTCTGGGAACACCATCATGCTGGATTAGGGCACCCGCCCATGAGCTCATTGCCACTTGACTGTCTCCACAGAGAGGGAAACTGGGTCGCAGAGACACCCAAACACGCAGAACGCCATGTGATCATGAGGATTCTCAGGCAGACATCAAGCACAGCACCTAATTCTGGCTGGCAACACCCCCCCCCCACCAATCCATATCACCCCCTCCCCCGGCAGCTAGGAGACACAGAGGCAGCGTCCTCAGCAGGAACCAAGGAACCAACCCGGCCAACACCTTGGTCCCGGACTTCCAGCTTCCAGAACGGTGCGGCCGCCATTTCTCCTGTTCAAGGCACCAGGGCGGGGTCGGCAATCCTGGCAGACTTCCCGCAGGAACAGTCATCTCACTGACCCATCCTCAGACCTCTGCGGCTCTGCCCCCACTGGGACCTCCCCCAGAGCAGGACAAGGCCCACCTTTCTGCCCCACCCCCCCCCCCCGTACCCCCCTCACCCCCGCACACACACACACTCTGGAGGAATCCGGTCCGGGGTTCCAGTTATTATACAGACTAGATACTGGGCTCCTGAGCTGAGGTGGTGTTTTGTGACTACAAGTGACCCGGAGTGTCTGCAGTGCCTAATAACAGAGATGTCACGGGCTCCGCACGAGTTTTTAATTCAAGGCCAATGGAAAAATTAGGCCTTGGAGCAAATTTAAAGGACAATTAAAAAACACAGAAAGCAAAGTAGCTATAATTACATTCAAGAGTTGTGCTTCTCGGAAGAAACACTCCTTTTACAAATGAAGGGACTGGGGTTTAAAGGAATGCAAATGAGTTGCTTAAGGTCAAACCACTAATTAGCGGCAGAGCTGGGCCCCGGTCCTCATTGTTCCCACTCGGGATGTGATTTCCACTCGGCTCTGCTCCTTATCTCCCGGATGGCAGCGTGTTTCTAACCAAGCACAAGTGCCCGCCTTCATGCAGGCGCCCGGAACACAGCGTGGCAGGTCCCTCCGAGGGTACCCCGCCTCTCGCCACTCGGGGGCACACTCCAGAGAAGTGAAAACGGATGCTCAACAAGACCTCGCGCACAGCGGCTCACAGACGTGCGACTCATCATGTCAGAGAAGTGCCAGCAGCCCGGATACCACCGAGCGGTGAACAGACGACAAGGTGTGACCCGAGGGCCATGGAATGTTAATTCAGCAACGGAGAGGCACCTGCGAGGACGTGGGTGATCCTTGAACACACGGGGCTCGGTGAAAAAGCAGGTCGCCGGAGACCACTGTCATGTGGTTCCATTTTACAGCGGTCCCTCGAGATACGAGTCTAATTCGTTCCGTCACCTTGAGGCGTGGGAAACGATGAGACGCTCGAGTCGCGGTAAACGGGTGGGTCGTGTGCAGCCGGCCGATCCGCGCGATGACTCCTATCTCAACTGTTGCTCGTATTTCAAAGCAAAAACCGCTCGCTCGACGGCTCGTATCTCAAAAGTCTCGTATGTTAGGGCACTCGTATCTCAAGGTACCACTGTATATGGAATGTCACCAACAGGCGGATCGGTAGACATGGAGGGAGATCAGGGTGCGCCTACCCCAGGGGGTGGGGGTAATAGGGAATGACTGTTTTCAAAAGCCCTCAGGGAACTGTCGGTTGGCATTCTGAAATCACCTCTGTAACTAGTCCACTGAGCTGTATAGTTTAAATGGGTGACTTTTATGGAATCTGAAATATACCCTGTTTCCCCAAAAGTAAGACATCTCCCCCAAATAAGACCTACTTCGTTTTGCCTCTTGCTGTAATAGAAGGCATCCTCCCGAAAATAAGACCTCCCCAATAATAAGGCCTCCCTGAACATAAGGCCTCCTAGGAATAGAAGGCCCCCGAAGCGACCCTCAGGTATCTGACTCCTGATTTAAAGAGCCCTCGCCCGGCCTGAACAGCTCCGGCTGCGCTATAGCCCATCAGTGAGCTGGTTTGTGATGACAATGACTACCAGACCGTAGACAGGTCATACATTTCCTTTTTTTTGGTTCAACAATACATGTATACCGTCTTCTTCTTCATGGAAAAATAAGACATCCCCTGAAAATAAGACCTAGCGCATCTTTGGGAGCAAACATTCATAGAAGACTCGGTCTGATTTTCGGGGAAACAGGGTATCTCAACAAAGGTGTTTAGGGAAAATGCATTTTTTTGGAAAGTCAAATCATTCTGTCCTGTAATACTTAATGTTTTTTGTCCAATCGACAGCCAGATATTTTGCTAATTTAATCCCTCTCGATTTGCTCTTTTGTGGTCCGCAACTGATCAAAACCCTGGCCTGTACTCGGCGGACAACATGGCACCCGTTCAAAGACAGACCTGCCATGCTCTGCACACTCAGGGGCAGCGTGCCAGTTCACCGAGAGGAAACGAACGGAGCTTTCTGCACAGGGCGCCTGCGTTCTCACTGCCCAGCACGCCGCCGCGAGCCTGGTCTAGATCTCGCCCACTGTGCCAGCTCAGCACTAAGTCCTGGACAGACCTACTCCTAGGAATGCCAGCCGGGAGCACGGCCTGAAAACGCAGCGCCTCCCAGCGGAAGAACTAGTGGCCTTTTGACCCCCCAAGAGCGTGGAACGGCCATTCTCTCTCCACCCCTCCTTCAGAATGCCCTCAGAACCCACGAGGGTACTCTGGCCTTCAGTATAACTTGGAAGATATCATTTCCACTCTCCCCCAAGTTCTGAAGATTCACTCTATGATTTGATGAATGGAGATAAGAAAATACTACAAACCTAAGTCAGGTGTAACTGTCTTACAATAGTGACCACCACCAATGCCAGCACGCTGACCATTTCAGTCTGTAAGGAGGCCTTCGCAGCACAATGAAGGCGGCCACCAGCCCAGGGCGGCCTGGACGTGACCTTGCAGGAAACCTTCCAGCAGAAGCGCAGACGCTAGATGGCAGGAGGGCGGGGAGCGAGGAGGGGGGCTATGAAGGCTGCAATAGCGGTCCCGTGGGTAATGCTGAGTCCGGGGCCTCACGGGCACTCGGGAGATTTTGCCTTCAGTTTGCTTGAGCTTCATGCTCCTCTAGCTTCTCTAGCGCTATAACTTGCTACTACTTTTCCTAAGGTTACAGGGCCCTCTGCATTGCTTTTGGTCCAGTCATTCCCCACTCCCCCAATTCTTTCTCTCCCCAAACCATGACAATTAGAGTTTCTAAATCTTGGAATTGTTTCTTTCTCTCCCCAAACCATGACAGTTAGAGTTTCTGAATCTTGGAATTGTTTCTTTCTCTCCCCAAACCATGACAATTAGAGTTTCTGAATCTTGGAATTGTTGTTCGAGAGGGGCGTCTCTCTTTCTCGCTCTCTCTCTCCAAGCAAGAAGTTCTTAAAGACTAAAAATAATACCAATCAGTAGATAAACAAAAGCACAGTGAAATTCAGGGCGACAGCAGGCTCGAGTCCTGAACTATATTTTGTTTACTTTTATTTTTTTATATATTTTATTCATTTTTTACAGAGAGGAAGGGAGGGATAGAGAGTTAGAAACATCAATGAGAGAGACATCGTTCAGCTGAGCTCCCGCACGCCCCCTACTGGGGATGTGCCCGCCACCAAGGTGCATGCCCTTGACCGGAATCAAACCTGGGACCTTTCAGTCCCCAAGCCAACACTCTATCCACTGAGCCAAACCGGTTTTGGCTGCACTACATTGTGAAATATGGCTGCAGAGACAGGAGTTATATACTCTGTCCAATAACTCAAACCTCACAAAAGGTTCCTTAATCAAGCCTTTCACCGCTTCTTAAGTGAACCAGCGTCAGCCTGGAAGGGTTTCCGGTCGGTTATTAATTGGACGCCGGATGCGTGCCATCCTGAGAGGGGTCTAGGCCAGGGCCTTGCCTTTCATTCTCACCAAGCTCCTCCCCGTGCCTCCCCCAAGCACAGCCTGCGATGCGTCTCGGCCCGTGTGAGCGCTCCAATTCTGCCAAAACGTGTCAGCTGTGGCAGTTGGGAGCCACGCAGCCCCCCTCATTTCAATTATTAGAATCATTTCGACTCCCATTCTCCCCACGAGGACCATGCATGCGCGCTCCGTGTACACACCGAGTTCCGTTCCCCCGACAGCTGTTCATTATGAAGCAAACGCTTTCGATGTCCTCTGTTCCCTAACGCTGAGAACTATTTGGCAACCAGGCAGGCGGCTCTCTCTCGTTGTCAGGGCGATTTTTTTCCCACTTCGAGTTGTTTCTCATCTACTTTATGTATCTGTTCAATTGCCTCAATATGTTCCTTCAGGAGGAAAAAATGAAATTCAGTTACCTATCATAAGATCGCTTTGCTTGACCCGACCTCCACGTGCTAATAAAATAGACAGGAGCTCCTAAAACGGGTAAATGACCCCCCACCGCCTCCTCTCTGTGAACACTGCACCCACACCTGAGCCTGCCTCTTTGTTGCCACCACAGTGGCCCGATCTTCTTTCACAAATACTTTTATTTAAACTGGGGGGGTGGGGGGGGACAGTGGGAAGATATGTATACATGTAACACAATAAAAAAACAACAACAAAAAAACTAGAGGCCCGATGCATGAAAGTCGTGCACTGGGGGTGCGTGCCTCTCAGCCCCGCCTGCACCCTCTCATAGCCCAGGAGCCCTCGGGGGATGTCCGACTGACGGCTTAGGCCCAAGCTCACCAGCCATGAGCCTGTGGGAGCGCACTGACCGCCAGAGGGCAGATCCTATGTTGAGCATCTGACCCCTGGTGCACATCATAGTGACCGCTAATTCCACTGTTCGGTGGATTTGCATATGAGCTTTTTATTATATAGGAGGATCTTTAACTCTTAACACACACCCCCTCCCATTACATTCACATTGTTATAATCATGTTTTTTTTTTCTTTTTAAATATATTTTATTGATTTTTTACAGAGAGGAAGGGAGAGAGATAGAAAATCAGAAACATCGATGAGAGAGAGACATCGATCAGCCGCCTCCTGCACGCCCCACACTGGAGATGTGCCCGCAACCAAGGTACATGCCTCCGACCGGAATTGAACCTGGGAACTTTCAGTCCGCAGGCCGACGCTCTATCCACTGAGCCAAACCGGTCTTGGCACAATCATGGTTTTTGACTGGAATATTTTGGAAACATCCATCAGGCCTAAAAATGTGCACAGAGGATTTCCTGCTGATACTCAGCTCTTCTCCACCGATACCTAGATGCCCATCTCTGCTCTGGGTGGTGATGTTAGAGCTGGAGTGTCAAACCCGCCCCAAATCAGGGCTGAGATGGAGATGGGTCCCCAAGCGAGGGTCGAGGTGAAGGGACAAGTCCCAGAATACCGCAGTTGGTATATGAAAGCATACTTGTCACTGAGACAGTCACCTCAGTGGTTGGTAGGCTGCATGGTTCCATGACTGAGTTCGCCTGGCTACACTCTCAGCTCGCGGGACGGAGCAGAATTCTTAATTATGGGCCGTACTCTTTTCCCCTGGGAAGAGTTCCAACCAACTCCCACACAAATATGTTTGGAATTTTAGTGCTGGGGAGTTGAGAACATGTTGCATTTAGGTCTCTACTTATTTGGTGAAATATAAATGCATACACAGTCCAATAAGGACATCTAAAAAAATAATCTTTTGACAATATTTTTTATATTTGACTGGAAAATGAAGAAAACTTATTACTGCATCTGTGAAGCGGACAGAGGAGAGAGAAATACGGCTTAAAAAAAAAAAACAGACCTGCCAAGACCGGTTTGGCTCAGTGGATAGAGCGGCGGCCTGTGGACTGAAAGGTCCCAGGTTCGATTCCGGTCAAGGGCATGTACCTTGGTTGCGGGCACATCTCCAGTGTGGGGCGTGCAGGAGGTGGCTGATCGATGTCTCTTTCTCATCGATGTTTCTGACTTTCTATCCCTCTCCCTTCCTCTCTGTAAAAAATCAATAAAATATATTAAAAAAAAAACAAAACCAGACCTAAAATCTCGCCTTAGAATCCACAGCCCCGGGTCACGTGGAGGACTTCTTATCACCTCTCACCCTTAATTTGCTCTTCTACAAAGAGAAGAAGTATTACCTAGAATAACTGTGGTGAAAACGAAGTGAGAAGAAACACGAAAGATACTTAGCATAATGTTAGTGGCCCCAACAGATGCTGACTTTCCTGTTTGCCACTGTTTCAACCAGAACTAGAGAGAGGGAGGAGCTGAAGGATCTACATGCATAGCCCATGGACACAGACAGTGCGGTGAGGGCCAACGAGTGGGGGGTAAAAAAGGAAAAATGGGGGACATCTGCAGTAGAGTCAACGATTTTTAAAAAGGAGGATTTACAGCCTGAATGCTCCTGACTTTAGCTAAAGGCCACCTATTTTAAGAACACCAGTTACAGCTCCATTCCAATAAAACAAGCAAAAAATACACATGCATCTTGGAGATGTTTGTTTTTGAAATATTTTTTGACTCATGCAAACCAAACACGCTGTTTTATATTTATTCTGGGCTCTGGGATCGAGTTCCAGTTGGCACTCTGCCAAAGGCCCCTGTGGTCAACAGTGTCCACCTCTTAGTCCCTCCCCCGTGCACCCATCCGGGGAAGCTGGTTCAAACATGGCTCTGCTGGGGGGGGGGGATTGAGCAAACCGGTCTTAGCCCAGGACCCCCAAAGCTCTCTACCCAGGCTCACTGCTAAGGGGAGAGGATCTGATGTGAGTCTTACAACAACACACATGGATGGGGTTTACACTGTATAGAAACAGGAGGGTCAGAAGGGGTCAAGCAGGTCAGATCACAAATGGGGCGGTCAGATTTGAACCCGAATTAGTCCGACTGCAAAGTATACCCATGACACCAGAAGCGATTATACTAGTGGTACTGGTTAATTATGTGGATTAACGCTTAACCAGTTAATAATAATGCAGTTTGATTCTTAACTGGTTAATAATTTGAATTTTGTAATCAAAGAAAACATCGTAGTTTCAAGAGAAACATCAAGAGTTCTTTATTCAAAGTACTGTCCATCGCTAGCTACACATGTCCCCATCTTTCAGGTCATTGGTGGAGACCGTCCCAATAGAACTTCTCTTGTTTTGAGGCAGACCGTTCAGAGACCCTGTTGTCCACTTCTTTGTATATTTTGAAATGCTGCTCAGACAGGGCATGTGCCGTGGACTGGAACACGGGGTCATCCGTGGACTGGTGAATATGGCGGGTGGGTTCATACTTCCCAGGCAGGATCTTTTAACATGTCTTTAGCTGGTTTTGAGGTGTGTGATGGTGCGTCGTCATGAAGCAGAATTACTTTGCCGTGTCTGCTGGCCCATTCTGGTGGTTGTACGATCAAAGCGTGGTTCAAATGGATTATCTGTTGTCAGTAGCAATCAGTACTAACGGTTTCACCTGGTTTTAGAAGTTCATAATACACCCCCCCTTCCTGATCCCTCCAAACACAGAGCATTCATTGTCTTCTTTCCGAAGCGATTTGGCCTTGCAATCGATGTTGATAGTTGACCTGGATCAACCCGTCATTTTGTGCGTTTGGGATTCTCAGAATAAATCCTCTTTTCATCGCCAGTCACAATTAGATGCACAAAAGAGACTTTCTTTCAGTCGATGGGGCACCCGTTTTCCTTCCTTTAAAATCTTTCCCATGGCTTGAGTGGTTGGAAACAGTTTGCTGAGCGACGCTTAATCTCTCTGCAAGTTGTTTTTGAGTTTGACACGCATCTTCTTCCAATAATGCCTGTCATTGTTGGTCTTCCAACTTTTTCGGTTGACCTGGATGTTCTTTGTCTTTCACATCAAAATCATCCCTTTTAAAGCGTTTAAACCAGCGTTCACAAGTATCTTGAGATGGAGTATGTTCACCATAAGCTTCCCGAAGTATAGGATAACTTTCAGCAGCATTTTTCTTCAAAATAATGAATTAAAACTTCCCACAAATGCTCTTTTTTTGGCACAAAATGTGACATTTTAAAGCCTAAAAATATGTGATGTTAACACCTTCAGAAAATGACATATGAAGTTTTGAAGCTTGTCAATACAACAAAATAGCATACATATCAAATCGCAGATAGATCAACTTATGTGAAACACCAGCTAGTGAAAAAAATCCAAATTATTAACCGGTACACTGGGTAAATGAGATGGGGGAGGGGTTGGGGAGGGAGGAGGGAGGAGAGGCACTCTCTGCTCCCCTGCGTTAGATGGCCACATTTGGAAGCGCACGCTTTACTGACGGTTTTTGTAAGTTAGGTGTTTCCCTCTCGGAACACCTCGTGCACGTTTATCAGGTTCTGGAGAGGGATGTTCTGTGGTTCGCTCGCTCATAATCACTCGGCCACAGCCTGGCTACATTTAGACAAGGTGTTCGCACAGAATTAACTCACGGCACCTCTGCATCCTGCAGGCCTCCCGGGACCGATAAAGCCCTGTGTGCAAGGCAGATTGCAAATTGCTGTGACCTATATAAATAATGGGAAAGCCATAAACGTATATTCCTTTGTGGCAAATTAGAGAAGTAATATTTAAACTCCCAAATTCAGGTACAAGGAAGTCCTAAACTTTTCATAGTGTAAGCTAGTGACTTCTCGTGTGCTTGTCACTCAACTCTCCCACTTGGTAGCTCTATGACCTTGGAATATGTTAACCAAAATTCCTTGGAATACAGTGGTACCTCGAGATACAAGTGCCCTAACATACGAGATTTTTGAGATACGAGCGAGCGATTTTCGCTTTGAAATACGAGCCACAGTTGAGATAGGAGTCATCACGTAGATCGGCTGACTACACACGACCCACCCGTTTACCGCAACTGGAGCATCTCATAGTTTCCCACGCCTCAAGGTTATGGAACGAATTAAACTCGTATCTCGAGGTACCACTGTGTATGTTTTCATCTCTCTATGCTGAATACCAGTATATGAAACCAATGGAATAATCTGGGTAAAGCACTTCCCGGTGTTATTCTCAGCAAATGTTCACAGGGAAGTGGTATTTATTCCACTGAACACAAAGCTCCGATTGGCAGTCCTCCTGGCTCTGCCTGCCCTTTATCAGCATGGCACCCGATAGGCACTCTAATTGGAGCTCGGGTTCCTCAGGCACACATGAGGCGAAAGAAAGTAGTTTGCCAAGATCTCTAAGGTCATAAGGTCAGCTGGTTACAGATTCCTTCTAACGCTGAAGAATTTAGAAAAGTTTTATACTCTTCCTAACTCCGAGTCTTTCAGACAAGGAAGAGCGATAGGTCCCATTTCTCTCAATTCTTCCGTGTTAAGTAGCTGCTGCTTCTAATGTCCACTCACTCTCAATGCGTTGGCAGAAGATCAGGTGTGAAGCCTAAATCTCTAGATCGAAAGACACAGACACCGCTGAGCAATAAAGACCTTGGAAATACCAATGCCTTCCGGACTAAGAACTGTATCTTCTGACAAGGTGCTTCTTGCATCTATTGATCAGTTTATAGTTACTTAATTATAGTTAATAAATGGTTTGAAAGAAAATTTCTCTGTGAGCAGTTAGAAAAATATATTGTGAAACACTCAAAAAATCCACAGCCTACTTCTATTTTCAAGTCTTTTTTTTTTCAAAAGGTCATTTGATAAAATAACAACAGTCCCCCCCACAAAGTTCCTACCCTTTCTACCTTTGTCATGATTCTGTTTGTGTAGTACTTCGCAGAGCTGCCTAGAATTACAGAAAATTAACTTGCCACCATATTTAGATGAAAGATGTTGCTGCTGGTTACAATGATAATGAAATTCTCCCTTGGTTTGCAAAATAAACAAAAGAAAACAAAATACAATATCCTCCATCCTAAACGTATATTGAATACCTGCTATGTACAAGATATTTAGCTGGGATCTGTGATAAATACAAAATTATGGGGCATTGTTTATAGTTCTGAACACTTTATAATTCAGAGGTGGTACATAAGTATCCAGAAATAACAAAAAGTATGTGACCATTGCCAACATAGATATAAAAGTCAGAATCCACAGGTAGAAGAATGGGAACTACATTTCTAACGACTGAGGTCAGATACTTTTTCATAAGGGTAGATCGATTCTGTGAGTCTGTGTTGGATTTTTTTTTTAAGGTGATCGAATGTAGAAGTTCTTACATCAGAGGAAAGTGTGATAAGTTAATTTCCTCAGATTTAGTGGTTTATTTTCATGTCCCTTTGGCCTGCTGCTTTCTACTTTTATAGATGTATTGTTACAGGATTTTATTTCCATGCTCATAAAACACTGCCATGGAAGTCAGGAACAAAATCAGGACATTGATTGCCACTTGGTGTTGCAAACCTTGCCCAATGCAGTCCGAGAATTGTTAGACATAAAAGGGGAAATCTGCAATTATTTGCATTAAATGGGCCCGTTTCCCAAGAAAATCAAGAGAAACAGAAAAAAAAAAATCAATGTACCCATCAATAGGAAAGCTTACTGAATTAGAAAAGAAATCGGAATATATTAAAAGATTCCCTTATTCAAACAATCCATAATTAATTGAAAAATGTGATGCAAAGTCTCATCTACAAAATAAAACAAACTCTTTAAAATACAAGGGTATAATCTTAATGAGAAAAATGCACCCCTTCCCCCCCAACTATGCTGGATTCTATATGTTACAGCTGCGTTAGGGACTGGGTTGAATTTAACAAGATAACCTGAGCCCAGTGGCTAATTGATGGGAAGGGAATGCTGGGAAATCACAGAGAGGTCACGTGGGAATGAAGGAGGAATTGTTTCTGTGGCTGAAACCCACGTGACCTTGACCCCAGGTGTTTATTACCCTGAGCTGCAAATGCGCAACGATCCTTAGCGGCCGGAGTTGCAATGTTGAGGCTACTTTTGTGAATTTTCGCCTCACGGGCTTCCTGGGGAGGTTCTGTTGTTGTTTTAATACTTTTATTGATTTCAGAGAGGAAGGGAGAAAGAAAAATAGAAACATCAATGATGAGAATCATTATCAGCTGCCTCCTGCACGCCCCCTACTGGGGATCAAGCCAACAACCCAGGCATGCTACAAGCTAAAATATAGACAGAGAATATTTCAAGTTTATTCAGTTGACAAGGCAACCGTCTCCTGTTCTACCCTCCTCTTTACACTACCGTCAAAGACCCGTTTCCTGGCACAAGACCTGGGATACAGATGGAATGAGTTAAAGCTCAGCCATTTAGTGGGACCGCTGATGAACAGAGAGCAGAATCATCTGCTGACAAGAGATTTGAAACTTTGCCGAACTCCTCATATACACAACTACTAGGTAATAAATGAGTGTTGTTTTAAGCCACTAAATTTGAGATAATTTATTAAGGCAGTCACGGGAAACTCATACATTTATTAAACTAGATTCCTGGACTGCCCACAGAAGAAAACCAACTCTATTAGAATGTCTAACATAAAATATGGTCTTCTAAATGTTATGATGTTCGCCTAAAATATCCATTTGTTCCAAAAGGAAACTTGATTTTGTTGAAAATAATGGCCAAAATAATGTCTTCTACTCATTTATCTGAGTGTAAATATCATTTTCTTCATTAGAGGGAGAAGTAATTGTCTGATATTCCAATAACTACACTGAATCAATTGTAAATATTTTAGAAGAAATTATTGTATCTTATAAACAGAGTATGTGAGGAGGCATAATATAAAACTACAGGATCCAAACAGCAGTTTCAGATAGCTTGCTTGTTGGATGCAAAAGGCATGTGGTTACTCTTGCATAACACAGAAAGACCATGCCAGAGACAGAGAGAAATGCTTTCAATGTGGAAAACATGCCACTTGCCGTGTGGCTGTGAGATTCATGATCCAATTGTGAAATCTATTGTGTGTGGCGCCGGGCATGTTCCTTTCTAGCTGTCTGTGTTCAGACTGACCTATTTCTCTTCCGAATCCCATTTCCCCGCTGACCTGTGAAGGCGTTTTTTATTTACACAATTATTCTTGGCTTTGAACCCTTGGAAATAAAACAAAAGAAGAATGAGCCAGTGCCTGGTATCCATAGATTCTGGTTCCGCCTCTTCAGTAAAATGAAGCCAGAACAGGATCACACCCACTTAGGTCTCCAAAGAGTCAATTACTTGATAAAGAGTTGATACGTTATATAATAGTGCCATAGAGTTATTTTAAAAATGGTACTTCACATGTTTAGAAGGACAGCCAATTAATCAAAACCCGCATGTCATTCATCTAGTGACTTCTAGATATGGATACTGAATATAGAAACATTGCAGATGGTTTGAATTATGTCAAGTCCCCCTACCAACACCTGTCAAATACTGTGGTTCAGAAGAAAATCACTTAGTGTAATAAGTGATAATTTACCATGTGATTCCATGGGGGGGGGGGAATCCTTCTACCTGTTAGGTGAAAAACGTTTAATTTTTATTTACTTGAAACAAATATTGAGTTCCTTGTTGTGAGGCACTGCTCTTGGTGTAGAGGTTACAGCAAAGAACGCATCGATGAGGTCCATGGGAGGATTATAAAAATAAGATCCAAGATAGGTGTTGCTATTTTAGGTGGAGTGTTCTGAGAAGAGAGGTGCAGGCCTGAGAATGAACGGAGGGAGTGCGTCAGGGAGATAGTGAGGGTACGAGTGTCGGCCACCAGAGCCCTGATATGGGAGGGTGATGGGCTTGCCACAAAGACGTCAATGGTGTCAGCCAGGGGTGAAGTGGAAGGTCATGATGGAAGGACTAGCCAGGGCAAGAGTATACAAGACCTTCAAGTACCAGGAGGACTTAAAACCCCATTAGAATGTCCTCTTAGTGAAAGTCATGGCCAGTGGTAAACCACTTCCATCTGAAGAGCATTATGCTGACCTTCCACGTACATCCGTTGGCGTGAGAACGGACGCAGTGAGTGTAGCGTCGATGAGTGAGGAGGACATGGAGAAGAATGAGCTCTGGATCTGGGAGACATTACAGAAAGTGTGAGCGTGCCTGTGTGTATTCACACAGGGTGCGCACACATCTGTCTTTAGTCAACAAACAGGTTGTGTGTTTTCCATGGGCGGAATTCTCAGGTGGTGGTGATATGAGCACAAGTAACTACTTCTTTTCATCTTAGAGCTGTTTATTTTATCTTAAACACGGCCTTCCTAATGCTGTGACCCTTTAATACAGTGGTTCTCAACCTTTTTTAATGCTGTGACCTTTTAATACAGCTCCTCATGTGGTGGTGACCCCCCAACCATATAATTATTTTTGTTGCTACTTCATCACTGTCATTTTTCTACTGTTATGAATCATCATGTAAATATCTGTTTCCGGTGGTCTTAGGCGACCCTGCTAGAGGTTCTGTGGATCACAACCCACCGGTTAAGAACCGCTGCTATAGAGCCAAAGACCATTGGAAAACACAAATGTTTACATTACAATTCATTAATAGTAGAAAAATTACAGTTATGAAATAGCAAACTAAAATAATTTCATGGTTGGGGGTCACCACAACATGAGGAACTGTATTAAAGGGTCGCGGCATTAGGAAGGTTGAGAACCACTGGCCTAGATAGATTGCAAGATCTACCTATAGATTAAAATCCTAATAAGTCATCTTTTAAGAATGCTGCATTATCAATTTTAGTTTCTGAGTTAATCTTAGAAAACAGGGCCCCAAAACAATACCTGGCAGTTTTTAATCTGCGGACAGCAGACTTCTATCAAAAAGTGCCTGGTAGTCAAGAGTTTCCCACTAAATTACCTATTTAACAGAAAGTCAATGTCTTAAAGTCTGTCCGATACTGTTTCATGCTTATGATTTCTCTTGGTGCTATTTTTCTTAATTGTCAATACAACTCTCCCAATCAGGGATTTTGCTGGAGAATGAAAAAAAATGAAGTCCCGTTTAAGAGATTTTGATTTATAAATAAAAAGGCACCCATCTGACATTCCTCCCGCTCCTATGAGAAAGGTAATTCAACATTTTATTCTCTCCAAGAAATCTCTACTTGACATCATAAACTGGCCAAGAGACAGGATTGCTTAACTTAATTGCCTGTATGACCACTATTTTGAAAAAAAAAAGTGTTCTAAAATATTAAACACCTTTCATCTCGACTCTGGTTAACGAAATGCTTCTGATTGTGAATTCTGAGACTTAACACCAAGTTTGCAAGGGTAATCGGAGTTGAATAAAGACTGCTAACTCATTGTCCTTCATTATAAAGATTGATTCATGTCCAAAACAGTACATAAAATCATCTGTTTTCAAATAACTGAAAGTTACTTTCCTTTACAGACCCTGGAATAGTTCCGATTATGGGTCTGTGACCTCATTAGCACCAGGAAGTAAAACATGTAAAAAAGAAGCTAAGCGTCAACTGGATGGCTCGTCATTTTGAAATTGTCATCACATTTTTGCAAATCAGAGAGAAAAAGGTCAGGTCATTCCAACCTTTGGGACCTTCTTTGTCTCAGCTGGCAAAGACCTGGAATGTTCCATGGGTCAGACGGACGCTGGAAGGATGCAGGAGGCATTCACAGCCCCTGGATGTGATCCAGACCACCGTGACCTCAGCTGAAATGGAAAGCTTCACAGGAGACAGTTTGCAGAGTGGGGAGTTGAAGGTATGGAAATTACACCGGAGAGACGCGGCAGGCACAATGTTAGCAAAGACGGGGAGCCGAAAGCTGTAAAAATGGGAGTGATGGCTGGGGAACAAGCAGGGAGTGTCTTGTAACCAGGCTTTTTTTTTTTTTTTTTGCTCCTGGAATTAGGGTTTTTTCTTATTTGTATGGAAAATAATTACGATCACTCCGATATAACCGTCCCCTGAAAAAAACAGTGTTGTGCGCCACTGCAAACTGGAACTTTTGGAACATCCTCAAAAGGGCTTTCCTGGTTAAAATTCATGCGAAAAAGGCTTAAGAGCTTTCTCTCCTTGGAAAACTAGATTGTGGCATAGCAATGAGGGAAGAGCATGAAGGGTTTCGTTCACAGGTTAGTGCTCTCTGCGAGTCTTACGTGTTGTACAGTCTCAAACTCTGACTCCTTAAAGGGAACAGCACGGTGTTATGTGATACTCTAACACCCCCTCCCAACATCGCTGAGATTCCTAGTCTCCCTTCTCTACGCCCCTTTCAATGTAGAAGATCCCGAGAGCTCAGAACTCGGCCAAAACTCTTTCCTGTGTGTGCTTTCTTCTCCCAGGTGGTCTCATCCTCTCTGACGGATCTCAACACCCCAACCTCGGGGTGGACCCCAGAATGCTTAGGTAACAGAGCCCAGGGGCTGGGTTAGGGTGTCAGGTAGAGAGCTCAGAGTTGATGTCGCCAAAACCACATCCTGTGCCGTTTCACCCCCCAAATCTGCGGGCCCTGAGACTTCCCGCTTTCGGCAAAAGCATCGTTCTCCAAACCCCTGCAACCACAGACCAGTCGTGAGTCATTAGACACCTCTCTTGCTCTCCTGCCCCAAAGCAGGTCCTCAGCGCCCCTCCCAACCAGCAGCCACTCATTCTCACTCTCTTCCCGGCTCACTCCCCTCACAGGGCAGAGCTGTGGATGTTGGCATGTGAATGCAAATCAGCAAATTCATCAGCAGGCACATCAACGTTTCTGCCTAAAGACTTAACAAGAGAAACTCTGTTCCATTTGTTTCAAGAAGCACCGATTCAGCAGTTAAATGCCAGGGATGTAGAAAGAGAACAAATATGACATCACTTGATTTTTTTATTTACAAAAACTTACGCCACACTGGCTCTCTGCGAACGTTTTCTAAATCTGAGCTCTGCATCCTCATGGTGACCTCTGAAGGAGCCTGCTACCGCTGCTCACATTAAATTTCACCGGTGGGGGAAGTGAGGCTCAAAGGGGTCCCCGTCATTTCCCCAGGGCGCACGTCCGATTAAGTCACAGAGTCAGGACTTGAACTTGAGCATTCTGGTACCAGGTTTCAGGCAGCTCACTGCCATCCCGTGCTCTCACTGTCTCTGCACAAAGACATAAGCTTGGGGGGTGGTGACTCTTAAGACCAAACGATTGTTGCAGATCATGTAACGTGTTAGGACAAACCAGCGGCCACCGCGTTTTAGGAGCCTTCTCTAACTTAGGGCACGCCGAATGACACCCCCTGAAAAGGAATAACCCCCGCAAAGGCTGGGAGATGGGCACTGGCATCTTGGCCGGCGCCCCCCTTGACTTGGCAAAGGGCATTCGATTTATGGACTCGTTTAAAACATGTTTCCTCAGTCCCTGCGGCGGGGCCAGTCCTGTTCCAGGCACTAAGGATGCTCGATTCGTTCAGCCCTGCTCTCACAGCGTCCATCCTTGAAGAGGAAAATCTCATCATCAATCAGACAAATACCTCCCGACAGTACGGTCTGGAGAGAAGAGAATGGAATGAGCTGAGAGCGGGCGCAAACCACGACAGAAACCCTTGGTGAGAGGGAACAGGAGGAGGACAGGACGAGGGCTGTCCCAGGATTTTAATGAGTGTTGTCGTGCTTGAACACAGGGAACCGGGAGAGAAGGGCGACAGGTGACATCGGAGAGCAGGCAGGGTCCCCGGAGCACAGAGTCTTAGACACTAGAGCGAAGGAGTGTTCAGTCGATTCTTTAAATGTGGCCAGACCTTTTGCAAGGTTGGACCGGGAGAGCAACATGATTTGTGTTACATGTTGAAATGGAAGCAAGACCTCAGGTTAAAACTACAAAATCCTTCACACTGAGACCCAGACCGGAGAAGCCAGTTCTGTCTGGATGTCACTGTTCTAGCAGCAAAGCGACAGAGCAGGGGTCCACCACTTGATGGCTTTGAACGCTCCCCCTCAGGGGTGACCCCCGTCACTTTAATCCACTGTCTTCCCGTCAAAGAAAAGCAGAGGAAGAGTCTAAAGCAGTGTTTCTCAACCTTCCTAATGCCTAGACAGCTCCTCATGTGGTGGTGATCCCCAACCATAAAATTATTTCCGTTGCTACTTCATAACTGTGATTTTGCTACTGTTATGAATTGTAATGCAAATATCTGATAGGCAGGATGTATTTTTGTTGTTACAAATTGAACATAATTAAAGCATAGTGATTAATCACAAAAACAATATGAAATTATATATTGTGAGATATTTATTTCTAATGACAAATAAATGAAATGTCTTGAATCGTGGTGTCGCATGGGTAACAGTCTTCATATGACAACAGTAAACTACATGGCTACACTTGGCTACACCGAGGAGCGGTCTGTTGGTTCCTAAGACCATGGGAAATATGTGTTTTCCGATGGTCTTAGACGACCCCTGTGAAAGGGTCATTTGACTCCCAAAGGGGTCGCGACCCACAGGTTGAGAACTGCTGGTCTAAAGCAAGCATGTCACCCTGGTGGCTGGGGGTCACATGCCCCCTTGAGGCCAGCCACCAGGGTGACGTACTTGGTCTGAAGAATGGGACAGGGAGGAATAATATTTTATAAGAAGGGAGAGTAATAATTTGAAGAGGAAAATAGCCTTTACAGTCATGAATGCTGTGAAGATTGGTTGGGACCTCAAAACAGACAGAAAAGGAGAGACACCCAGCGACAGCTGTGAGCCCAGTTACACGCCGTCTAGACAACAGAGCACATGGACTTGAATGGGAGCGATAGTCGATAACATGGAAAGACCTGGACAGATTTGGGGTACGCTGTGATGGCCGTGCTGATAGAAACTGGTGATGGATAGAATGGGGGTGGGGTGGTGAGGGAAAGAGAAGAGTGATAGATGACTCCTATGTTTTCAACAGGGGAAACTGGAGATGTTCTGGAATGTTGACAGCACCATCCAGCAGCGAAACGCCTTCAAACAGAGGAGCTGATAAGGAACTCACGGGGCCTTCAGAGCGAGGCGTCTCCGTGGAATGACGGTGCTGAGAGGCGGAATGAAATTGGCCGGGAATTGAGTGAAACCCCCGAGAATGGAGCGCGCAGAGGGACTGAAGAAACAGCGTGAGGAGGATGAGATCCAGTGCTCAACAGAGACAAGTAAGGGCTCCTTCTGTCACTTCTGCAGCGACGTGACTTCCGTTATTCAACCACATGGGATAGACACAGGATATTTCCGCATCAGAAGTGAAGAGGACAGTTACCATATGCCCAGCGACCCCTCTCCTGGGTGTCTACCCTCCCCCCTCAAAAATTGGAAAACACCGATTCACAGAGGTGCATGAACCCCATGTCCACTGCATCATTATTCACGGCCGGCAAGACAGGGAAGCAAACTACTGTCCTCTGATCAGTGATTAGATTCAGAAGCTGTGGCCATGTTGACAACGGAACACTGCTTAGCCACAAGGAAACAAGAAATACTGCCATTTTCAGTAACATGGATGGGCCTTGAGAATATCACGCTAAGTGAAATAGGACAGAAAAATCTGAGAACCATATGATTTCACTCAGATGTGGAGTATAAAACAAAGCAGAAATGAACATACAAAAACAGACAATGGTATGGCAATTACAGGGGAAGGGGGGTGGGGGATGATCGGAAACCATAGAAGGGAGTCAATACATGGTTACACACAATGCAATGTACAGATCATGTCTCATAGAAACGTCCTCTTAAAACCTGTGTCATCTTATTAACCAGTGTCACCGCAACCAACTGAATAAAAAATCACGCCTCATGCAACGGGTACAGCTGCGAAAAGGTTGCCTTTTGGCCACACGAGAGCCTTGTACTCCAAAACATCGTGGACAGGCTCATGCTCCACAGCAACCTGAAACCCATCTTCTTCAAAGACAGGAATCAGCCTTTCAAGTGCAAGGTAAGGGACAAGGGATGAACCCACCACCTGGTCATCCCTTCTAAGAAACTGCTGACCCGGAGGGAGAGGTCTTACCGCTGAGAGGCCGTTCCCAGGTGCATATATAAGGCAGTGGTTCTCCACCTTCCTAAGGCCGCGACCCTTGCATACAGTTCCTCATGGGGTGGTGACCCCCAACCATGTAATGTTGCTACTGTGATGCATCGTGATGTAAATTTCTGCATTTTCCGATGGTCTTAGGCGACCCTTGTGAAAGGGTCATTCGACCCCCAAAGGGGTCGTGACCCACAGGTTGAGAACCACTGTACTCAGGTATGCTTGGGAATTAGCCGTGAGTCTCCCAAACGCCAGGAATCCGCTCAGGTACTATCAGTTCCCTCCCGATCCCCCCTCAAAGCGATTCCTCTCTCCAGGACCCGCCAAGTGCAGGAGGATGGATTTGCTGGGGGCACCACCTCTCACTGATTGTGTCACAAAGGAGAGCGAATTGGGCGTCTTTGTGATTACAATTTGAGAAACGGTAAGGGGTGGGGTCCACCTCATGGTTCATCCTTTGACCCGGAAGGAACTCACCAATTCTTCTGTGAATTAACTTTACATAATAAATGGGGATATAGGCTTGCTTTTAATGGATGTCATTCAACCTATTTCCCAAACTGATACAGTTTCATGAAGATTTAGTACTAGGAGTAGAAGGACATTGTTTGATATGTTCTTACTCCATATGAGGGCTAGCTAACTAAAAAAAAATTTAAGCATGAACGTTGGATAATACTAATACCATTGCTACAATAATCAATGACTAGTTGAAAATATGATGAACAAGATAAACAGAATATTACCCTTTGGGATTCTGGTAAATTCTAATTTTAGGATAAGAGATGATAGATTTTATAATGAAAAGAAATTAAAGTATAAGCAGAATAGAAAGCAACAAGGTAAATTCATGGTCTTAATGACACACGAGAGATGACACGATAAGGAACCAAAAATCCAATGTAAATCCTTTATAAAGTTGGTCTTACGTTAAAGAATGTGTGAAATGGGGCTCGTTTAAGTGAAAATCAATGTGCTACATCGAGCAGTTTCTTCTGATCTGTTAAAACTGTAAAAGTCTCATCCCTCCCTCATTTGAGCTATTTCACGACATCAGCTGAAAGAAGGTTGACGTGGGGAAAACCAGAATCAGGTGAAAAAAAAAATACAAACAAGCATGTGGCCAGAGTGAAGTGCAATGAACAGAACATGTGAGTCGACACAGACACAGACAAAAATTAAGATTTAGAGCAGACAGGCAGAGGTGAAGATGGACAGGCTTGGTCAACAAATATTGACTGACGTGAAATGCACACTTAATAATTTTTTTTTTTTTAAAGCATGCTGTGGCCGAAACAGGTTTGGCTCAGTGGATAGAGCATCGACCTGGGGACTGAATGGTCCCAGGTTCGATTCCAGTCAAGGGCATGTACATTGGTTGTGGACATGTCCCCAGTAGGGGGCGTGCAGGAGGCGGCTGATCGATGTCTCTCTCATCGATGTTTCTGGCTTTCTATCCCTCTCCCTTTCTCTCTGTGAAAAATCAATAAAATATATTTAAAAAAAATAAAAATAAAAGCATGCTATGGAGTCGTGATTAGTAGAACATATTCACCTATTACCAAGTCACTTTAAAATTTTTCATCATTGTTCTCTTTCATTCATTCTGATTAACATCTTTAAAAGGCAGACACGTCTGAAATTCACACCTGTCCGTTTCACTGCCTCTCAGAACTTCTCGCCCGAGTGAGGAGGAGGAGGAGGAGGAGGAGGCGCATAAATCCATGATTAAAGGGAGTTTCTCATTATCCCCACTCTGAACCACCGGCAGGATCCGGTATGCCTCCCTTTCGTTAATATCAAAGTGAACAATGATTAGAAAACGAGCAATTATCCTAGTGAATGCACCTCTACACTAAGTATATAAATAGCCCTTAACAAACGGGTAGGTCGAGTTTATTCATGTTCCTAAGGCAACCGCATTATCCCCGATCTCATTCTCTCTTCAACTGCAGTACTTCTACCCGACTCGAACCATGTTGGAATGCCCCCATGCCCCGTCATGCCAAATACTGTGCATTGGCAATGGAATCCGTTATAATTTCCCTCTCATGAAGCTGCCCGATCTCTGCCAATCTGCTTGTATTTAGCTCATTTCCCCCCATAATGCAACCGATGATTTTATAACACCACTTTCCCCCTGCCACACACATCCAATTCCTTTAATGTCGGTTTCAATATATACACATATAACTTTACTGATTTCAGAGAGGGAGAGAGAAACATCAATGATGAGAGAATCATGGACCAGCTGCCTCCTGCATGCCCCACACTGGGGATGGAGCCCACAACCCTGGCATGTGCCCCTGACCGGGAATCGAACCCTGACTTCCAGGTTCATTGGTTGATGCTCAACCACTGAGCCACGCTGGTCAGGCTGAGTGGCTATGTGAATTTGCCCTCATTCCCAGTGAAATACAATGTTTAGGACACTCTGGACATAATCTAACTATACAGAATGAAACGGGTTGTCAGTAGGCGAATGGTCTTTACAGGGGCCCTTGTTTTAAAAAAAATGTATTTTTTATTGATTTTTTACAGAGAGAAAGAGAGAGGGAGAGTTAGAAACATCGATGAGAGAGAAACATCGATCAGCTGCCTCCTGCATGCCCCCTACTGGAGATGTGCCCACAACCAAGGTCCATGCCCTTGACCGGAATCGAACCTGGGACCCTTCAGTCTGCAGGCTGACATTCTATCCACTGAGCCACACCGGTTTCGGCTATAGATGCTCTTTCTCTGGGTCACTCAGACCCACACTCTGGACAGCGCACAGCCTCCCTTTGCTGCGTTTCTGCCCCTGGACTCGGTCACCCGCCTCTGGTTCCAGTTGGGTAGACTCACCCCCTTACTCTCTCTACCGCCAGACACAAATCCCACCAGCGCTTCTGCAATATCTAATATCTACACGCTATGGCTCTGGGTCCTCGGCTATTTTGCCATGATCTGCTCAGACACTGCAGACTCAAGGAAGAAAAGAACGGAGCTACTTACAAAGAGCCACTCACTCATCCTGCTAGGAAGAGGGTTCAGTTAACCTCTGGGCTGTGATGACGTTATCTGTGACTAATTCACTCGCCCAGGACCTATCGACAAATATGTCACACATCACTTTTTGTTTTTTCATTTGGACGGATATTCAAAAGCAGAGTAATGAGGAAGCAAACACGTTGTTCATCTGTAGCTCTCATTTCTGGTATCAGACAAGATCGAACCCTGGAGGATGGCTTAGGGCCTGTATTCTATAGGAGTTGTTATTATTTTGCTTTTGTGCAACAACAACAACAACAACAACATGACAGCCGTGGTAAATGTGTGTAATTACTCTGGTCTCACATTTCATTTCGACCCCCTCCCAGCTAAGACGGCTGGGATGAATCATAATGATCACACTGAAAATGGTAGCAAAATGCCACGCTTAGAGAGGGCACCAAGTCACAGCCAGATCCTAAAAGTGAGCTCAGACTGGGACGGAAGCCAGCCGGCATTACGGGGTCTGCCTGAGCCCATCCACGCAAGGTAATTCCCCATCTTCTTTCCTTTCGCCCCATGACCCAAAGCCCCAAATCAGGGTTCCATTGAGTATTTTAGTCAAGCCTCGTGCCAAGTTATAAATGTGCTTCATTTATATATTTAAACCGTTATTTTTATGTAAGGGTAGCTGGCATGCAATACTGTGTTTGTTTTGGGGGTACGATGCGGTGATTCGACCCTGACCTCGCGTACGAAGTGCTCAGTGCACTATAAGCAGGAACCACACATATCACATATATATTTTTTCTTTTTTTAAAATATATTTTTCTTGATTTTTTTTTTTTTTTTTTACAGAGAGGAGAGGAACAGAGAGCTAGAAACATCAATGAGAGGGAAACATCGATCAGCTGCCTTCTGCACCCCCCGCACTGGGGATGTGCCCGCAACCAAGGTACATGCCCTTAACCGGAATCGAACTCGGGACCCTTCAGTCCGCAGGTTGATGCTCTACCCACTGAGCCAAACTCTGTCTCTTCCCCCCCCCCCCCCCCACTCCCAACTCTTCTTGCAGTTTGGTCTCTGAGTCTAAGTTTTTTTTTTTTTAATATTTTTTATTGATCTTTCACAGAGAGGAAGGGGGAGGGACAGAAAGCCAGAAACATCAATGAGAGAGAGACATCTATCAGCTGCCTCCTGCACACCCCCCACTGGGGATGTGCCTGCCACCAAGGTCCATGCCCTTGACCGGAATCGAACCCGGGACCCTTCAGTCCGCAGGCCGATGCTCTATCCACTGAGCCAAACCATTTTTGGCTCAGTTTGTTTGTTTTTATTTTGTTTTGTTCGCTCATTGGTTTTTTCTTTTTAGATTGTGCATAGAAGGGAAATCTCAGTTTTCTAGCCCCGTTTCTTCGGTGTGAGGCTGATGTAAGTCTCTGCAGGAGACCCCAGCTTTCACGATTTGGATGGCTGGTGTTCTTCCCTCTGCATTTCTTCCCCCCACATTTTCCTGTTTGCCTTCCTCGCCTCACAAAATCAGAGTGCAGGAAGTACAGTACATGGCACGCATGTCACTGTTGGAGGCAGCCAGGGGAAGATTCTGGAAGAAATGCAAAACGATTCAATTCCTTTATGGAAGTAAAAAAAAAACTCATTTTTTAAAGCTGAATCTTGTTTAGATCATTACTGAGCCTAACTCCATAGGAAAAAGAAACTACTTTAGAAATCTTTACTATCAAGAATTGTGTGTATAATACTGACAAATGTGGACCGAACGTGGCAAATGGTATGTAGACCTTTATTTAAAGCACTTACTTGTTCAAAGGCTATTTATCTCAAGGGATATTAATTTAAATGTTATGAAGAAGACACAGTTCTTATCACGTTGAAATGAAATTAGTTCTGATAAATGTATAAACTTTATTTTTATATGCATAATAAATATATCACCCTTTCTAGCAGCTTTCTATGATTTTGAAGTACACGCAGCATTATTACAATACAGATAAGCATGAAATAAAAAAAAAAGTGTAATTGAATGGAAATTGCAAAATATAAAGGGTAAAAGCCAAGGAAATTCAGTATATAAACAGATACTAACAGAAAATGGTTACTTAATTTTATCTGGGCAAAATTGCTCGAAATTAAACTCTAATGAATGTAACTACCAGAACACAAGCAAAAGAATATTAAATCCAGATATAATTTTTTATTAAAGGTTTTAAATCAGTTCCTTTTTAAAAAATTCTGCTGGATAGTCAAGAAAAGTATCAACTCATACATTATTGTTATTAAAATAGTTATTATCTTTTCATGTAGTTAAGAACTTAATCTATATGCAAAAAGGACTACAGAGTAAAAGAACAAGTTATAAATGTTCAGATGTGCTAAATATCAGATATAGTGAAGAAATTTAATAACGATTTCTTGCCTACAGTTCTGTTATAAATGGAAAAGAGAAGTTGCTTTTAAAACATTAAGATTCCATCTTCATCTACTACAAAGCCGGGAATTTCCATATTTAACATAAAGCCTATTTATAAAATCATATGCCAGCGGTTATCAGCATCAAAAGGAGAACATATTTCAAGTTATTTGAAGTTGTCATTCTTGACCTGCTTTAGAAATAATACATAGGGCTAAAAAAAAAAAACTGCCTTCAAATAAAAGGATGTAAACTTGACATGTGTAAAACCAAATATTATCATACGATATACATGAGCGGTTCAATAAACCAGAAGTTAAATGTTCAATAGCATTCAGGGGCAGTTAACTATAGGCTACAGCATGATTCCCTATAGAGCTGAAACTACATATGGAATGAAAACTTTCATGCTGGACGTTTATATTAGCCCAGCCAGTGTGGCTCAGTGGTTGAGCATCAACGCATGCACCAGGAGAATCACGGGTTCAATTCCCGGTCAGGGCGCATGCCCGGGTTTTGGGCTTGATCCTCAGTAGGGGGCGTGCAGGAGGCAGCGGATCAGCGATTGCAGCCGCCCCCAGACCTAGTTCATGCGGGGAGAGGGCGCTGCAGATGAACGTGGACCATATCCTCTCATGAAAACCAATGAGGAGCCACAGGACAGAAA
This sequence comes from Lasiurus cinereus, assembly GCA_011751065.1. NCBI lineage: Eukaryota > Metazoa > Chordata > Mammalia > Chiroptera > Vespertilionidae > Lasiurus > Lasiurus cinereus. The sequence goes on from JAAGEH010002532.1 coordinate 1,115,701, forward strand.
GGAAAACAGCCGACTTACTGCCCGCCGCCTGGCAGACGTAGTTCTATTCCCGGTCAGGACACATGTGACCGTGACCTCTCGTTCAGAGGCCCATGCTCACCCACCAAGCCACACTGGCTGGCAACACCCGTCATTTACCAACTTCCCCTTCCCTGCCGAGGCCACCAGCTCCCCAAGGCAATTGCTTCCCCCTTGACTGTGACCTTCCACGCCTGGGGAGACCCTCTCCAAGGGCTGATGAACTTTCTGGGTCTCTCGGCATCTCGGTCCCTGGCTAGCCACGACACGTGATTTTTACACCTTCCTTTCAGCAGTTCCTCGGCACTGAAGTTAACGGCTTGCTAAGCCCCCGCAGGCGATTAAAAGCAGGCGCCTGCACATTTGTCTCTGAACTTGGTGTCTGTTCCACTTTCCTTTCTTCTCAAAACAGTTGTTCTTCCATAAAGACACAGCGGGGGGCTGCTCCCACAGAGTCAACTAAGTGCTCGCCGCCACCGGGCCCTCCGGCGGCTGATTGAACACATTTATTCCGGCAAAAGGAGGCCCCGAACACATGGCGAGCCCCCACTTTCCTTCCTGGGAAGTGAAGAGAAACAGCCAGGCCTGCAGAGCGCAGGGGTGGGGCGTCCACCTAGGAACCAGGAGGTCAGGGTTCCATTCCGGTCAGGGCACACGACTGGGTGGCGGGCTTGATCCCCAGTGTGGGGCGTGCAGGAGGCAGCCGATCAATGATTCCCTGTCATCAGTGATGTTTCTATATCTCTCTCTGTCTCTCCCTTCCTCTCTGAAATCAATAAAAATATATTTAAAAAAAGATGGAAGAAACTCCAATATATCCCTTCATAAAACTAAATAAAAACTAAAATGCCCTCTTACAGTTTTTATGCCTCTGTGTTTTTGTTTTGCCATTTAAATAAGAAAACAACAAATGTTCTTTATTAAAATATTTGAAAGTAATGACCTTAAATTTCTGATGTTACTGTGTATGCAAAAGTCATTCACACTCAAGAAAGAGAGGTATTTTCTATGCCAGGTTAATATCACGCTAAGATAAGTCAACACTTTCCTCATAAAATATCAGCACTGCTGATAATCCACCAGTAATGGACTTAGTATTGTATAGAGATTTCCCAACTTCCCGTTACTGATGTCTGAAGGAGTGTGTTTAAAATTATACCACACCCAACACACACACATTCATTCATTTATACACACACACACATAGACACACACACACATAGACACACACACACAGACACAGACACACACACACACACAGACACACACACATACATAGAGACACACATAGACACACACACACATAGACATACACACATAGACACACACACACACACACACGATTGCATTGGCTTTCCTTGTATTGCAAGAAGAAATATTGGAACATGTACAGGCATATTGGAATCAAATAAAGAAAAGGGATACACAATCAGAGAATCAGTTTCAATTAAAATGAGCCGAGTAGAGAAGGTAGTTTATGCCATTACTGTAAACAGGATCCGATTGGTGTCAATGAACCTATGCAACGTGGTATTAGTAGTAGGGTTGATGACAGCTTTCAATTGGACTCAACATAGAGTTACTGAGAGTTTTTAGAGCCAATATCATGCATTTTCCAGATATCTTACATTTTCTGGAGTGTTGGCTGCATCATTAATGCAACCCATTCAAGTACAGAATGTGTACAACGAAGAATAAGTTGTAGGAAACTGTTAATCTCATTAGCCTGGATACAGAAAATCACGTGACGTGGGAAAGGCTAAATCAGGCCGCGCTATTTGCTCTGTGAGGACTTCCCCACTTGGAGGAATGGCAGAAGGGGTTCGGGTATGGATCAAGGGGAAGGAGAACAGGGACATCTCCAATGTCATTGGCCCGACAACTGATTCTGGAAGGCGGGCTTCATCGAGCTCCATCTCCTCCCCGATTCTCAGTAGAAAACAAACACGAGCTGGTGCCTGACCTGAGATTCCTGCACAACGACTCTCACTGAAATGTCACCTCAGAATCTGGAACGAATTTCATATATTCCTTCTGATCCGCCTTGTAAAAATTTGTTTTAACAGCCTGCTATTTTAGCAATATATCTCACCATCTGATAATTAAATCAGGCTCCGTTATGATGGGAGATACAATTTTTTACAGTTATAAAAAAGGGAATGAAACTTAAAACGCTGCCAGCGTTCATAAAGAATAAGATAATTTCAAGGGCCTTATCCCCAGGCGATACCCTGAAGAGGTCTATGTCAACGACACGGTTGCAGGAATGCCATCTGCAGTTGCCCATCAGTCTGACGTAGCCAGGTGTCAGTAAGGGTCCTAACTCGAGATTCCTGCTGGTGGACGGAGTGGGATCTGCAGTGGCTCTCAAAATCTCTCTTCCCGGCCACCCCCGTGCACCCATTTCCAAACAACCCAGCAGGTGGCATTGTGTAAAGACATTCCACGTACTTCTAAGGCTGTTAAATCCATGCAGCCATCACACCACTCTTCAACTTACACCAAAATGGATGATCCAAACACTATTGATGTGAGTCACTATGGGAAGCAGTCACAAAAGTCCGCTGTCCCGTGAGCTTCAACCAGTTAAATTCTGGCATCTCTCCCGCATGAGCCCAGGGACCTACTTGCCATGCCCTGCAAAGGACAGACGTTCCTAAGGAGTGAGCAACTACGCTAGCAAGACGAGTGACCTATTCTTCGGAGGAAAAAATCAAATGATGAAGAGTAAGAAACATCAAAAGACAGAGATGATGTTTCTGAAAGTACGCGGAAATGCGCCATTGGTTGTGGGGAGTCTTCTTTGTTTGAAACTCGCCAGGAGGGGCTAACAGGAAGCCAGGGCGAGGCCAAGCAGGGTCACACACAGGGTGGAGGCTCCATTGCTTGGACAGAAGTTGGGAATGTTTTGTAAGATGGCACAACCGCTATGGTTGCCTCTGCAAAGACTTGAGAGACGATAGGATAAAACCAACACCCGCCAACCAGAACCAAAACGAAGCCTGCCTGAAGACGCTCGACGGGTATGATGAGCTCAAGTGTACACAGCGCAGGAACATGCCTGAGTTAATGGGAATTCGTGTCATCGCCTCCGGGTGCTGTGACTTCACTCTCCCTTCCACCAGAGTCATCTTGTCTCACTGGATTCTCTCGCTATAAAGAGGCAATATGCAAATTAGGCCGGGACTCGGTAACGGGTCATGACCAGACAGGAGGAGGTTGTGCGAAGGAGACAGAGGCAGGGGGCCTGTCCGAGCTCTGGTGGCCCCAGAGCAGACACAGGTAGGGAGTCTGGGGGACGCTGCAAGTCAGGCACGGGTCCCGCCCCCCTCGGGGTGCCTCCTTGCACAGCGGGAGGTGGGGTGATTTCAATCGCCCACTGGGCCTCTAGTGAGATAAAAGCTTTTATGACTACAGTCAACCTACTAAGAGCTGGCTTCTTGCTCCTGACAACGAGAGCACGGCCTCTCTCTCTCTGTTCCTTTCCTGCAGCCCAATAAACGCCGCCCTGACGTCCATTTCAACTCACCCTCCGTGTCTGTTCCCAGTGAACCAGGTGCAGTGCGTCCCTGACATGGTATCAGAACTGGGATGTGTCACTTTTCTAGCTGTCACTGCAACCTGGGATCTGTACTTACGGAATTCTTTTAAAAAAATATATATTTTATTGCTTTTTTACAGAGAGGAAGGGAGAGGGATAGAGAGTTAGAAACATCAATGAGAGAAACATTGATCAGCTGCCTCCTGCACACCCTCCACTGGGGATGTGCCCGCAACCAAGGTACATGCCCTTGACTGGAATGGAACCTGGGACCTTTCAGTCTGCAGGCCAACGCTCTCTCCACTGAGCCAAACCAGTTAGGGCTAGTTAAGGAATTTCTTTCACCTCATATAGTTTCATATCAACTGGTTGTTAAGTTATACATTTTCTTCCCAATTCTGTTTGATGTTTTCTTAACCATATTTTTCAGGAGTTCATTTTCTCCTCAATCATGAGACTGTGCAGTGTTTAAGAGCCAGCGTCGTGTGGATAATGACAATCAGAAACAGTGCTCCATGTGCTTCTCATGATCCTGACAGCTGGAGCTGTGTATCTGGCGCTTCCCCTGAGAGACAGTTGTAGTGACTGAACGTGTGTGAGGGAGGTGTGTTCGCCAAGTTCTATGCGTTAGCAGTTTCATCGCTCTGTCCATCAAATGATCGGGATGAGATTACATTTCGGCTGTTAGCTCAATCCCGTGGTCCTGACTCGAGTGTAGATTCCTGTAACTGCAGTACAGTGGTACCTCGAGATACGAGTTTAATTTGTTCTGTAACCTTGAGGCGTGGGAAACTATGAGATGCTCGAGTCGCAGTAAACTGGTGGGTCGTGTGCAGCCGGCCGATCCGGGAGATTACTCCTATCTCAAATGTTGCAAAGCAAAAATCACTCGTATCTCAAAAATGTCGTATGTTAGGGCACTCGTATCTCGAGGTACCACTGTATTAGGTTCCTGTGCTCAGTGAGGAATCGGAGGACAGCCGTAAGGCGCAGAAACGTGGAAATCTAAAGCAGAGGCGAGCGCCACCTGGGACAGAATGGCAGGCAGGCCTTCCTCTTCTCGGCTCCGAAGCGAGAACGGAACTATTTAACCTCGAGGGCCACTGACAGTCTGCACTGCGCTGGTTTGCTAGGTGAGCAGTCATTTTATTTTATTTTAAGAAAACGTGCTTCCCAGAAAGCTGTTGGAACTTTACAGACACCCCACCCCCACCTCCCGCAGGATGTCCATCCTCCGCCGGTCTGGAAGCTTCTCTGGCTCGGCTCTTACAGAACGGAAAAGCTGGCTGTGCGGTCCCTGGGTGTCCTGTGCGGTCACACAAGTCCGCTGTCCCGTGAGCTCCAACCAGTTACATACTGTACTGAGCATCTCTCCCGCACGAGCCCAGGGTCGGCTCCGCCACGCCCTGCAAAGGACAGACGTTCCTGCAGAGTGAGCAGCTACGCTAGCAAGAGGAGCGACCTGTTCTCTGGAGGAAAAAACTAATCAAATGATGAAGAGGAAGAAACATCGAAAGATAGAGATGAATGTCACTTGCTTGCGATTTGGGCCAGCTCACAAAGGTTCCCTTCTCTTTACACGAATTCATTCATTGCTCCTTTCCCGCAGCCAATAAACCCCTGCCCTGTGCATCACATGCTTTCGCTGCTTTCCATTGGTGATGCCAGAACAGTGCTGGCTAGCCCAGTGGTCGGCAAACTCAGGAGTCCGCAGAGCCAGATATTAACAACGATGGACATTTCTTTGGAGAGCCACATTTTTTCGACTTAAATATCTTCTAATGCTACCTCTTCAAAATAGACTCGCCCAGGCCGTGGTCTTTTGTGGAAGAGCCACACTCAAGGGGCCAAAGAGCTGCATGCAACTCGTGAGGCGTAGTTTGCCGACCACTGGGCTAGATTATTGTTTTTTTGTGTGTTTTTTTTAAGTCATTGCTAATACTTTATTTGAATTTTTTTTTAAAAAGCAATAGATTTCTGATTACAAAAGAAAAACATAGTCACTGTAGAAAATTTAGAAAATATACAAAAGGGGTAAGCAGAAGAGATAATGATTCTGACCTTTATATAACCATTAATAACAACACTTGCTGAAATGTTCTCTCCATATATTTTTTTTTAAGTGAAATTATATTGCTTATATGTTACAGCCCGGTTGGCCACTTAACAATAGACATATCAGATATATTCCAAAGCTCTTAGGTATTCTGCTACAGTGGATGTCTAGTTTCTCTTACATGAATATATGCTAATTTACCTGGCCAATATCTTCTTGCTCATTCAGGTTGGGCTAGATTATTGTGAAAAGTTCAACCAAACCAGCACATCTGGCCATTTTCATTTTGTTTGTGCCCAAGCGGTGCCTACTAGAAAGCAGGAAGCAAGTGACACACGACAGTTGAGTGACACAGGAAAACACAGGAGCAGAGGGCATGTTGGCATCACGCCAGGGTTGTGTGTCCAAGAATGGGTGCTACCTAACAGGAAACGTACCACCGATGCGTGTTGATCTCAGTAAGACCCGACTCAGTGGACTAGTACTCTGTCACGGACCCAGACCTCCATCAAGAGGGAAACGCAGAGTCCTTGCAGCGACATGAAAGCAGCAGTAGCAGCAGCTTTGTAATCACCATTTGGGCTGAAATCATTACCCGTCAGCCCCTGCGCTCAGCACTCTGCCGTATTGTCTCATTTAACGCTCACAGCAGATTGCCAAGCCTGTTCCGCTACCATCTTCCTCTCACGGATGATGGAAACGAGGCTGAGAGAAATGAAATAATTGCTCAAGGTCATGCAGCTAACGAGGCTGCGGAATAGCGGTGGAAAAGTGAAATGGAATGGCATTAAAAAATAATACGTCAAAAATAGGATGCTATTAAATTTCAATAAGGCATAAAGAGATCGATGGAATCCAACCAAGTCTGGCAACTCTAAATAGTAACCAGGATCAAATCAACTGAGAAACAACAGAATCCAAGGCACAGACACATGGACCAGACTGATGGCTCTCAGAGGGCAGAGGGTGGGAGGCACCGGAAGAGAACATATGTGCCAAAGAACATACGTGCATAACCCACGGGCACAGATAACAGGGAGGCGATTGCCAGAGGGGAGCGGGGGTGGGAACCGGGTGGAGGTAGGCGGGGGGGGGAGGGAGATAGAGATATCTGTAATAGTGTCAACAATAAAGTGTAATAAAATAGTAAGCAGGAAACACTGTGATACCTCTCTCAGTGGAAGGAAAGGGGTTGGGATTCACCTGGTTATGCAGCAGTTAAGAGAGTAAGAGCGGCCGAAACCTGTTTGGTTCAGTGGATAGAGCGTCGGCCTGGGGACTGAAAGGTCCCAGGTTCAATTCCGGTCAAGGGCATGTACCTTGGTTGCGGGCACATCCCCAGTAGGGGGCGTGCAGGAGGCGGCTGATCGATGTTTCTCTCTCCTTGATGTTTCTGGCTTTCTATCCTTTTCCCTTCCACTCTGTGAAAAATCAATAAAATATATTAAAAAAATGACGAACACAGACATCTCTGGCCAGGTACGGTCATCCTGAATCCCATGGTCTCCATGGCCTGTGTCCTGATAGAAAAATCTGTGCCCAAATCACCATCATATACCAACTCTGGTCTTTAGCCCCACCCTTCACCCAACTGGGATGGTAAAACGGGTCCTACTGGTGGAGTTAGTAACATTCCAATCACAGGATGATAGAAACTTAAATATGAAAAAGGATATCAAATTCATAATGCAAATATTTCCACGTGAGTGTGGTGCATTTATGCGGAGTGGGACCAAATGGGAATAAGTGTGACATAAGAGGCATTTGAGAGGTCGGACTTGGGACTCTTGGTGAAATATGGAAACGACTTCCGATTTCTTACTTGATGTTGAAAGAGGAAGACGGTGTCTGCTATTGTAAATAGAGTTAGAATACTTGGAATTTAATGTTCCAGGGTCGAGTTATTCAGTTGAAAAGTCTTGCCTAAATGTTGAGGTAGTTTCCTTGTAAGGATTATAAATTAGACCTCTTTGGCATTTGAAGTCCTTAAAAAGGAAATTAAAATGATTAGATTTGTAATGCAGCTCTTCATGTTATGTCAATTTAATTATTCAACATTATAAATAAGACTACTTATTAAATCGGCTCAACTTTAATGAAACATTAATCAAGGATCAAGGGAAAGGGATTGTTCTCCTGTTTACGTTAAGATTTCTAGATTAGTAAATAACAGAAAACAATGGGTAGTCGTGAGCACACTCACAGGGGAGAGTGTGCAGCTAAAATCCATGAGTAAGTAAAAATGGATACAAATATTTAAATCAAAATAAGAAAGGGGTGGGGCAGGGGAACACAAATAAAGGTGCCAGTAGAGAAAAGAGTGAAATTATAGAGGACAACCAAACACAGCAACACTTCAGTCACTGATGGCATAAACAGCCGAATCCAAAGGCAAAGACCTTCAAATAGATAAGTGATGCTACTAGTATTTCACTCTTCACAAGAGATATATGTTAAATATAAAGAAACAGACAGGATGAAAGAAAGGTTCCAAGTTTTCTGAGATCCTCCCCTGCTCCCCTTACAGCCTACACCCTCTCTTTAACTGTCCTTGAACTGTTGGCTACACAGCTCATCCTACCCTCCCCTACCCCCAACCAAGCAAAGGGCAGTATCTCCCAGATATCTACTCTTCGTGACAAATCACGACCCTCCCTGGACCAAGTTTCAGTTCTGCCTCACTTCCTGAACCAGGCTTTAAATATTCAACCTAAATTTAGCTAAACATATGGATTTCCAAAAAAAAAAAAAAAAAAATCACAGTTAGGTGTAAGATAGATGGTATGGATTAACAGGATGCTTGACGCATTTTAAAAGTGGGTCAAGACGTAATGGGATATTTCAATGGTAACTGGGTACACCAGGCATCAGCAGCAAAGCATTACAAGAGAGAACGAGGTGTGGATAAAGATGCGAAGAGACCACCCTTTAGAGATGCTCATTCCAGGAAAATGTACAACAGGCATAGAATTAGCATCCAGGAGAGAGAAATATCGGTGAAATAAGTCAAATAGAACACTGGGAGCGACCCATTATTCAACATTCCCTGCTAATGCCTGCAATTAATAAAATAGCGCTGTGCTAAAGGGAGGCTCTTACCAATAGTTCCGTGCTGCACTTTGCAAAAGAGCCCAAGGTTAAATGAAAAAAGCTGTGTTCAGAAACAGAAGTTTCGATAAAGTAACATCTATGTCCTATCTCTCAGCAGAACAATGAAGAATTCTGTTCCTAACCATCTGCCGCGTCTAAGATTTTATTTTAAATGAAACTTAAAAAAATAAAAAAAAGGACATACCATCACACAGGAGAGTTTGTTTACAAAGAATGACAATTTTCTTTGGCCAAGAAGCTTAGTGAAGAAGGCTTGCAAATGAGCTAATGAATTCTATGATCTGATAGAAAATGCTTTCATGAGATAAGGTTATGGGAATTGTGTGGTTATGATAGATGTAAGGTGGATGCCAATTAAAATGTTCAAAAAGCTATAACTAGGAGTGTCTCTTTCCTGTTATATTATCTAAGGACTTTCCCTCCCCTTAATTTTCAACAACATCTGAAACAATTTAGGGTCACGTACTTAAGCTTTAAAAACGAGGCCCATTCTGTCTTAATTGGAAACTGTACCAGTTAGGAGGAGACTGTTCTTAAGATTTTGGAAATGTAAATGTTTTTCAGGGACAACCTTTGTGGAATTTTCTGTGAAAATTGCTTTCTGCTTTAATCAAAATACATTTAACTAACAATACAGTATATGCCTCCAGGGGAAGGAGAAAGAAGAAATGAATAGAAAAAGAAGTCCATCATTTGCATTTTATTAATAGTGTTCAGAAAAACATTTAAATATCCAGAAAAGAAAGAGAACTTTTAAAGGAAATACATAACGACATTTGGTCAACTAATCAAAAATATTTTTAATTTCTTTTGTTTCCTGTGCTTTGCGATCGGGGGGGGCTGTGAAGTTTCACCCTACTCCACAGAGTGTCACACGGGGCCTCGGAGAAATTCTGAGTGTGGGGAGTTCTAATAAAGGATCAAGGCACCTTCAACTTCAAAATTATTTCTTCCAAGTTGTCTTTCTATTCCAGTTCTGAAGGTCAATGCCTGGAAGGAAAGTTGAATCTTAAATTCCAGTTTCTTTTTTAAAAAAAATATATTTTATTGACTTTTTACAGAGAGGAAGGGAAAGAGATAGAGAGTTAGAAACATCAATGAGAGAGAAACATAGATCAGCTGCCTCCTGCACACCTCCTACTGGGGATGTGCCTGCAACCAAGGTACATGCCCTTGACCGGAATAGAACCTGGGACCCTTGAGTTTGCAGGCTTGACACTCTACTGAACCAAACCGGTTTCGGCGCATAGGTCTTTTAATACATATATTGATTGATTGATTTCAGAGAGGAAGGGAGAGGGAGAGAGAGGACAGAAACATCAATGATGAGAATCACTGATTGGCCGCCTCCTGCACGCCCCACACTGGGGGATCGAGCCTGCAACCCGGGCCTGTGCCCTAACCTGGGACTGAACCACGGACCTCCCAGTTCATAGGTCGAAGCTGCACCACTGAACCACAGCGGCCAAGCTCTTGGGAATATTTTAAAAGCATCATGGCGGAGCAAAGTGTTTTTTCCTCTGTGGCAGAAACCTGTCTTTCTGTGTCACTCGTGACACTTGTTGACAGGCCTTGGCAATGGACTTGAGTGGCGCTAAATTTTGAAGAGCAATAATGGCCTCACAGAGCTGAGTGGCCTAGACATTAACAAGGATACACGTACTGATGATGATGACCCAGCTGTCTGTGCACCAGCTGATGTCACCCCATCTTCAGCTTTATCACCCCGACAGCCCACATGGGAAAACGCCCCATTCATTCCTCTGCCTGTGCTCCCGTCAAACCAGTGACCCCTTTAGAGAGAAGGAGCCAATATCATAGCGCTTTACATCCGCACCGTTATGACCGACTTACAGTGGTACCTTGAGATACGAGTTTAATTCGTTCCGTAACCTTGAGGCGTGGGAAACTATGAGGCGCTCGAGTCGCGGTAAACTGGTGGGTCGTGTGCAGCCGGCCAATCCGCGCGATGACTCCTATCTCAAGTGTTGCTCGTATTTCAAAGCAAAAATAGCTCGTATCTCAAAAATCTCGTATGTTAGGGCACTCGTATCTCGAGGTACCACTGTATTTCTAATGCTTGCTTTGAAGAGATGGGCATTCTTCAATGTCCTGTGGCACTGATTTGATTTCTCCGTTTTCTGCTTAGCGATTGTTTGAAATGAAGATGACTTCTGTCTCAAACATGCTTTCTGTAATGCCTTTGAGGTCATCTCGATTCTTTTTTTCATTGAAGCATTTTTTTTTTTTTGGCATTTTCTTACTTCTGATGTAGAATGACTTTATTTCTACCCTCATTTAAGAGAGTGTCATTCACTTCTAATTTGTGGGAGACAATTAATTTCTAATTAGAAATAGATGACAGTCATACATGCCCGTGTGTGTAATATTTAAATGACTCTAATAACATTTTGATCAGAGGAACTAATTTGCCATCCTCCTCTTTAATGCCTCTTCGGCTGATAACCGGAGGAGGTGGAAAGTAGGGCACAGGGATCAGAGAGAAGAGAAAAGAGCGGAGTTAGGATTTCATGCATCAATTTTCCTCAGAAGATGCGGCGGTATTAACGCTAATGTCACTGCAACAGGCCCAGGGCTGGGTAATGCTGTGCTGGGTTCATCATCTCCAGTTCCCGAGTCCTCTCGCTGTCCCCTCTTCCAAAGGACTCACTGGGGTTCCCCAGGGCTGTGCTCCTTCCTTATTGGGGTATGTGCCCGCCAGCCTGTTCTTCAGACTGGCCATGGACCCAACACTACGAATGCTCTGGGGTTCAGATGTAGTGTTTCCACAACAGAGCGAGAGCGAGAGCGAGAGAGAGAGAAACACATCCTCCAAGTCCTTATTTTACGGCTTAGGTTGGGTACTGATGGTCTAGCTACAGTGGTCGGCACACTGCAGTTTGTGAGCCACATGCAGCTCTTTGGCCCCTGGAGTGTGGCTCTTCCACAAAAGACCACGGCCTGGGCGAGTCTATGGTGAAGAAGTGGCGGTAGAAGAAGTTTAAATTTAAAAAATGTGGCTCTCCAAAGAAATGTCCATCGTTGTCCTGCTGCTATTTGGCTCTGTGGACTCATGAGTTTGCCGACCACAGGGCTGGAAGCATCACGGACAGCAATCCTGCAGCGAAATGTCCCGCCCCTGTGGTGGCCTGGCCACTTACAGAAACAGACGGGCGAGGAGGGAGGGGACACAGGAAACACGTTTCCTCCTCGGTCACAGCAGGCAGAGAAGGCCGCCCCCCGGGAATACATCACTGGAGAGGGCAAGAACGGCGAGCTCCCCACTGTGCCTGGCAGTTGCCAGGGGAAGAATGATTTCCATCGCCGGGGAAAAGATTGGACCCGAGAACTTTCCGGAACTGAGAGCGTGGGTGATAGAGATGTCGTGTTTCTCACAAGGAGGTCCATGCGATGTATTTTCACCACATATGCATATATAATTTTCCCTGTAGCCGATTATTCTGAACTGGGACAAACCAAGCATGAAAACATCAAACAAATGACAGTCCTCGTGTGAAGATGTTGATGACGAAAGTCACAGGACTGTCTCACGCAGAGCGAGCTTGGGTCTTCGTGTCATCCTGGATGAAGAATGGATGGAATGCGCTTTACCACAAAGCCCGCCACCCTCCCAGTCAACTTCGAAATGAGTATGTTTCTACAGAATGCCTGCACCTTCTAAGCTTCTAATAAATATTTTTTATTGAGTTAATACGAAAGCCTGGCACAGTGCCTAGTTCGTACAGCGGTTGTAAAGGGGTGGAGGGATCGAGCAAAAAAATAAAACAACTCATGGACATGGACAACAGTGTGGTGGTTGCTGAGAGGAGGAGGAGGGTGAGGAGAGGAGGAGGAAGGTAAGGAGAGGAGGGGGAGGAGGGTGATAAGAGGAGGAGGAGGGTGAAGAGAGGAGGAGGAGGATAAGGAGAGGAGGAGGAGGGTGAGCGGAGGAGGAGGAGGAGGGTAGAGGGAGATCAGTCGCAATGAAAGGAGACTTGACTCGGGGTGGCTAGCACACAATGCATCGTACAGATGATGTGTTGTGGAATCATACACCTGAATCCTGAGTAATTTTAACCATTGGCACCCCAATAAATTCAATGAAAAGGGGGGAAAAGCAACTAAAAATCTAACTGGATTTTTAAAATCGTAAGATAAGGCGAAGATTAATCTGCTCTTTCAGAAGAAGACCCTTCTGCTATTCGCTACACACAGAAGCCCACCAAGAGCACTGCCCTTTAACTGTCATTCCCGGTCTCGTGAAGATTAGCGTGCGTCTCTTAAAAATCAGTGTCAAGTCTGTGTAAATGTTAACTCCTCGTCCTTGGGCTTTCACACTCGGTCCGGGGCCACCTATAAACTCGAAATCAGCCACTTGCAACATTCCGAGAGAAAAGCGGCGCTGGGGAGAATGATTCACATTTTTAACCTACCGATAAGATGGATCTGTGTTCCTAAAAGCATTCCGTGTGGCCGTAAAATGGCCATTTTTAAGGGTGCTTTGCTTTATGATGCCCATAGATCACTGTCTAATATTCCAAATAGGTTGCTTTTCAGATGGGAAAGGCACTCTCATTATTTTGTAACGCCTTACAGCCTCGTCTACGGCTTCCTCTCCCACACCACCTACCCAGCACGCACTCCTCAGAGGTCTGCAGCGAGGAACTTTATGAAACACTCTCAGGCTTATTCCTGAGCTGGTGGAACAGGGAGCCAAGTGGATTTCCAGTGACATTAAAAGTCATCACAGCAAGAGGCTTGAGGAAAAGAGACGGCCGAGTCAGCGCTCAAGCAGTGGATCCTAACCACATGCTCACCACGCTCGCTGGAGGCACACAATTACTTATTCAGCATCCTTACTTGCATGAACTCCTCACTACACTCTTGAAGGTAATTAGTTCCTCGATCATTACAACTTCCACAGAGTCAGAGGGTTAGGAATTTCTAAGTAGCAGTGGGTCTTGCCACCTCTAAGGATGCCTGGTCTCTCTCACAGCTCACACTGTCCGCATGTCCCCCTGCCCACCATTTGGGTGGTTTCCTTTAGTGTCTATTAAAGTGCCGTATTTTCCGGCGTATAAGATGACTGGGTGTATAAGATGGCTCCCAACTTTTCCAGTTAAAAAATAGAGTTTGGGATATACTAGCCCTATAAGACGACACCCGGCATATAAGACAACCCCCAACTTTTGAGAAGATTTTTGTGGGTTAAAAAGTTGTCTTCTACACAGGAAAATACGGTAATCAATTTGCATGATCAAGAGATATGTATTTAAAAAAATATATAAGACAACCCCCAACTTTTGAGAAGATTTTTGTGGGTTAAAAAGTTGTCTTCTACACAGGAAAATATGGTAATCAATTTGCATGATCAAGAGATATGTATTAAAACAAAATAATATGTATTCAACAAGTCCTATTGTTTTGCCACTGACATGCTACTTTCCATTGCCCTAACTCTGAAAGACTTGGTCATCTTACCTCGTAATAGACAAACATGTAAATTGACCATCACTACACCCGCCAGCCAATCAGGAGTGATATGCAAATTAACCTGACAAAGATGGCAGTTAATTTGCATCCACAGGCTCCATGTGATCAGGGGTAGTCAGGACACTTGCATCGTTACCATGGCGATGATGCAGGCGTTCTGCCCCACCTCCAGTCTCTCAGGGCCTCTGGGCAGCATGGGAAGCTGGGACCAGAGCAGAAAGAGGTGGCTTGGGGCCTGGGCCAGAGTGGAAAAGCAGTGCCCGTAACCAGGGAAAGGAAGGCCATTCTAGCATGAATTCTCATGCACCAGGCTTCTAGTATATGATAAGTCTCATTACACCCTGGACATTGACCTTTGAACACATGTGTCCTGCACGCAACGAACTATCTGATGTAAGCAACTGCAGCATCACCTAAAAATAACAGGGGAATTAAAAGTTAATGAAACCAGAAAGAACATGTTCAAAGGTTACACAGGGATTTAGCAGCTGCAGAAGAAGAAAGCTGAATAGCAATGAATAATTTAGCTAGCATTTTTCCTTGACAAATATAATTGGGTCTCGATGTCCTTATGGATTTACAATAAATTCATTAAAAGTTGGTATAAGAACAGAAGCCAAGGCTGGAGTTGAGATTCTTTTAGAATGTATTAGTGAGTCAGAAGTTTTTGTGTGTGTTTTTACTTTTATTTTTTAAAAATATTTTTTATGGATTTTAGAGAGGAAGCTAGAGAGGGAGAGAGAGATAGAAACATCAATGAAAGAGAATCAATCAGCTGCCTTTTGCATACTCCCTACTAGGGATCAAGCCTGTATAACCTGAGCCTGTGCCCTTGACCAGAATCGAACCTGGTACCCTTCAGTCTGCAGGCTGACGCTCTATCCACTGAGCCAGGCCAGTTAGGGCTGTGTGTTTTTTTTAATGCCTCAATGAGCCAAAAGTTCTTACCCCTGTTATTTCCATTTTCACGGGCTCCTTACTTTCTGAAAGGATATACAAGTATTATAAAACTATTATAAGGAGCAATAAGGATTAGCATTCTTGACTGCCTATCTGGAAAGGTTTATGTTTACTGTGTGTGTGTTTGTGTGTGTGTGTGTGTGTATGTGTAGTCTGCTCGGATTCCTGATGGCCCATGTCAATGAATATGTGACGTCCACAGTGTCCTGTCCTCACCGTCCTGCTCAGCAACAGTAGACTCATCCTGGTGGCTTCTCTTAGGGATTCAACCCACCCCCCACCTGTTCTTCCTCTTCCTGCTGCCGCTAGCTTCCCAGCATCACCGTCTTCTCCCGAGGACCCTGTCTCCTCAGGGCGTGCGGAGTAGGATGGCTTCAGGGTTGTCATGTTTCCGCTTAGTTTGCTCCAAGATTCGCTAGTTTGTCTTTCTGTCCAGAGCTCTCCTCAACACTATTTCCAATGCATTGACTTCCCCCCATCAGCCTTCTTCCCTGTCCGCCTTTCGCCTCCTACAAAGTAATTGGAAGAAGAGTGTGGATGGCCTTGGCCTTGGTCTCTCATGTCATAACTATGCACCTGGTGGTCTCTCCAACTTCTGTCGCTGCCCTCCCAGGTCTCAGCCTTCTCGTGAATTCCTGGCTTCAGTCTCCATTTGAGTTGATGGTTGGACCAAGTTGAACAAAACCTTTCACGATTTCAGTGTCTTCTTTGTCTTCTTTTTGTTACCGCCTGATGTTTTTCATTGTAATTCTATTTTTATCTGCTTTTGCAACTTCCTCTGCTGGCCAACAAATGAGGTCATAAGATTTTCTTTAGAATGCAATGTTAGCTCAGTTGCTGTGGCTCAGTGGTTGAGCACCAGCGCATGAACTAAGAGATCACTGGTTCGATTCCTGGTCAGGGCACATGCTTGAGTTGTTAGCTCGGCTCCCCTCCTCTTCCCTCCCCACTCCCAGTGGGGGGTGTGCAGGAGGCAGCTGATCAGTGATGTTTCTCTCTCATTGATATTTCTCTCTCTCTATTCTTCTCCCTTCCTCGCGCTCTAAAATCAATAAAGACATATTAAAATGTCATCTATATTTTTCCTTGTTTTTTTTTTTTTCCTCTTTTGTTCTAGATCTGGCAGTCTGTGTTATTAAGCGAGAGTCTGACTCTTGTTTGGAAGAGGTGTGTCAGGAGGGATGCTCTCATTGGCTCCAGAGTAGACACACAGACATTCTTCCCCCCTAGCCAGCCTTGTGAATTATTTCTGTGTCACCCACCATGTTTCCTCCACACATTTTTTCTCTTTGTCAGCTTAAACCCTTCCCACTGCCACTTCCAGGCGTGCACATTTGTCCCATTTGATAAACGATGTCCTCCTGTATCCCAGCATCTCCGATGTAACTAACCCCCTGATAGAAGTGTGGGTGGAATGCCGCTAGAGAAAATGTATTCCTTTGTCCAGAGAAACCTACTGAGTAAGAAAAGCCAAAGGCTGGCAGGAAAGGCACTAAGTACAGTGGTACCTTGAGATACGAGTTTAATTCGTTCTGTAACCTTGAGGCGTGGGAAACTATGAGACGCTCGAGTCATGGTAAACTGGTGGGTCGTGTGCAGCCAGCCGATCCACGCGATGACTCCTATCTCAAATGTTGTTCGTATTTCAAAGCAAAAATAGCTCGCTTAACGGCTCGTATCTCAAAAAAATCTCGTATGTTAGGGCACTCGTATCTGGAGGTACCACTGTCCACACACACACACACACACACACACACACACACATATACACACATACACATACACACATATACACACATACACACATACACATACACACATACACACACATACACACATACACATATACACATACACACACATACATATAGTACATATATAGTGATTACTCTTTAGGAATCAGCGAGCCATGTGAGGGATGTGGATGTATTTCGGGAATATGATCGGAGGAGGGGAGGACATGGAGGTCCAGTATTTATGGAGATCCTGAAACACTGATAGTGTTCTACCCCCAATTCATCTGCCAGGAGGTGCCATGCCTTTGGATTTGCTTGTTTCTGTGTAACCTGTAGAGCAGCTGGGACCCATATCATCACCCCTATGCTGGGGCACCCTGTATACCAGTCACGTCATGAGCTCCTGAACAGTAGTTTGTTTGTGTTTTCTTCTTTAAAGAATCTAGCCCTGTGGTTGGCAAACTGTGGCTCTCGAGCCACATGCGGCTCTTTGGCCCCTTGAGTGTGGCTCTTCCACAAAATACCATGGCCTGGGCGAGTCTGTTTTGAAGAAGTGGCATCAGAAGAAGTGTAAGTTGAAAAAATGTGGCTCTCCAAAGAAATTTCCGTGGTTGTCCTGTTGATATTTGGCTCTGGTGACTAATGAGTTTGCCGACCACTGGTAGCCCTAACCAGTTTGGCTCAGGGGATCGAGCGTCAGCCTGTGGACTGAAGGTTTGATTCTGGTCAAGGGCATGTACCTTGGTTGTGGGCACATCGCCAGGAGGAGGTATGCAGGAGGGAGCTGATCATTGTTTCTCTCTTTTGATGTTTTAAACTCTCTATCCCTCCCCCTTCCTCTCTGTAAAAACATCAATAAAAATATAAATATTTTTTAAAAAGAATGGGTCTGAGGGAGAATATGGCATTTCAATACTACGGAGTGGCTGGGGAAAGACTGCTTCACCCTAAATGGCCAGTAGCGTTGTAGCAACATCTTGGAAATGCTCCCCTCACTCAAGTTACAGACCGTGAGTTCCCGCCAGAGGGTCCTGGCCCTCACATCCAGTTCTCTGAACATGAGGTCAAATAAAACATTTCCAAGATGAAAGTTTGCAACGGCCACCAACCTTCTTCTCAACCCTCTGAAATAGCCACTGAGAGTATAAACTCACCCAAATTCACACGATTAAGCCAAGCCTCCCGTGTCAACTCTGTTACATATGACCATGTGTGAACATGACAATCCTCATGTCATCATTAAGTTTCACTGGGTCTCTGGAGAAGACTCAACTCCCAGCCACGCTAACACATTCAGTGCCAACGTTCGCAGCTTTCTCAAAACTGTTTAACACGAGATGCCAATTCAGGGTATCTGAATGGGGCATTTTTAAATAAATGGTGTATTTTCCCAAAGAGTTTCCCAGAAGAAATTATTTTTTTAAAAACACGTTGTCACCAGTGCCATACCTCACGCTTGTTGGGGTGTAATGAATTGCTGTCTGGATGGCGTTTCTCTTCGGGCGCCCGAGGCACCCTTTGTGGAATGGTGGGGGGGAGAGAAACAATGCATCAGTGCCACCTTAGGAACATGGGCATATTCATGTGCTCCGAGGGCCCCTCACACACTCAGGAAACCAGTTAGTCAGAAGCACGAGCTAGACAGTTACACATACGGCTTCAGCATCCTCACGCATACAGTTTCCCCCCTGAAAATAACATCAATCGGATCAAAGCTAGAAGTATAAATGTGAAATCTTGGGGTGGAGTGTAATTACTGGAATGTTTTCCAAAAACAGTGGTACCTCGAGATACGAGTGCCCTAACATACGAGATTTTTGAGAGACGAGCCGTCGAGCGAGCGATTTTTGCTTTGAAATACGAGCAACAGTTGAGATAGGAGCCATCGCGCGGATCGGCTGGCTGCACACGACCCACCAGTTTACTTGAGTGTCTGTTTCCCAGGCCTCAAGGTTACGGAGCGAATTAAACTCGTATCTCGAGGTGCCACTGTATATCCAAGACCACCAAGTACTGCTAGACTCTGACACCTCCCACATATTACATTCTCTCTACTTCCGGCGTCCACATGGACATTTGTAAGTTTCAGAAACACTTCTGCAAAATTACAACCGAGAACTTGAGGGCAGCTCCCCTTAGATTATCAAGGCGTGGGAAATGCACAGGTGAGTCGGATGCACTGGCACCGCAGCGACGAGTCCGATCTTATTAACGGAGGTTGATGACCTGTCACCGTCTCTCCTAAAGACCCTGCTGGTGGCAAACAAACCCAGTCCTTTTCTGAGACTCGAGGAGCGTGTACGAGACTTAAAAATCAGCTTTCCGAGGCAATGCAGTGAGATGGTCGGCCGTGGAAATAATTAGGCAGTGTATTTTTAATTTTTCAGGAATACACTGAAAATAAGTAGATTTGAGTAATGAATGTCTCCTGCTGTTGCAGCTTCCACATATTGGAGATAATGACCCAACACACCTTGTTAATAATTTAATCAATGCATCGCGGCTTCCTGTCATTTCAGCCAGAAGTACCCAGAGATGTAGATGTCACTGCCAGACAGGGTCCCGCATGCTGAAGGTCAAGGACAGCGTAAGGAGGCTCACAGAACAGCCTTTAGAGTCTAAAGTTTAGACAGAAAATCAGTTAAGAACGGGTCACCTCGGCCTGGATTTTCCTGATGAGCGTGGAAGTCAGGGGGGGTACCTGCTATTTTTAGGGTTTTTATAATTTAAATGAAGTGACACCTGGGAGCACTTGGGAAACACTGAACATGCAGAATATAAGACCTTGCTGTTTCCGGGCTGGGGCAACATTTGATTGACAGTTCTGAGTACGCAGAAGACAAGAGTTTGTTCTCATATAATTATTGTATTGTTCTCCCTACGAACAGTGTGTTCTGTAATTAACACACATGAAAGAAATATCAAAACAACATCCTGTCTGTATTTAGAACTAAACCCTGTTTGACATGGAGGGTCTGCAAAAATAGATCACACCCACTCCCCACACTTCTATCATCTTCCACATCTTCCACCTAAGGTTCATCGATTCATTCTTCTGTCATCACATCACTGCATTCCTATAGGTTATCGATTGGTGTTTGTGCTTTCGATCAGCAGAATCCCATGCAGCTAATGCAGCAGAAGGTGACATAGGCACAGTGTGTATGAAAATACATCCGTGGCAGATGGAATCGCCAAGAGCGCCGGAGAGCTTGGTTCGCCTGTTGGAGGCCAGAAGCATCGGCCGGGCTGATGTGCGAGCACCAAACAGACTGTTCTGCCATCACCACACTCCTCACCTGCTGCTCAGGCCCCAGGGCGATCAGGGACCGGGGACTGACTGACAGGAACTCCCCAAACTGCCTGAGAGAAATGGGATGCCATGGCCACCCTGGGTCCAGATGACACTTCTCCACGTGAGTCCGTCACTCCGTCACTCTCCCTCAGGGTGCCAACAATTCTACACAAGAGTGCACACCCCGTACTTCCTCCTCTTCCTTTCCCTCCTCCTATGAGCCAGATAGCCTGTGACACCTGGATAGCAAAGATCCTTGCCCTGGAGAAACTAATATAATATTAGATGTCAACTCTAATTGAAAAATAATCTTTAATGTTTAAAAAATGAAAGAAAAACTTCCCATGTGGAGACAGAGAAACTGTGTGTGTGTGTGTGTGTGTGTGTGTGTGTGTGTGTGTGTGTTCAGGCATATCTGTAACACTTAGTACCATATTTACTATAATGGAATATAAAAAACACACAGGCAGGCCTACTTTCACTATTAGCAGTAACCTATTCTATCACAGACATTTATGGTGGAGTGCCATATACCAGGCACACAAGTATAACTAGGGATAGCTCATGAGATTTAGTTATAAATTTAATGAAATGAGGCATTGACTATTTCATGCTGTATATGACATTTTAAAAGAAAGCAACGTGTTTTATTTTTAAATAAATGTCACCAGAATCCTCCCAACACACTGAATTTTTGAAGATGAACATGAGGACGGTACATAGGAAATGATTAGAGCAAGATCAGCAGGGAGCCAATAGAAGCGTGATAAGTAAGGGAGAAAATAGCCTATCAATGACCTTATGAATTCAGGTCTCCTCAGGTGACACACCATCGGCTGACAGAATGAGCCACTAGTTTTCTCAGGCACTAATGTCTTTCTTATAAGGCAGCCGGTGTGATTTCAACAAGCAACCAAATCTAGAGTATTTGGAATGAATACAATGACCCAATTAAAAGCTCTTGAGAACTAAAGAGGAGGAGGAGGTGGAGGGTGAGGAGGAAGAAGAGGAGGAAGAGGAGAGAAAGAGGAGGAGGAGGAAAAGGAGGAGGAGGAAGAGAAGAAAGGGGAGGATGAGAAGGAGGAAGAGGAGGAGGAGGAAGAGGAGAAGAAAGGGGAAGAAGAGGAGGAGGAAGAAGAAGAGGAGAAGAAAGGGGAGAAAGAGGAGGAGGAGGAGGAAGAAGAAGAAGAGGAGGAGGACACAGAACAGAAAAAGCATCCTTGTGAATTCCAAATCATGAGAAATGGATTTTCAGTGACCTCTTTTTCCTCTCTTGCTTTCCATCAGATATATGTTAACGGATTCTCCTCAAAATAGGAGAAGTCTCGCTGGGCACCCCCATATGTTGTAGCAGTTGAATAAACTCCCCTTTTGATTCACTCTGCGCTAACACCCAGTGCAGTTAGCTGAAGTCTCTCATCTCCTGGGAAAATCTCATCCTCGGTGATTTGTAAAGCGAGACTTCAACTTTTTTTCCCCCCCGAGTAGCTCATTCCCCCGTGCTTCTCCTGACACGTGAGTCTGAGGAAGTCTTTTCGGAGAAAGCCCGAGTGACAGGCTCATTTAGAATGTGATCCTGGTGAACCTTTCACACGATAATGATGAAGTCGCTTCCTGATCCCTGCCATAAAAGGCTTCCGATATTCTGATCCTATTGCATTGGTCCTAACCTGGCGAGTTCATCGCATTCTCCTTGTCCTATCACAAGATAGATGCTCTCAGACAGCTTAGAACATGTCCAAGCTTTGAAGGTCAAAGACACACACACACACACACACACACACACACACACATATGAGATGTGCATGGAACTACTTGGTTTGCATGGAACCGAGGCAAAATTCCGGATGATCGTGGTTCTGCGTCTGGTCTCATTATGCATCCTCCTCAGACTCACTGTTATCTGCTTCATTGGCCCTGATGGGGAAGCGAACCATGACCTCCTGGTTCATAGGTCAATGCTCAACCACTGAGCCATACCAGCCAGGCAAGAGAATATTGTGTATGTTTTTTTTTTTTTAAAGATAAACCTAGTAATAAAAACTTCCATATTAGAAAGCAGTTCAGCTGGCTAAAGTACACGGTCTCTTGGTGTACAAAATTATTTTCTAGTTTAAAATAAACAACGCAGTTACTGTTATGTACGGCCTTTTCCCCACCCTACGTCTCCTCTTATCAAACTGCCCGTCATCTGCGTCCTCTCTCTTCCCTCAGATAAACAGCACTTAACTCCCTCTGATCAGGAGTAAGTCCCTCTTTTCAGCACATTTCTCTTCCCTGGTACGTTAGTTCAGTTTTCAAGTCTGTAACTTGGATTTTTTTTTTTTTACTCTAGTTATGCTTGTTTATAGAGATAGTTTGCCACTTCACATATAAACTCAGTGTTTCCACATGAAAACCAGTAAGAGTAAACGTCTCGTGTGTGTGTGTGTGTGTGTGTGTGTGTGTATGTGTGTTTGACCATGGAAGCTTGGACATGTTCTAATTTCTGTACATGTTCGCAGACACCGCAGCAATACATACCCGCAAGAATCTCTCTTCTTTAGCACCGTCTCCCAATAATCATATCACACTTCCTCCGAAGTCATTTTGCTGTTATTGTGCTAATTTTTTTCTTCACCTAAAAAAGCCATCATCGTATTAAGACTTGTGTCTCCTCCATTAAAGAGAACCCATGTCTATAATTATCCTACAAAAGAACACTGGTGTTTTCAATGCCAGTGGCTTTTAGATAATGATGTTTTTAACGCCAATAAACAGATCAGCGGAATAGCCCATTCCACCAAATAGAAAGAAGGCGACATTTCCATCAACACTGCTCTGAAACCAACCCACAGCCACGTGGTTTTCTCGTCTCTTCTCTCGACAGGTTATAAATACTCTCAGAAGTGACTGTTTTGATGTTGCCTTCAGAACGGAGGGGAAAGACGTAAAGAACACCGGGGCTCCATGCCTTTCCCCATAAATTTCTCTATCACGTTTGACAGTTTAATTATATTGTTGTTATTTGCATTTCTCCTGTTCCCTCATCCTTTTCGAGCCCCGGCTAATGGCTTCCCATAAAGTGACACTTCAGAGTGTTCTCTGCTGAAGGAAATCTCGCTTTCTTGTTGTGCTAGATAAATTCAATCAACAGCGGCCATATGTTCAGGACGATGAAGTGTGTAAAAACCCACCATTTCTGGGAGCCTCTATTCTTGGCTCCACATCATACGTGTCTGCAAGTCAAGAGTGTTCCATGACGGGGAAGGAATTTAGAGAAATGAGCGTGGAAATTTACCGGGAGGGACAAAGAAATCGTGCTCGTATTTCAACACCACTTGGAAAGGCAGTTCCCCCTCTGGCAACAATTACATAAGAATCAGAAACAGCCAAAACCCGTTTGGCTCAGTGAATAGAGCGCCGGCCTGTGGACTGAAAGGTCCTGGGTTCGATTCCAGTCAAGGGCATGGACCTTGGCTGCAGGCACATCCCCAGTAGGGGGTATGCAGGAGGCAGTTGATCGATGTCTCTCTCTCATCGGTGTTTCTAACTCTGTCCCTCTCCCTTCCTCTCTGTAAAAAAAAGAAATCAATAAAATATATTAAAAAAAAAAGAATCAGAAACATTTCTGCCATGTCTCATCTCTTCTCAAACTCCCCCCCCCCGCCCCTTGGATTCCAAGATGCCTGTGTAGAAGCATAAATTATTAGAATACGGGTTTATGGGCTTTAATGAAGGTTGCCTGTCACGAGACACTCATTAATATGACAACACAATCTATTTAGTCTTCTTCATGATAAGGAGATTCGCTTCTGAGTATCTCGTGGAACGAGATAGGAGAATTGGAACTTGACTGTCAAAAGTGCATTATGTAGTTTTCCTGTATGATGAGCCATGCAATTGTATTTTTACTGTCCTTTTGCTATTTTATTATTTTGAGAAAAATAGTAGGAATCTTAAGACTCAAGGCCTTCCAGGTCCTTGCTTCTGCAAAGGGAACTGGCCAGGTTCTGAAAGGTCAGAGGTCTTTAATGCCCCGTGGAGACTTGTGGAATGCAGACTCCCAGGTGCCGCCCCAGAGTTTCTGGAATCACAGATCTCAGGGGGGGCCCAGAGTCTGTATTTCTTTTATTTTTTTAAATATATTTTATTGATTTTTTACAGAGAGGAAGGGAGAGAGATAGAAAGTCAGAAACATCGATGAGAAAGAGACATCGATCAGCCGCCTCCTGCACGCCCCACAGTGGAGATGTGCCCACAAGCAAGGTACATGCCCCCAACCGGAATCGAACCCGGGACCTTTCAGTCCGCAAGCCGACGCTCTATCCACTGAACCAAACCGGTCTCGGCCAGAGTCTGTATTTCTAAGAGGCTCCCCGGGATGATGCCGAGGCTGGCCCGGGGGCCACACTTTGAGACGAACAGATGAGAGTGCACTTCTCTCTGCAGAATCGGACTCTGCCGCTAGTCAGTATGCTTAATTCTTTCCTTCTAAACCACCAAGTACCTCATGGTGATCAGCATCTCTGTTCTCCCTGCCCTTAACATGGCTCCTAGGAAAACGGAAAAGTTAAAAATGTACCGCAAGAGCTGGGGTGAGTAGAGACAATTCTCTCCTCATTCTCTGGGTGGACTCAGAGCACGCAGAAGGAAGAAGGGATGTGGCCAGGGAGGGAGGGAGGAAGGGAGGAGGACCAGGCCAGTTAATTATCCCAGGAATGCCCCTTTGATGGACCTAACACATGATGGGCCATGTATCTAGCTTTTCTCAAATAGTGTCCAGCCTTACAGGTGGGAAGGATATGAAAAGTCACCCCACAGAACGTGACACATAAGAACGGAGCATCGGGTTAATGCACCAATGTGACTAAAAACACACTTTTATAAGAAGAGAACATGGGACCCAGTGCAAGACATACATGGCTTCAGGGGACCTCATGCTCGTGTAGGCCGCCGTGAGCTCTGCCAGCGGCTCCTCCCAGCCCCCTTTCAGCTTCTTTGATCAGTAGAGGCGCAAACACAGACACATCTGACGCTCTAACTCCGTGAGAGCAGGAAAAGCAAGCAGGGGAGTGATTCAATTACAGAGCTTGTGAAGGCCATAAAGAATACCGTGTTTGGTCGAGCAGCATAATTGAGGTCAAAGAATTATAGTAATAATTGCCTAAACTTTTTATCTCAGATATACATGTAAAATAAACACCGATTTCACCAGTGTCAACTCCAATCTGGGAGAATAGCAACGTTACATTAAAATGCTGTGTCTGGGAAATATGGGTGACATTGGTGAACATTGTTGCTACTCTTTCAATTAGGAAGGCAGGAAGAGAATAACGGAAACAGTGCTCGCCACACACACACACACACACACACACACACACACACACAAGTGCTCCAATGTATTTGTGATGAAGTAAAAGATAAAAGAATTTTCTTTTCAACAAGTTGACAAATACAAATGAATACACAAGCCACCAGAAACAAAACTTCAATAGATAAGGTATTCAAAAACTTATACCAAATATCTGAAATTTAAATACAGTGGTACCTCGAGATACGAGTTTAATTTGTTCCATAACCTTGAGGCGTGGGAAACTAGGAGACGCTCGAGTCGCGGTAAACGGGTGGGTCGTGTGCAGCCGGCCGATCCGCGTGATGACTCCTATCTCAAATGTTGCTCGTATTTCAAAGCAAAAATCGCTCGCTCGACGGCTCGTATCTCAAAAATCTCGCATGTTAGGGCACTCATATCTCGAGGTACCACTGTACTAATAATATATTCTAGGCTTCTCTTAATGCAACTAGGAACATTTTCATAGCTGAGGGGCGATTATTTAAATAGTCTGATGTTACATAAGCATCACTCAAAACTTCGTGCACATGTACAAGGAGATGCGTTTCAAACTAGTTGTGATAAGAAAGGACTTCACAAAAATTTATGGCCCATCAATTATGGTGCTGCTAATAAATTAGTCATTAAAAAATAATGTGCAGCTGTTAAAAAGAATAGCTCTGCCAAGACCGGTGTGGCTCAGTGGATAAAGCGTTGGCCTGCGGACTGAAAGGTCCCGGGTTCAATTCCAGTCAAGGGCATGGATCTTGGTTTCAGACACATCCCCAGTGTAGGGTGTGCAGGAGGCAGCTGATCGATGTTTCTCTCTCATCGATGTTTCTAGCTCTCTGTCCCACTCCCTTCCTCTCTGTAAAAGATCAACAAAATATATTTTTTAAAAAAGAATAGCTCTAACATACTAACATGGACTATGTCTAACACATGGTGTTAAGTAAGAATCAAAGTTTAGGACAATCCGTATTAGAGAACACGGTTTTTGGTTGAATGAGAAAAACGCATAAATAAAATATGTCTAAATTAATAGCCAAATTGGGAAGTATACTTAAGAAATTTTAAGCTTTCTTTTGGAAGATATCTGGGTGGGTTGGGTACAAACCAAGAAAGCAGACAATTTTTCAATTTCATAATCTTTGTAAAATTTAATTTCATGCCATTTACATGGATTGCATATTAAAAAAAAAAGTTTAGAGAGCCAAAGACTCCAGTTAAATTTTCCAGATTCACCCCTCAGAGAATTGGAGTATGTTTGGATAAGAAGCTGGTATCCTTCTTCATGCACATGTGTGTGCATATGTGTGTGTGTGTGTGTGTTTGCATATTTTAACCGAGTTAGATCCTGTCTCCATTTTGCAAACGAGGAAACGACAGCTCAGGTGGCTTCAGTGACATTTCCTGTCACCCAGCACCTCAGTGGCAGCCCCTACCGTCGTGCTCACATCAGTTCGCTCCCAAGCCTGTGACCTTATTTTAGAAATCCAACTATTTCTGCCTCCGGTAGAAACTTCCAGACCAATCACCCAGCCTTTCGGAAGCCCTGGCTTTTTCACTTTGTGAAGTGTGCTGCTTTCGCTGTAAAAACCTCAAAAAAACAAATCACAGTACAACACGCCGCTGCTTGGGGTTATGAACTCGCCGTGGGAGGAAGTGGGGGGTTTCTCATTGTGAACGCCGTTCCCGCTCCACGACAAGGGGTGAAGGGGGACCTTTATCTATCCCCTTAACCCTGGAAATCGCCCCTGCAGCCCCTCCCAGCCTGCAGGGGCGCTGGCGCTCTGAGCATGTGGTAGGGCGCTTGGGGATGGGTATACATGATGCTGCATCAATGCCAGTATCAGCAGGCGCCTAGAACATCACATGTCACCTGTGTGAGGGCTCAGTCCCCCTTGTCCGGTGTCTGCTCCTCCTCCTGTGCGGCCGGGCTGGTCTGTGTTCTGCTGCGAGTGTTCACATAGATGCTCACCAGGGTTTGGGCCTGTCCTGTTCTCTTCTCGTGGTCCCTGGCCCTGGCGTGGGGGTCAGGCGAGTGTGGCCCTGTACAGTGAGTTAGGGGGTGACCCCTGCACGTTAGTGATGTGGGGCGTTGGGGAGGAGCGGCATTCATCCTGTGTAGATGTCCTGCAGCACTGGGGACGCACGTGCTCCCTCACTGTGCCTCCTTCCTCCCCCACCCAACCCCCCAGAGGGAATCGTGGGCCCAGAGGGTCCCTCCTGGCACGGAGCCACTCGCCTTGGGAGAGAGGCAGCGCCGATACAGCGAAGCCCTGTGCTTCCTCTTCTCTTTTAACTTGTCCACGGGCCTCCTGGCTGCCCACAGAAGTACTCTTGGCCCTGAGCAGGGGTCAGAGTCAGTGTGTGTGTGTGTGTGTGTGTGTTTGTGTGTGTGTGTGTGTGTGTGTGTTGGGGGAGGGTCATTAAAAAGTGGGAAACTCCTCTTCTACCGTCCTGCAGATTCTCTAAGAACATGCCAGTGTGAAGAACACAAACTGTCAGACACATGGATAGCATGGATCTAGCAGCGATGGCTCTCCAGGTCAACGCCATCACTCGGGCGATCATTCCCCTGAGCGCCCAGGCTTAACACGACACATGAAGACGACGGTGATGTTTGGAAAATCAAACGCACAGTCCGTCATCCTGACCCGACTCCTCGTTTCTTTCAGGGAATTAAGTGGAAGGCCCCCCCGCAGATGCCGAGACAGACAGCGCAGTCAATACCCAGACACGATCCGGGGCTGCCAGGCACGGCTGTCGCGCTAACAGGCAACTTCATTAGAGGCTCCGGAGACAGAATATCTGGGTTCACACTCACCCAGGAACCCGCACGGAGCCTCCGAGATGATGATAATGGGAGGGAGGCCTCGCGCAAATAACGGGTTGCAGCATAACAAATGCATCGTGGCATTTATCTGTATAAAAGCTGACACCGGGTGGAACACGAGGGCAGAATGAAATAACGGAGTTCATAATAAAGAAGCGAAATTCACACAATCGTTCAAAAATGGTATCTTACTTTCCCCTGCCATCTCACTTACCTTCTCCACCTTTTGACATTTTTTCTTTCCAAACTTCCCTTTGCATTCTCACTGTGCGCTTTACTCTAATTACCCTGACATTTCTCTTTAACCCTTCAGTGGGATAATCGATCTAAAACATGTCCAAATGCTTGTGAGGACTTTGGAATGCAGAAAGGTAATTGTTTTCAAGTACATTTCTTGATAGTCCATGAAAAAGTTAGTGAATCAACAAGCACATTTACATGTTTGGATCCCAAAGAACCATCAGCAAGTGAGATATGCAGCACCCCGATAAGCACTTAATAGGAAAGTTTAATGGGAAAATATAAAAGAGCCATGAATTCTGTTTTTATATGCAATTTTTAAAAAGTCATTTGTCTAAATTGAGGGGGAAAATAACACTTTAATAAAAGAACGGTTTATTCTTATTTCCATATTTAGAAATGACTAGTTTGGATTGTTTTTTTAATTTCATTTTGGTTATCGGTGGAGGAACTTGCATTTTACAACGGCTAAATAACCAGTTCTTATTTTAAATTTTATAGCATCAAAAAATACATAAACTATCAAATCAATTCCAAATGCATGTTGGTATCATCTTAAATGTTTTAAATATTTTTAAATATCAAAGTTTATAGAAGAGAAACCAAGGTGGCAGCATAGGTAAACACCTAAACTGCTGCCTCACACAACAATTTCAAAACTATAGCTAAAAGACGGAACGGACAGCATCCAGAACCACAGGAAAGCTGGCTGAGTGGAAATTCTACAACCAGAAGGAAAGAGGGGGGCTCACGGAGACTCAGAAGAGCTGCAAAAAGCTGAGGTATGGAGACGCAAGTGTGAGAGGATAGGCAGCAGAGTGCCTGGCTGGCTTCCTCTAGCCGGAGGGAGACGGAAACTCCCAACTGCACTGAACCCCACTTCCAACTGCGCTGAACCCAAGTTATAGGCAAGACTCATATGGCGGGAGTCTGGACTGTTGTGAAAAGGGAAGAGTGTACAGAAACTTAGGGGAACCGTGAAAGACAGAGATGAGGCACACGAGTGTACATACAGAGAGGACTGACTGCTGATTGTGTTGCTGGCTTCCTCTAGTGGGAGGGAGACAGAACCTCCCAACTGTGCTGAAATCCACTTCCGACTGTCCTGAAACCCAGTTTTGGGCAAGATCCTGGGGACCCAGACTCATACGGGTCCCCAGAGTGCACAGAAACTCAGGGGAGCCGGAAAGCAGAGGTCTGGAGGTGCATGAGCACGAGTGCGCAGAGAGGGCTGCAGCAATTACTGAGGCACACTGAGACCCAGGGGCCAAGTAGGGCAGGGTTGACGGGAAGCCAAGGCTGACTGCTCAGCCCTGAGACTCTGCCCCATCCAAGCTGAACACAGAGGCTTTTGCAATATTGCAAGTCTTGTCTCATAAGGATGACTCCAGCACAGACGTTCTCCCAATATAGACACAGCTGATCCTCACAGCCAATTGGCATGGAGGTCAGTTCCCCCCAGTGATACCAACAACAATTGAGACTTAACTACAAGAAGGCTGTGCACAAAGTCCGCAAAGGGGTGCACCAAGAGAGTTCACCTCAGGTAACTGGGGAGGCAGAGCTACTGAGCCATATAGATCACTTAGCACACAAAGTGACTCTATCAACTCAGGGAAGTAGCGAAAATGCAGAGACAAAGGAACAGATCACCAACGAAAGAAATGGAGGAAATCAAATGACTGGATATAGAGTTCAAAACCACGGTTATAAGATTTTTCAAGAATTTCCTAGAAAAGATGGATAAATTTAGTGAGACCCAAGAGGAGGTGAAAAAGGACCAACTAGAAATTAAACATACACTGACTGAAATAAAAAATATTATACAGAGACCTAACAGCAGACTAAGGGAACATAAGAATCCAGTCAAAGATTTGAAATACAAAGAAGCAGAACACACTCCACTGGAAAAGCAAAAAGAAAAAGGAATCCAAAAATGTGAAGATAATGTAAGGAGCCTCTGGGAAAACTTCAAGCGTACCAACATCAGAATTATGGGGGTGCCAGAAGAAGAGAGAGAGCAAGATACTGAAAACCTGTTTGAATAAATAATGACTGGAAACTTCACCCACCTGGTGAAAGAAATAGACTTACAAGTCCAGGAAGCACACAGAACCCCAAACAAAAGGAATCCAAAGAGGACTACACCAAGACACATCATCATTAAAATACCAAGAGCAAAAGACAAAGAGAGAATATTAAAAGCACCAAGAGAAAAATAGTTAATTACCTACAAGGGAGCACCCATACGATTGTCAGCTGATTTCTCAACAGAAACTATGCAGACCAGACGGGAGTGGCAAGAAATATTCAACGTGATGAATAGCAAGAACCTAGAACCAAGATTACTCTATCCAGCAAAGCTATCATTCAGAATTGAAGGGCAGATAAAGAGCTTCAGATAAGAAAAAGCTAAAGGAGTTCATCACCACCAAACAAGTATTATATGAAATGCTGAAAGGTACTCTTTAAGAAGAGGATGAAGAAGAAAAAGGTAAAGATGAAAATTATGAACAGCAAATACATTATCTTTCAACAAGTGAATCTAAAAATCAAGTGCATTAAAAATCTGATGAACAGGAGCACAGAAAGGGAGTGGACTGACAATTCTCAGGGGGAAAGGTTAGAGGGGGTGCAGAGAGAGACTGGACAAAAATCATACACCTATGGATGAGGACAATGGGGGGGTAAGGGCAGAGGGAGGGGTGGGAACTGGGTGGAGGGGAGCTATTGGGTGGGGAAAGGAACAATTGTAATAATCTGAATAAAGATTTATTAAATTTAAAAAAAGTTTATAGAAATGTCAGCCCAATACTGGTACATTAAATTAAAAAAAAAATCAAAGCAAAGTAATCCATTAAGCCAACAGAGAATTAGGAGGTGGGGGAAAGAAAAGAGAGCGCAGGAAGAAAGAGCAAGTTCAGAAGGAAGCAGAGAAAGTGGGCAGGGGAAGGAAGGAAGAGAGGGGAACAGGAGAAAGTAGGGTGTCAGAGCAGACAGGAGGAGAGAAAGGGTCCATGGCTCACTGGAATGGCTGAACACCTTCCCCTAAAGAGACAATTAGTCTTTCAAACACGCCACTGAAGCTGATGGACACCAACATGTTCATCTAATTAGCCCCCGATGAAAAGTCTTACATAATGTGACTCCTGCCCATTTTATAGCCCCTCTTAGCCCCTCCCCTTCTACACCCTCAATTCTAACCGTATCGACTGAGCTCCAATGGAGGACTGTCCTGCCCGCTCTCAGACCCGGTGCATATGCTAATTGGTCATCCCGCCGCTGCTTCCCTCTTCTCTTCCCTTTCCAATCTGCCTGCTCCGATCTGTGAGGCCCGCGACGTCTTCCATGTCTGTCCCAATCTTGGCTTCGCGGTTTGAGTGTTCGGTGATCTGGCCTGCTCTCTGCTCCGTGAGCATCTAGCCACTTGGGAAAACCTCTTCCATTGGGCCGTGCACACAGGACGAGCTTCATAAATTCTGGAACCGAATCCTAGCCCTTACGGCAGCCTCCGTGGTGGGTACACGTCTAAACTCTCAGGGACTCATAAATACCGATTATTTTGAGAAGTAGTAGATGTTAATTATTCGATGATTGAGTGAATGCGCCAGTCTAATTAGGAATTAAATTCTCTGTTAAAAGACTCATCTAAATCAATTAATGCGTTGCGTCATTCTGCATTGCATAATTGATTTCTGTTGGTCAA
Organism: Lasiurus cinereus; assembly: GCA_011751065.1. Classification (NCBI taxonomy): domain Eukaryota; kingdom Metazoa; phylum Chordata; class Mammalia; order Chiroptera; family Vespertilionidae; genus Lasiurus; species Lasiurus cinereus. The sequence goes on from JAAGEH010002532.1 coordinate 1,148,010, forward strand.
ATTGGCTTGATCGTTCCCAACACTTTCGCCTAGTTTGCCGACTCTAGATCTAGACTCACATGTCATTATCACAAAGTGAACTGTCCAGGAAGTAGCCCCAATGCACTCCAGTTCCGTACAGAACAGCCCGGGGTGCTGTGGCCGCTGAGCCTACAGGAGCGCCTGAGAATTGATCCGAGCTCTGGGGCATTTCAGATGCTGGCAAACCGGTTGGGAATGTTAAATCTGTTATCTGAAGGGGTGTTCCTGAGTAAGGGTCATGCTGTCAGAAAAAAAAAAAAAGCTCACCTAAAGCTTGCTCAGAGCACCAGAAGCCGAAACCGGTGTGGCTCAGTGGACAGAGCGTTGGCCTGTGGACTGAAGGGTCCCAGGTTCTATTCCGGTCAAGGGCATGTACCTTGGTTGTGGACACATCCCCAGTGCGGGGCGTGCAGGAGGCGGCTGATTGATGTCTCTCTCTCATCGATGTTTCTAACTCTCTATCCCTCTTCCTTCCTCTCTGTTAAAAAAATCAATAAAATAAAATATATATTAAAAGAGTACCAGGAATGCGGTCTGAAACACTCTGTGTGCCGATGTGCTTATGCATGAACCAGCTGTGGCTGCATGAGGGCAGCAAAAGGGACTTAAGCGGGTGGGGGCTTCAGACCCCCAGATCCCAAATCAGGGCCGCTCAGCCTTCGCTCCTGATATACCGAACTGCTGAGTGTGGGCACCATTTGAGGAAGAGAAATCACGAGGTGCTCACTTTGAGCAGAAGTGCTACAGTGTGTGGTCAAGTCAGCATTAAAAAAAAGAATAGCAAGCACCGGACTGTGGCCGATCCCTTGTGAGGGCTGTGGAGAGAGAACAGTTGTCCTCAGGGAGTTTAATATGCTGGGTGCGTGGCGATTTTATTAATCAGCAGTGGGCTGTGGGGTTTTGTAATTGGGTATTTTGCTCGTGGGTACAGTCTCTCGAAAAATACTTGGAAGAGAGTCAGTGATCACTCAAGGTTGTGGAAGTAATTATAGTGGTTTTGTCGGGGTTTTTCTAATTTAGGCTAATTTTTACAAAACATCCAGAGCTCCGCTTTCAGCGAGGATGGGATGTACCCACTTCTGACACGCTTTTAACATGTCCCTGCAAAATCAACTCGCAGTTTTAAGAGGTTCTGGGGCCCGCTACCCAGGTAGCAGGAGTTTATGACTGATTTGGGGGGCTGGCCAAGAAGTTGGGGGGGGGGATTAGTATTCACATTCATTGACTGCCAGCATCCAGTGAGCTGGTGGCATCCTGCTCACTCTCGAGCCGCTTGAAGTTCAAACTCTGGAGATTGATGATGAAATAGTGGGCGCTTCTGAATGTCACTTCTAAGTGGGCATTTCCTGACCAGAATTCCGTTGTCAGAGAATTAGGGTGTAATTTCTCCCTCTCTTCTCTTCTCTCTTTCATGCCGGTACGCGCCCTTGCTGTGCAGATCATAAAAACCGCCTACCTATTCCAGTGGACTCATAGAGAAAGGCACGTACTGACTCAGGGCATCTTCGCCGATGATCCATCAAAATAAAAGCTGACAAATTGTGGCATTACAAATCTCTGTCAGGCTCTGAAATTCCAAAAACCAACTCGGACACCCCGAGCATTACGTTGATTTACAAAAGCACCAGGGAACTCCGGGGCCCATAAATCAGAGGCGATTACATTGGAGTATTTTCAACTGTGACAAATATAACTTTGTTCCCGTCCTTTGAATGTTATTTAAAATACAGTGCCATGCATTCTGCCACACTCAGCAGTCTGAAAGGTCAAAAGATTTTAAAAATTCCTCATTAGGAAAATCCTGTAAAATTCATGTAACTGGTAATGTAAAACATCGAATATATTTGGAACATTCCTTTATAAATTTATTCAGGACCAGCCAGCGTGGCTCAGTGGTTGAGTGTTGACCTATGAACCAGGAGGTCAGGGTTCAATGAAGGTCAGGGCACATGCCTGGGTTGCAGGCTCGATCCCTAGTAGGAGGCATGGAGGAGTGGCTAATCAATGATCCTTTCTCATTGATGTTTCTCTCTGTCCCTCCCTCTCTGAAATAAAAAATATATATTTAAAAAAAATTATTCAAGATATATATGGTGAAAACATCTCTATCCATTTCAGAGTAAGGTAACATGCTATTCATACACAAATGGAATGAGATTATTAATAACTTCAGGAGAATAACCTTTCGATATACATGAGACAGCTTTCAAGAGATTTTGGCATCATGTTGCATTTGGAAACGTTTTTAGATATTTAATGCTGGCCAATTTTCAAGCATTCTCTTTAAAGCTCTCTCTCTTTTTTTCTTTTTTTATAAGAGGTCCAGGACCGATTTTGGATTGGATTGATCAATATGAAGAAAATTAAGTTTTTTTCCACAGCCAGACATGATTGTTTACTATTTATTTTTTTATTTTTTCATTTAATCAACAAAGTCTGTAAAAATTAGTTGATAAAGTAAACCTAGCCATAATTTCAGTTCACTTTCTCTGTGAACAAAAAACTAATGGTTGACTGCTGGAGTTAAAACTTTATGAACGCTTGTTATAAAAAGAAACCCAACATATATCACAATCTTAAGCGAAGAAAATAATCAAAATTCACTTTATTTCAGTTGAAAAAAAAGATTTTGAAGTAGAAGTCACCTTTGTTCGAATCCTCACTCTGATACTTAGAGTTGTGCAATCTCAGGCAAGATGCTCACATTCATAGACTCAGTTTCTCCCTTAAAAATGTTCATAGTGCTTTCAAAGAGAGGAAGGGAGAGAGACAGAGAGAGAAACATCAATGATGAGAGAGAATCATTGATCAGCTGCCTCCTGCACACCCTTCTGAGGATCGAGCCCGTAACCCAGGCACGTGCCCCAACCAGGAATTGAACTGGTGACACTTGGCACGTGCAATGCTCAACCACGGAACCACACACTGGCCTGGCAGTGCCATCCTGTTTAACATGGGAGCAACAGCCATGATTGGGCTGCTCCCTGAGAAAGGCATCACGTACAGAACCCTCACATCACGCTGGCGTTGTGAGCCAACGAAAGTCATTCATTGAGTGTATGCAACAAGGTGACCATGATGAGACAGAAACCCCGTTACCAAGTGACTGTACCTACAGGTACCCTGGCGTGGCGATTCTCCACCGGGCAAAATGATCCCATGTTTGCCTTGAAGGAAATGGATGTAACCTTACCAGTCACCCTGGGTGATACTGGATCTTGCCACAAGGACAGGCGGAGGACGGCGGAGAGGAAGGAACTGTGTGTGACGGTCTGGGCCTAATGCCCAGGTTAGGGGAAGGGCTGGACAGTTTCTAGCGGGGACAGGTAAGGACAAGGCATGAGAGACAGGGCAGGACTGGACTCGTGTGGTGGTTGGAATGTGTGGTGTCTATGCCAACTTGGGGCAAAGCAATGTACCCCCCAAGACCAGTAGGGGGGAGGGGACAGGGAGTCCAGATGGGACAGGATTTCATTGAACCTAAGCTCTCAGGTGACACTTAGGTAGCCAATCATCAAAAATATATACAGTGGTACCTCGAGATACGAGTGCCCTAACATAAGAGATTTTTGAGATACAAGCCGTCGAGCAAGTGATTTTTGCTGTGAAATACGAGCAACAGTTGAGATACCAGTAATCACACGAATCAGCCGGTTGCACATGACCCACCAGTTTACCGCGACTCGAGCGTCTCATAGTTTCCCACGCCTCAAGGTTATGGAAAGAATTAAACTCGTATCTCCAGGTGCCACTGTATTTTAAAAAATATGTAGAAAACAAAAGCATCTGGACCCTGTCTCCCCTAGTGCCTGGCAAGAGAGAAAAGGACTGCATTTTTGAGATGATCTTATTTGCAAGGGAGAATGACTACCGTATTTTCCAGCATATAAGACAACTGGGCGTATAAGATGACCCCCAACTTTTCCAGTTAAAATATAGAGTTTGGGATATACTCGCCCTATAAGACAACACCTGGTATATAAGATGACCCCTGACTTTTGAAAAGATTTTCCTGGGCTAAAAAGTCGTCTTATACGCCGGAAAATATGGTAAATATTTAACCAAACAGGGACCCACATTTTTAAAAAAAAACCTAAAAAAAGGATTTAGGAAACTTAGGACTTTGCCAGCCACCGGACCTAGAACAGGCTGCAGACTGCATCCCTGGGATGTGACCGAGCGCCGGACACTGTCACCCCGGAGGAGGGCGGTAATTAGGACACAGGCTGTAACCAGGCTACCTCCACCGCCGCGGTTTTCTTTCCTTTTTCTTTTTTTTGTAAGGTGTCATTAATTTCTTATATGGAAATCTAATGTGTCCCTTTCTGTCATCACCTGCACGAATGAAACTCCACACGCCACTTGGCGCCGGAGACTTGATGGGACCTAATTGAGTCGCTCTGCCTCCCCTCATCAGCACCCGAGGAAGCGCTGACAGTTTTACCCTCTCAATTCTCCTCCTAAATTATGCAGCCGCTGCCGGCTCTTCTAAATAGCACTCTGCATCGTCCCCCCTGAACTGCCTAGCAACCCAAGACGGATGAACCGCCAGAAGGAGTGAACGCGCCAGCCCCGGCCTCAGTTCAGCAGAGAGATCCACAGCTTCTCCATTAGCCCACGGGAGACTCCAGCCCACGGGGCTGGGCGGCCCGAGGTACATCCCTCCCTAATTGCCCGCGGCTCCTGCTCCTTCTCTGGGATATGGGAGTGATGATAATGGGGTCTTCTGCCTAGGAGCGGTATGAGGACTGAAGATATTAATACAGTGGTACCTCGAGATATGAGTGCCCTAACATGAGATTTTTGAGATACGAGTGATTTTTGCTTTGAAATATGAGCAACAGCTGAGAGAGGAGTCATCGCGCGGATCGGTCGGCTGCACATGACCCGTCCGTTTACCACGACTGGAGCGTCTCCTAGTTTCCCACGCCTCAAGGTGACGGAACGAATTAAACTCGTATCTCGAGGTACCACAGTATTGGCAGAACGCTCAGAAGAGACTCATACGCTAGGTGCGGTGTTCCTCTTCATCATCTCATCGACCTCATCTTTTAATATCTGGCGCCTCTTGTTTTCCGCACCCATGTCCCCCCGCCGGACCCCCATCCTGAGAAGTCATCGGGGCCACGTCATTTTCCTCTTTTCTCAGGGATCGGTCCCAAGGACACGTCCTAAGAGCCACCCCACACACTGGACTCTGTCTCTGAGTCTCTGGCCTCCTAGAGCAGTGGTTCTCAACCTTTGTAATGTCTCGACCCTTTAAGACAGCTCCTCATGGGGTGGTGACCCCCAACCATAAAATGATTTTTGTTGCTACTTCCTAACTGTAATTTTGCAACTGTTATGAGTCATATCTGTGTTTTCCCATGGTCTTAGGCGACCCCTGTGAAAGTGTTATTTGACCCCCAAAGGGGTCGCGACCCACAGGTTGAGAACCGCTGTCCTAGAGGATCCAATCCAGTCCCTGCGACTTCACAGAGAAACGAGTGTTTCTAGGATGAGAGCATCTACACGCCACGGCATTTTTAAACCCCAAACAGGCCATGTTTAATGCATATGACCCAGCTGATGCGCGCCGACATTCCCCATGATGGATGCATGCTTGGGGGATCACATCCATCCATTTTTGACTAAGAAGCGAAGGCACGGGAAATAAGAACGAAGTTTACAAGGGAACTTAATGGAAACATTTTTCTTGCAAATACTTTAGTTCGTCTAATTGTTTCCATTTATCTTCCTGACTTTCTCCCTCCGAATGATGACAGTGAATGAGCATGGCATGCGCATTAGGCGGGCGTGTGCTTCTAGCTCACGCGATACTCTTCTTCCTGTTACCCACTTGCAGGATCTGTTCCGTGTCTCTGAACCTCACAGCCCGAGGGTGAGCTCTGGAGGTGTTTCCCCCCTGGCACACAGGTTACTGGACACGCACAGGGCGGTTTAACCGCGGGCCTTCTTAACCAGACCCATCCGGCACTGAGGAGACTTCTCCCTAAGATCTACTCCCTCGGTCTTCACATACACTAGCACTTCTCTTTCACGGCGCAAACATCAGCCACAGAAAACAGGTTCCGCAGAACAGATTGGTAATGTTTGTCAAGCTTTTCCTTCCTAAACTTTAGATGGTCTCTGCACTTGACCCTGGTAATGAACACAGAGGAGCAAGCGGGAGCAGAAGCCATTTCATATGGGTGTCGGGGCCTAGTAAGAGTTCATATGTTACCATTCTTTGTTCCTTTCAACGCCATGGTCAGAAATGGTCAGAAAATGGAATTACAGCCCGGGCGGCATGTGTGGCTCAGGGGTTGAGCATCAACCTATGAACCAGGAGGTCACGTTCAATTCCCAGTCAGGGCTCAGGCCCCAGTTGAGGTGTCAATCCCCAGAAGGAGGCGTGCAGGAGGCAGCTGATGGAGGATTCTCTCTCATCTTTGATGTTTCTCCCTCTCCCTCTCCCTTCCTCTCTCTGACATCAATAAACATGTGTAAAAAAGAAGAGAAAATAGAAATGACAAACTACCACATGCTAGACACCACGACCATCGTTTACATACATTACTTTACTTATTTACGATCGCTATTATAATTGTTCTATGCACATTTTATGCAGTTTACAGTGAACTTCAATACATTAACCTGGTAAAAATTAACCATGTATTTTAAAGATATGGAAATATACTCGAGAGGTGAGAAAATGCATACACACCACCGCAAGGGGGGAGAATTCCGAGCAATAGAAGAAAGAATTCAGAGAGCACCGTTTCCGAATTCTTAAGGCTCTTGAGATGAACGCCATCTCCTTTTTAAAAACACACACACACATACATACATTTTAGAGTCTCTTTTTAAGTTTCACATTCATCGTTTAAGTCCCGGTGTTAAAGCAAACAAATCAAAAAACCACAGTGAGGCACAGACTGGGGTTTGGGGGGTGGGCAGAGCCCAGAGGTCGAGCACAGTAAGCATGAGGGCAAGGGCATGCCTATCCGACACCTTGCTTCTGGCATTAAACAGAGGACGGATCATCTATTAACTTGAAACTTCATATGAGGGTGCCCTGACCATAGCAGGCACCCCTCCTGTAAGTCCTGAAGCAGAAGGAAGAACTGTATGTTCACAACCCACAGATGCTCGGTTTCCCTAATACACGCCAGGCTTTCTGAATAAGCCTCAAATGGCAGGAAAAGGCCATAGTGCGACATACAGCGCTGTCCCCAGTCCCTGCCTGACGGATTACCATTACCCAGAGGCCTTTTCGACCTCTTGCCCGGAAGTGGGGCCTGGCATTTCTCGGTGAGAAAACCCGGGGGGGTGCGTTCTCAGAAGCCCCAGTGAAAAAGGGTTCTTATGGACCCGGACAACAGAATAAGCTAGAATCACGAGGAACAAGGCCTGCCCCGTATGGAGTGAAGCGTAGCACAGTGGGGAACGCGCATCATTAGGGGGAAGCCATTTCTGGTGAAGATTCTCTGGCAAAAGCAAACTCCAGCCCTTTCCTCGGTGTCGTCCCATGTACGCGCGCCTCCTCCTGGTTGTGTTAGAAGGTTCCCTTTCTCCCCAGCGAGAACACGCTTCTCTGCCCCCGCCCCCCAACCCCCCGTGCTGTAACACGTCGAAACCCAGGACTGTACATTTCCGAACGGCTTCCCAAGTTCATAGGCAATTGAACTTTACAGCCTCATTTTCTTTTAATGCAAATTACTCTTCATTTTTAAAATGCATCCTTTTCACCTTATTAAGCATACGATTCATTTGGGGAAGAAAAAAAAAGACTGTACTCATACCAAGGAAAGCTAGGAATATAATGAGATGTGATTTCTCCTTTTTTAAACACACACACACACACACACACACACACACACACAAGTTTTCACAGGCGTGGGCCTCTGCTCGGATGTCATCAACTAGGACATGCAGAGTGGAGGGGCCTCTATAGGCTCCCGCGTCTCCGATTGGCTGGTTTCTCCTCAGCCTCCGGGGCTCGGCTCAGCACAAGGGGCCACCCAACAGCTCAGGCCACCTCAGTGCCCGGAGCCACAGAACCACGCCGATGGAGAGCATCCACGGAAGCCAGCAGTGGCCCAACTGCAGGTTCCACAATGCTCGCAATCGGCGTGATTCTGTGGCTCCGGGCACTGAATGGACTTGCCGGGCCTTCCCCTTCGAAAGTGGACACCAGCCCAGGCCTGGTCCTGCGTGGACACATATGAGCGCACACACCGAGAGAGAGATGGCTGCTTATTTCAGGGAAAACTGTCACTACACCAAGCATCACTCAAACCCACGGCTTTCCACGGACCCGGGTACAAAGAGTGCTGTAACCCCTTCTCACGCTCTCACCGAGCGATCCGTTACACGTTAATAGCCGAAAGCATTTATTCTGCAAGAAGAGAGTCTCTTCTTAAGTCTCACATTCATCGTATGGGGTGCACTTTAGGTTTTTTAAACATAGTTTAAAATTGATTTTAAAGGTTTAGATTAAATTGACACCATACAACCATTTCAAGGTTTCTGTGCACTACACTGAAATACACGTGCTTTTTAGACTTAGGTGATAACCTATTTCTCACTCACTTCACACACACACACACACACACACACACACACACACACAATGTAGAAATCATCAGATGGAGCTTCCACCAACCTACCTACATCTATGGGACTCATCTTTCCTCCCTCCCCTCTGTACAATGGGAGCCATGGCAAGTTGAACAGTCTCTCCTCCCTCCCATTCCCTCTCCCCCCCAAAAAAAAACAAGCCATGTACGTCTGAAACCTCCTGGAATCGAATGAAGCATCATGTCTTGCTTTCCAGAGAAGAATGGATAGCATTTCCTCCTGCAGAAATCGGGTCTTTGCACACAGACTTAGCTAAGGCTCTTGAGATGAACGCATCCCCTAGGACCGGCCCGAAACCCAACCACTGGCTCCTTTACAAAGAGGAAAAGACGGGAGACACAGAGCGATGGCGACGTGGACACAGAGGCAGAGGGTGGATGGTGCATCTCCAGAGGACACCACGGATGGCCATGACCCGCCTGAGCTGGGAGAGAGGCCGGGCCGGGCTCTCCCTCTGAGCACCGAGAAGAAACCCACCGTCGACCTGGTCACTTCAGGGTATCGGCCGGTAGACCACGCCTCTCGTGTGAGACAGAGGATCGCTCTTGTGTGAAGCCACCCATGGGGGACAGGCAGAGGCGCGGGGGACTGGAGAGAGAGGAGGGAGGCGGCCACAAGCCAAGGAGTGCAGGGACTTCCTGGAGCCGACAGAGGGCGAGAGAGGCACGGGGTCTCTCTCCCCAGACCTGGCTCCACCTTGCTTTCAGACTTCCGGCTTCCGGACTGGAGAGAGAATACACCTCTGTTGTTTGAAGCCATCGCTTATGGCGACTTACTCTAGCTCAGTGGTTCTCAACCTTCCTAATGCCCCGGCCCTTTCATACCATCCCTCATGTTGTGGTGACCCCCACCCATAAAATTATTTTTGTTGCTACTTCATAACTGTCATTTTGCAACTGTTATGAATCGTATCTGTGTTTTCCAATGGTCTTAGGCGACCCCTGTGAAAGTGTTGTTCGACCCCCAAAGGGGTCTCGACACACAGGTTGAGAACCACTGCTCTAGCTAGTCCCATGTATTTGATAAGCAAGCATATCACCCGCATTGGATGGAGGCATCACTCTGAACATAGAGAGGCTGGCAGGGTTAGCTTTCCTGTCGGGTAAAACATGAATCACCCAGAGACAGAAAGTCTTCTCATTTTCATTGAATGGGCTATTTTTTTTAAATGAGAAATGATTACCAAAAGGACCTCGCTTTCCATGTACAACAGCCCCAGTGCTCGCATCAGTGCGGAAACATTCAGGGTCAAAATAGGATGTTTTCTTATGTTCAAAATGCCTTTTTACAAAGTGGTGTTCACTGCACTCTGTGACTTGTGTGGTATTTTCCAATTCTGCCAGAAATGTAACACTCATTTAATCTTGCCATTTCCCTCGACTAATCCTGTCCAGCCCACGGCAACTTTTCTCTCTTTCCTGTGGGTGCCAGGCTGTGTGGGTGTGCCCTCCAGCAACACGGAAATGAGACCTTTCTCCGATGAAGCGAAACCAACACAGAAATCAAAACCAACCGAAGGATTCTTTTGCGACATAAACTTCCATAAACCAGGGTCTCTGGGCAGAAAATGACCGTTAGCGAGTCATTATGGTAACCATAGGTCCTCGTGGTGCCAGGCCTTCGCCAAAGCTCCCGCGGACAGTCCCTCTCTCAGTCTCACATGTGAGAGGTGGCCCTGCTCTGAGGCTCTGGACAGCCGGGGCGGCCACGGCCACAGAGAGGCTGAGCGACTAGCTCCGGGCGGCTCAGCACAGGCCTAGAACCTGGGCCAGGCTGCCCGCAGCTGTTTCTGGGTTCCGGAAAGGAAGGGCCTGTCAATGCAAACCGGGGAAGGGGGTGGGGGGCAGGAACAGCCCAGGAGGACCTGCACCCCAGGGGCCACTCCACGCCCACCCCTGCCGCGGAAAGACACCATTGGAGCAGCCGGCCGAGTTTTCTCAGGTGGCGCCATTCATGCTCGTCAAGGCCACGCTCGTTTGAACTGGTTCCAGCACCTGCCAGCCATGAGTGGGGTCATTCCGGGGGCCTGAGGAGGTGGGCATGCCCCTGCTTCCTGCCAGCTCCTGAAGCACCTCGAGAGCGTGCGGCTCCCCGAGTCATAGCCGGGAGAGGAGGGTCAGTTTCTGCTGCGGGAGCGGCGGCTGAGCGAGGCCTCTGCCTGGATCCAGACTTCCACCAGCCAGGCCGCTCCGGCCCATTTCCCCACCGAACCCCACATCTGTCCCCCGCCCGCACCGCCGAACGCCGCGGTGAAAGCCTCAGCGCCGGGAACGGTTGACAGATCGCCTCGTCGCTCCTGGGCCCGGTGTCCCCCAACAATGCAGCCCGTGGGGCTCCGTGTGCAGAACCTCGGCGGCTTCCCGTCACCTCCCAGGACGCCCTAAGAGAGAATTCTCCATCCACAGAGCCTCCTCCCCGCACCCCAACCTCTGAGAGCACCCCTGAGAGGTTGGCAGAAATACTCCTAACACCACTGCCGTCTGGAGACACCTGTGCCCGGGTCTGCGGCAGCCTCCCTCCCCCACATCTCTCTCTAATAGGGAACAGGTGGCCGCCCAAAGCTCGCGGCTGCCTGGCCTTGCAGAAACCAGAACAACACCCTTCTCTCGGGTCAGCCGGAGCCAGCGAGAGGGACGCCCAGAACGACACACACCAGCTTCTGCCGAGCACAACACCAGCCGTGGCCGAGCAGAGTGGCCGGGGACGAGGTGGCCCGTCCAGGAACCAGCACCGGCCTCAACAGGGCAGCCAGGATCTGAATTCTGGCCCCAGGAACGCATGCACGGGGGCCCCCCGCTCGGGGCAGAGACAAGCAAGGCAAGTGGGGGTTCCTGCAGGCGCCTTTGGACTGATGTTAGCGGGGCCGCTCCCCCACATTTCCAGCGCCGGCGTGAGGTGAGGGGCGCCAGGGGTTTCCAGGAAAACCTCACCCAGGAAGCATCAGAATTCGCTCCCTCTGCGCCCTCCCCTCTCACCTCCCCATATTCCTCCAGCTTGGTACCCGCACACATGAGACTTCACTTTATTTTTACTCAAACGTGGCCGTGCTGGAGTTTGGGAGAAGTAAAACCTTTATCAATTTGGGAGAAAGAAAACCTCTATGAGTTTGGGAGAAATAAAACCTTTACCCGTTTGGGGAAATTTGGGAGAAATAAAACCTTTACCCCTTTGCGTCAGTGCAGGACACACCCCCTAGTGTTTGCTTCACAAACACGGGCTCCTACCTTTCCGGAGGCTGGGGCGCCACAGCGAAGGGTCCGGGCTCAGAGGGCCTCTGTGTGGTGTGCGGACGGACGGACGGTCACCTCCTCCCCGATCGATCCTCCCCTGCAGAGCGAGGCCCCGCTCCTGTTCCCTCTTATGGAGGCAGCGTCCCCTTTCGGGCTCCGCCCTCCGCTTAATTGCCTCCCAGGCCCGGGCCTACCGTCACGTGGAGACTGGCTTCCGCAGACGGACGGGCCCGGGGTGTATCCAGCTCGGGAGCAGCCGCGTTTTGCCCCCCTGTATTCTCCTGCCGCCCTCGGTGGCTTCTGGCTGTGGGCAGAACTGGGGGTTTGGGGAGACCACACCTTTCTGGAATGGGGTGGCGGCTTTAGGGGCTCGGTCATGGAAGAGGCAGGGCTACGCTCATCCCCCAAGGTCCCAGTGGGGTGCCAGCATCCCACACTTTGGAGACCACACGGGGTCTGCTTCTACACAGTAGTCTCACCAAAGACACCCCCTGATTTTCATGAATTTCTTCTTTTAATAAAAGAGAGTTTTATCTTATTTTTTCCCCCCCCCCCCAACTAAAAAGGGGTATTTGTCCTGATTATCTTTTTTTGGTCTAATTAGCATATTATGCTTTTATTAGTATAGATAGTATACTATGTATAATACATTGGGTTCTAGGAAATCACAGTTTTTATGTATTTCATTATATACTATTATTAACCATGAATAAATGTACTAATCCACATAGCTAAAAAAACACATATAGTGAAAATATAGCAGACAAGAGCAACCACACACACAAAATGATGGATAAATGAAACCCCATGCTGTGCATGAAGTGCCATGAAGGTAAATAGTGGTACTAGCATCTTGGTACTAGCAACTAAAAAGCAAGCCATAATATCAAATAAATTTAAGAGAATGTCTGCATATACAACATATATTCGTAAAAAAAAATGGTATAAAGCAAGTCATTAAATACAATAAACTTAAATTCATCTACAAGAAGGTTTGATACATGTAGAGAAACATTTCAGTAAAAACTGGAACAAAACGTACAGCAAAATAATAAATTTGAAGAAATTCCAACATCACGCTTATACTTAAAGGCAAATATTGTCCTGATTGTCTTTTAATGAAGTCACCCTCAGCCTTGGAAAACAGAGCTTTCAAAGGCCACCGCTAACCCCGCCGTTGTGAGTGGTGAAATGACACGGGCCACGCACAGACGGGGCGGTGCTAAGGGGCACACCGTGTGTCCCGAATGCGGAGCGTCTGCTAGAAAAGAGGAGCTGCTGGCGTTTGAAAGGCTCAGTGTCGTGCTGATGAGCCGAGCGCTACGTGAACGCCCAACAGATGTCGCCGGCCACCTTTCTGCGGTGTGAAAGGGACGCGGAATGTCAGTGACGCAAAGCATGCGCGCAGAGCACGAGCGGGCCTTGGGCGCCTCTGGTCCCCGTTAGTTTTGTCTGCGTCGCTCATGGACGAGCCTGTCTCTGCCTGCGGACCTGGCCCAGCACCCCCCATGACACGGCTGAGGCCGTCTCTGCGCCGCCGGCCTTGGCGGGGTAACGGGAGCTGCAGCACCTGCCACAGCAGCGTGGCAGGGCTTCGAGACGAACTCACCCTGCGCTCTCCGCGGCGTTGACCTTGCCGGTTTCAGCTGACTCGCTCGCGTTGCTGTCTGCCTTCTGCTGGCGGGAGTCCACCTGGATGTCCCTCCTGTTCCTCCTCCTGAACGCGTCCCTTTGCAAACCGCATCCTTTCCTCCAGGAAAACCTCTCCCGCGGGGCAGCTTCCCGCAGTGTCTGAAAACCAACGCAAAGGCTCAGCCCTCCGCTTCCCTGCCTTCTCGCTGGTCCTTGGAGGAGGTCTGACCTTTCACCCCAGCGTGCCTTCCCTCTGCTCTGGAGACCGGCGGGTGAGGTGCTTTTTCTCCAGAGTTGTGTGTGCTAAGGCCTCCTCCTGCACGCCCTCAACCCGGGCCTGTGCTCCAACTGGGGACCGAGCCGTGACTTTCTGGCTCCTAGGTCAGCGCTCAACCACTGAGCAACACCAGCCAGGCCAAATATCACGCTTATTCTCACATGCTCCTTATATTCCTCTCTCAGGATTCCTCTTTGACTCATCCTTAAAAATAATGTTAGTCTTTCTGTTCCTTTCGTGTTAGCATATCTGCATATCAGGAATGAAGCTATATCATCGGGATTTAATACTCCTTTCCAGTGGTTCTCAACCTTCCTAATGCCGCGACCCTTTAAGACAGCTCCTCATGGGGTGGTGACCCCCAACCATAAAATTATTTCCGTTGCTACTTCATCACTGTCATTTTGCTACTGTTATGAACTGTAATGTAAGTCTGATATGCAGGATGTATTTTCATTGTTACAAATTGAACATAATTATAGCATAGTGCTTAATCACAAAAACAATATGTAATTATATATTGTGAAATATTTATTTCTAATTACAAATAAATGAAATTTTGTCTTGAATCGTGGTGTAGCATGGGGAACAGTCTTCCTAGGACAACAGTAAACTACATGGCTACACTTTGCTACTCCGAGGAGCAGTGTGTTGGTTCCTAAGACCGTGGGAAATAGGTGTTTTCCAATAGTCTTAGGCGACCCCTGTGAAAGGGTCGTTCGACCCCCAAAGGGGTCGCGACCCACAGGTTGAGAACCGCCACTCCTTTCCATGGTATACTTTTTATGTGAACCGATCAAGAAGAGTGCCATATAAATATGACAGCTACTGTTGATCTCTGCAAACACTACGTTCTCTGCAAAATAATATCACAATATGAACATCTCTCGCGTTGATGCTGAGTGTTATTCTCCCGCAGAGCCATCGGGATGAATTCCAGTTTACGTGAGGCTGTCAGAATGGACCTCTGTCTCCGCGCTGCTGCGAGCGCGCTCCGGCCACTGCTTCCCACATGTCCGGTCTCTGGCCTCTCTGTCATTTCCCCGTCCTCCTGTCCCCTGCCACCACCGGCCCCCCTCCTAAGCGCTGTCTGTGTGCCAGGGTCTCCTCTCACTCTCCCAGGAAAAGCTGTTGTCGGCGGGGATGACTGGGAGGGGTCAGAATTCTCTGGGTGACAGAGGGAAGCCGTGGAGAGAAAAGCGGATGGCCAGCAAGCTGATGGCTGAGCGAGAAGAGGGGACTCGTGGCTTTTTGAGACTTTCCATGAGTTAGCATCTGCTTGCATTCGGTGATACTAAACAACAACAACAACAACAAAACCACGAACTGCCATTTTCATTATTTCCTGTCTTTCAAAGCAGGCAAAAATAAATGTTTTGTTTTCTTAACCAGTTTCCCCAATTTGGAAACAGATGTAAAAATCAGTTAAGGCTGTGAGCAGCTTTCTGATGTTTTAAATCAGTGTAAAATGACTGAAAAGGCTGATTAAGATCGGAGTTAGTACCAAGAATATAATCAGAGTTTGTCAAATCAATCTGGGTTCGATTATTTTACAATGAAAGGAACATCTGAGGACTACCAAGCTGAAGCTTATGGAGGGATTTGAAACATACATTTTTTTCCACCAACACTATGTCAGCATTTTATTTATTATTATTATGTTTAGTAGGTTTTTAAATTGATTCCAGGGAAAGAGAGGGAGAGGGAGAGAGAGAAATACCCATGGTGAGAGAGAATCATCCATCAGCTGCCTCTTGCATGCCCCCTACTGGGGACCGAGCCCACAACCCAGGCCTGTGCCCTGATGGGGAATCAAACTGTGACCTCCTGGTTCCTAGGTTGAGGTTCAACCACTGAGCCACCATAGCCTGCACCAGTTTAGGTCTTTGGATGTTGCCCGGTCCACAGGAACCTCAGACACAGTGTGAGATTATTTGGTCTTTTAAGCTCTCTTCCGCTGCCTGGAGACTTGGAGGGACAGGAAGTTCCTTTGGGAGAGTCCTTCCTGTGTGCTAATTGCCCATGAAAACTTCCAAAGGTGGATGTGTTTTTTTGGCTCAAGTGGCAAAGTTAACTCTGCTGTTAGGGATGAAACCCAGAAAGAAAGCTGAAAATGAAACAAAAACAACTTTCTCAAGGAAGCCTCACTGAATAATGGACTTGACGTGAATGTATGGAAGTGTCGCATTATTTACTGTCCTCCCCTGCGCTCCTTCCAGGGTTCCGGGGAACGCACGGAGCACCCCACGGCTCACTGCACCCTGCCCTTGGTCCCGCCATTATCACTGAGGGTAGCATTGTGCCGGGCGGCCCCTTTTCAAAGTGAAGATTAGAGATGGAGTCATCTTGATGCACTCCGCTTTTTAATGTAATGATGCTTATTATTGCGGCTTTCTTAGTGAATAGCCAAAGAGAGGTCTTTGAAGATAGCACTAACCTAGATCATTTAGAAAGCAAAATTAGATTCCTCCATTTGCCTTAGTTCACAACACGACCATTAGGTTTCTTAATGGATTCGGAAAACTCAATAATTCCTGCTCAGATTAGATTTTATTAGATTTGGGTGTCTTTCATACTAACTTTAAAGATCTGCAGACGGCGTAATCACATTGGAGTCCCAGATTCATTGGCTGACAAGACGTTATAACATTTTTACTGGGGCTTCACAAACACCTAAAGTCACATTGAGGAATTCTGATGCTGAGAGTTCACAGGATTAGATTCAGGAGGTGAGAGACCGGCATATGCTTGCGCTGTGGAATTGCCTTTCCCTTGCCAAGATATTTCTGCGCTGTTTTTAATATACAGTTCTAGTTGTAGGAAGGAGAAAATGTATCTTGTTTATAAAATAAGAATAAAATATATTGTATGTATTTTACATATATAAAACGTGTGTAATATGAAATGTGAAGGAATCGCTTTAAAATAGAGAAGTTACTTCTCATTTAGTACACAGTTATTATGGTGCATCGTAGCAATTAAGTGCCATATTAGTGGTATCATAATTGAAAGCTATTTGTTTAATTAAATTACCAGGAAATTAAGGCCATGCATTACAATATTTTTTTTCTAAATATTGACTCCACAATGACATTTTAAATAAAACTGTTCAATGCTAATGAGTATAAAGTTTTCTTGGAAATAACGATTGGAGTTTAATCATTGATGAATGTAGAACAATAAGATCAATATCAATTAATTTATTTTAAGCCCACGAAACAACTGATACATTGCAGCTTTGCTATAATTTATACTGTCCC
Organism: Lasiurus cinereus; assembly: GCA_011751065.1. Taxonomy (NCBI): domain Eukaryota; kingdom Metazoa; phylum Chordata; class Mammalia; order Chiroptera; family Vespertilionidae; genus Lasiurus; species Lasiurus cinereus. The sequence goes on from JAAGEH010002532.1 coordinate 1,165,052, forward strand.
AAGAAAAACAATATGTATGATTATCCTAATTATAACACCTTAGGGCAGCGGTCAGCAAACTCATTAGTCAACAGAGCTAAATATCAACAGGACAACGATTGAAATTTCTTTTGAGAGCTGAAAACCGACTTCTGAGCATGGGCCACGGAGTTTCAATCACATTGTATGTGCATGCCTGCACGTGGTATTTTGTGGAAGAGCCACACTCAAGGGGCCAAAGAGCCGCATGTGGCTCTCGAGCCACAGTTTGCCGACTACTACCTTAGGGGATGGATGGAGATATATCTATATATATCTATATATATCTATATCTATATATATATGTGTGTGTGTGTATATGTGTATATATATATATATATATATATATATATATATATATTGTTGTACTGTTGATATTTAACTCTCTTGATTAATGAGTTTGCCGACCGCTGCCCTAAGGTGTTATAATTAGGATAATCATACATATTGTTTTTCTTGGGACAGTATAAATTATAGCAAACACACATACACACAGTATATATATATTTAATACTATAGCATTAATACACCACTTAAACCATTTGTGATTTCTCTCTTTATAGATATAAATAGATCCATCGATTATTAGATAGGCGATCTATCTCCCTGTCTATTGATTATTTATTTATACAGCGTTAGGAAACTCAAGAAGAAAAGTCTTAGGAGGAGTGGAGGAACTCACGGAAGAGCAGGCAGAAGAACGTAACCATGGGACAGAGATTTCAGGAAAGTAGAGATACGGGGATTAGTCTGAAAACTTCACAATTGAATCCATGTTTCTAGGTCAGAACTCAGAGGCAGAGGCAGGAACACAGGCAGGAGGGATCCCAACACTACCCAGGAGGCACTGCGTTGCAGAAAAGGAGAAGGCTGCAGAATTCTTGCAGGGTCCATTAAGAAAATGTAAATTAGAACGACAGAATATTTTGCACAGACTAGCCTCTTTTCCAGATTCCCTGTCCCTGAATTCAGGATGTCGGTTGTGCTGCCGATCTGCACCCTGAAATGTTAATCATCACAAACAGAGGAGCTACGTGAGAGTCCTGGGAAGCGCCGATAATGTACTGCGGACAGAGCGATGCCAGGGGATCCTTGGGATGTTGATGATACTCAAGTTCGGATTCCGAGTCCTTTGTGGGCTGGGCCTTCCACCTCTTTGTCATCACTCATCCAGACCTGGCATATGTCAAGCATGCCTCCCATGTGCACTGAAAACCTATCGATCGTTATTGTTAATTTGCACTGAGGTTCGTTCTCGTGGTGTTACTCCTTCTGGGATATTTACTCCCTCGTGCATCCAAAAAGTTAATGGCCACGGGAAGGCCCCATTTTATCTGGATTCCTAAAAATCTGCGGTGATTACAGGCATCATTAACAGCAGCATTAGTTGGCTTCTGCAAACTAATATCCCTCCAAAACGTAATGATTTCCAACAATGGTAACTGAATCTCATGTTCAATGTTCTGTGTGGCAGTTACAAACGGGCCGGGGTAGGCTGGCTACTGCGTTGGAACCTCCTCTTTACGTCTCCCCTTCTCCTTGGTACGTCACTCGCCGAGAGCAGGTGGGGTGCGCCCTGTACCTCACACTGAGGTTCTCAGTGCCTGGCTGGTGGTTTTGTAGCACATCACCAGTGCCCTGGAGGTGAACCCCAAACTCGTCTTGTTTCAAGCTTCCCCGTACGTTCGTACATTAGTATGTCATTGGCCAAAGCTAGTCACATGACCAAGCCCCAGAGCCAATGGTAGGGAGAGACATTCTGATCATCAAGAGGACATGCCAGATGACAAGTTTAGGGGCTCCCCCTGGAGAGGGAGTCTGAGGACGATCGTTCATTCAATCCCAGGACAGGCCCCCTCCTCCCCATTCCTCGGGTGTTGTCTTAGGCACTTCGCTTGTGGGGACCCACACATTTGCAATGCCGACCTTGATTCTGATGACCAGCATGGACCAGACCGCCCTTCCCTAATAAATAATGCAAATATCTGAGAACACTCGGGAAATATCCGGACCGGTGCCAAGAGAAGGCTTTGTTGTTTAATTCATGCGAAGAACACGGATTTGAAATGGAAGTCAGCGAACTGCTATCGTTTGACCTAAGCTTACTGTGGGCCTCTCGCCAGCATGGCCTGACCGTGGGTTTTGCCCTACATGCCCACACTAAGATTCTGCCATCAGCTCCATTCCCTGCTTCTGAAACCCATCTTGGCGTGTGTGACCAATGAACAATTATTGAAAAATAAATAAAACAATTCTTTGGATCTGTAAACCTATATCCCGCACTTGTGTGTTTGATAAAATGTAAGTCGTTGACATGCGTGTTTTCACTTGATTTTACATTCATCACAGAGTGAACATAAAGTGGGTTCCGCCGAAACCGGTTTGGCTCAGTGGATAGAGTATCAGCCTTCGGACTGAGGAGTCCTGGGTTTGATTCCCGTCAAGGGCACGTACCTTGGTTGCGGGCACATCCCCAGTAGGGGGTGTGCAGGAGGCAGCTGATCAATGCTTCTCTCTCATCGATATTTCTGACTCTGTCTCTCTCCCTTCCTCTCTATAAAAAGTCAATAAAATACATTAAAAAAAAAAAGTGGGTTCCATAGTGAGACCGACGCAATTTAAATAGAAAGGTCTCTGCTTAGAAGATGTGTGCCTTTGGGAAACATATTTAAGCTCCTCATCTTCTTTATGCATAAAATGCTGGTGATGCCTATTTCATAATGTCTTTATGAATACTAAGTTACATAAATGTTCAGCCCATTTAGTTACTAAACTTTCTTCCCCATTCCCTAATAGATATAACATTTTCAATGGCAAAAAATCAATAAAGAGTCTATTTGCTGGCTTAAAGAGTGGATCTCTTTTTTTTCCATTAAAATACTATAATATTCACTATAAAACCTATTTAAATATATTAAATATGATCCTCCTAATAGTCTCTCAACTTTTCATCTAATGAGTACATAAAAACTGTGTAAAATGATAACCGTCTTTGGTTGGTTCTGAATCATATTTTTTTCTAGCTTATTTTATGTCCTGATATTCAAACAAGATAATTTTATAACTACTTCAAAATGGCAAGTTATTTTTAATTAGTTCATTGGATTTGGGGAAACGCCATTCTATCCCTGCAAGGATAAGTAACATGCCTTTACCAGCAGTGCATTATGTTTTATTTTTCTCATTGCACCTTCTTAAGCAACTTCGCCTGAGCAATCGAGGACCAAATGAATAAAACATGTGTTTATTGCAGCGGCTGAAGAGAAAATGACAAATTTCACCTCTTCCTCTTCCCCTGGTGAATGTCAGACAGGGGAGGAGTTGAGACGATCAGAAAATAGAATGACCTCTCCAAGAGCCGCATTTACAAGTAATTATTTCTTGTTTGTTTTTCCTAAGAGGTCTCTTCAATCAAACTACCAGTGAGAATAAAGACAGAATCTAAATATTTAGGAACTTACTTTTCATCAGGTGTGTCATTAAAATTTAGCCATGATAGGTGAAAAACGGGAGAAAGTTACATATTTGACACTATGGAATATCATGTGTCCTCTTCTGATTGGAGTAATAACATAGAAACACGTAAGGTTCATGTCCAATTCTTTCGGAATTATTAGTGCCCAGCTCAAACCAGAGTTAGGAAGCAAAATTCTAGTAGCTCCATCCCCCTAAGCTTGGAGAAAATGGTACCAAAAATAATTGGGCGCAAAAAAAAAAAAATCATGGTGCAAGTGTCAGAGATGAGTATTTACCCATAAATATTAATGGGAAAAGTTAAGGGAGCAGTGCACTGTGTCCAGTGGCGGTTTATTAATGAGGAAGAATTCTTTATTTACATGAATAAAAGTATAATAACTACCTACAGGGCCGGGAGGCAATAGGCCTGACTGGAAAGATAATGTGTATTTTATAATGAAAAGCCACACGGATGTTCCCATTTAAAGGTACGTTATTGTATTTTAAAGGGAGGGATGTCTGCTTCTCATAGGGACAAGGTACCTGCCACTGCCCCTGACCCAGTCCAAGATGTTACGTCTTCCAGGAAAGCCCTGAGCTTTCGTCTGTTTCACTGATACGTTGCCATGAAACCATGCTTTTCTTTGGATTATACTTTGAAAAAAAGGCAATTTAAAAGTATAGCCCAGCTGGCACGGCTCAGTGGTGGAACATCGACCCATGAACCAGGAGGTCACGGTTGGATTCCTAGTCGGGCACATGCCCAGGTTTTGGGCTTGATCCCCAGTGTGGGGCAAGCAGGAGGCGGACAATCAATGACTCTCTCATCACTGATATTTCTCTCTCTCTCCCTCTCCCTTCCTCTCTGAAATCAGTAAAAATATATGGAAAAATAAAAGTACGCCATCACATTGAAATGTAGGGGTCCTGTGAGTGGGATCAGAGATGTTGATGGACTGGTTCCTATGGCTACTGCTCAGGTGCATGGGGGTCTCAGAGCAGGGGGTGGGGCCAGTGCTTGTTAATTTCTTTCCCAAGTAACGGCGGCAGCTCCTCAAATTGTTGGGCAAATGTAAGAATGGAAACACGTTCGGGGAGAAGTAAGTGACCGGCGGGTCCTTATCTTTTCGCACAAACCACAGCTTGGGTCGCATTTGCTTCCAGGCAGAGACAGAAACGAACTCGTCTGCCACGTCCCTTTGAGGCTGACAGTTGATCTGTGCGGGAAGAGATTGAATGTGGTACTGGCTTCACCGGCTCCGTTTTCCCCCGTGCAAATCACAGAGTTGAGCACTTACTATATGTATAAAGGGCACATTTAATTCGTAAAGGGATCGGCACAACCCCTGAACGTGAGGATGAAACCACAGGAAGGGAACTCAGGGACACATTACTAAGAAGGTATATATATATATATGCATATATATATATAAAAGGTATATATATATACAGTGGTACCTCGAGATACGAGTTTAATTCGTTCCATAACCTTGAGGCGTGGGGAACTATGAGACGCTCGAGTCGTAGTAAACGGGTGGGTCGTGTGCAGCCGGCCGATGCGCGAGATCATTTCTATCTCAAATGTTGCTCGTATTTCAAAGCAAAAATCGCTCGCTCGACGGTTCGTATCTCAAAAATCTCGTATGTTAGGGCACTCGTATCTCGAGGTACCACTGTATGTATATATATATAAAAGCACCACAGTCCTGGCATGGCGCCTGACCTCCTGTGAAGCACCTGGACTTGGCGTTGAGATGGCTGGCACCCACAGTAGCAGGACGAGGGGGACGGCTGCATTTTTACGCATGGCCGGTGCCAGGTGCAGAGGGCTCCCAAGCACAGAGTTACTGGGGTGATACGGTTGCCATGGCTGCCAGGAGACACGTTTGTTCCATGACTTAAAACGTTCATTAAAAGCTGGAGATTTGGCCCGTGATCTGAAACCTTTAAGTGGGAGACGAGCCCATCATCACGGCTTTATTGGCAGGTGCAGGAGTGTCACTCAGAAACTTCAGAGGAAGCAAACACAGTCATTAACAACCACTTGCCTTCAAAACGCCCAGTCCCCGAAATTCCACCAGGAAAAAAAAAGAACAGAATGGAAAACCGGTTTGGCTCAGTGGATAGAGCGTCAGCCTGCGGACTGAAGGGCCCCAGGTTCAATTCCGGTCAAGGACATGTACCTTGGTTGCAGGCACATCCACAGTGGGGGGTGTATAGGAGGCAGCTGATCAATGTCTCTCTCTCATCGATGTTTCTAACTCTCTATCCCTCTTCCTTCCTCTCTGTAAAAAATCAATGAAATATATTAAAAAAATAAAAAACCCAACGAATTAACTAGCTTGGCTCACAGCATTATTTGTTCAATATTAAACATTAGAGTGCAAAGTCGTGTACGGAATGCCTGATGATAAGGCCCTGTGTCTGGACTGGCCACTGAGACTTGGGGTCTGTCAGACCCATCGAGTCATGGAACTGGACAGGCCGCTCTGCTGTCCATCACAGGACAGCCCAATGTCAAGTGTGTGTGTGTGTGTGTGTGTGTGAGAGAGACAGAGAGAGGAGAGCAAGCTTCAATGAGTAAAAACCTATGTTAGTATTTATAATCCTAGAAGTAAAGGAAACACAGTTTAATGTTACTAGTTTATGTCGGAAATTGAAATCAAATGCACATTTTAGAAAGAAAAACTTAATTAACAGAATTTTCTAGATGATGTGAACATATTACTAGCCCACCAGTTGTTTGATTATATAAGCACAAGTCCTGTCATTGAGGTGAGGACATCAGCGAAATGAAATGTTACAGCAGAAAAAGCTGCTTCGCGGTGTCACGACTAAGGCTGACCCTGGTGGCTGAATGTCACAAAACTGTCATTTACGTGTTTATGGTTTATATTCAGTGTCAGCGAGTAAGACTCTTTGCATATGGCTGCACTTAACATCATATCTATGTTTTAAATGTTGCCGCCAACATCCACACAACTTCACGTGTCCGTCTTCTACTTTTCCCACTCCGTGGGAAATTCTCTAACGATAGATCAGACTTTCGGAATTTATTGGTTTTCATGGGAAAATTGACTCCTGTTCAGGCACAGACACTAGAAATATAGATGACGGTTTCCCTGCCTATAGCTTCCGATGGCAGTGTGAATGCTGGAGCATCTTAGATACTGGGGTGTCTCAGTCTATCATTTTTATTTCCGTTCATGGGAAAAATGAATAAAAATTGCCGCGTACAACACTGCCGTAAAATGTTTATATCAAATGTAAAATACAGATTGTGGGAACAGACACCCCATGAAAGATTCAGTAATGTTTCTTTTATAGCCTGTCAAACAGCGGGAGGATATTTAGAGATAAGGAGCCTTACTTAGACGCAGGCACAGGAAAATGAGCCGCTCTCTCGCGGTGTTCAGACGCGGCCCCAACCCTCGGGCAGTTCTGTGCTTTTCCATGATTTCAGGGTTCGCCCGCTTCCTCCGATGTGAATGGAGCTGCATCTCTGTAGCCTTGAAGGACCAGGTTGGTCTCAACCCCCTCTTCCCTGCAGTTGTCATGTGTTTGTCTGCCTCGGCTGACAGGAAAGATGCATTCACCTGCCTAAGAGGGGGTGTGCTGGGTGCCGCCCTCGGGGGGAACAGCCAAGGTGCCCTTGATGCGTTTCAAGATGAAAAAGCCAATTCCTTCCTCCCTCCTTCCTTGGCCGCCCTCCTCTCTGGATTCACCCCTCTCTATTAGAGTTCTCAGGGCACTGGATCCCTCCCGCTCTACACTCTCCTGTCGTAAGCCACACATGGCACTAGGGCAGTGGTTCTCAACCTTCCTAAGGCCGCGACCCTTTCAGACAGCTCCTCATGTGGTGGTGACCCCCAACCATAAAATTATTTCCGTTGCTACTTCATCGCTGTCATTTTGCTACTGTGATGAACTGTCATGTAAATATCTGATAGGCAGGATGGATTTTCGTTGTTACAAATGGAACATAATTAAAGCATAGGGATTAATCACAAAAACAATATGTCATTATGTATTGTGAAATATTTATTTCTAATGACAAATAAATTAAATGTTGTCTTGAATCGTGGTGTAGCATGGGCAACAGTCTTCCTATGACAACAGTAAACTACATGGCTACATTTTGCTACACCGAGGAGCAGTCTGTTGGTTCCTAAGACCATGGGAAATAGGTGTTTTCCAATAGTCTTAGGCGACCCCTGTGAAAGGGTTGTTTGACCCCCAAAGGGGTCGTGACCCACAGGTTGAAACCACGGCACTAGGGCATCGTGCTCAATTGCTGGTCGTTTAGAAACAGTATCGGAGCGTGCAGTTAGGTGCCTCCGTCTGCAGGAGGCTGTCGCTCTCTTAGGGTCCTGCCCGTCACTCTGATAATGTGAACGATGAACCTCGTGGCTGGTAGGAACCCAGAGGTCAAATGCCGGGTCTACCGGGGCCAAGACAGCGTGACCCTGTTACCAATGGCCTAGTTCGCGGCGGACCTCCTCATGTCTGATGGACTGTTTGTAAGCATCCGTGGAGCACAGTCATGGTCCCGGGCGCTGGAACGACAGATCCACACAGCCTGGCTTTCCTCACGGAGAACCTTATGCCTGGGACAGGGGCCAGCCACACACGTGTGCTTGGCGGTGATGGCAAACATGTTAGGCTGCATGGTGCACAGGGAGACCCAACCCAGCTCCGAGGTCCCGGAGGAGAATTAAAGAGGAGCTACTTGATTTGCTTCTTTGAAGAGAAAAAGGGTTTTTTAATCGTTTCAAAAAGAAGGCGGAAAAAAATCCTTTTCTTGCTAAGCACCAGTAAAAACCGGTGAAAGGGACTGGTGCACGCAGGAAGCTCTCCCCGATTCTGTCGCCTGCACTGAGGGCGGAGGGTGTGCTGGACGGGCAGGTCCCAGAGCGCCCTCTTCTTGGCAAGAAATATTAGTGTTATCTCCCGGAATATGATTTCCTGAGCCTTTGTGTGTAGCTTCCACTTTTCCCTAAGACAGTCTTATACAGTGGTACCTCAAGATACGAGTTTAATTCGTTCCGTCACCTTGAGGCGTGGGAAACTATGAGATGCTCGAGTCGAGGTAAACTGGTGGGTCCTGTGCAGCTGGCCGATCCGCGAGATGACTTCTATCTCAACTGTTGCTCGTATTTCAAAGCAAAAATGGCTCGCTCGACGGCTCATATCTCAAAAATTGCGTATTTGAGGGCACTCGTATCTCAAGGTTCCACTGTATTTCCTTAATTTGTAGAGATTTCTAGAAAGCACTGTGATTTTTCAAAAGACTTGCAGAATTGTCTTTGGTATGTAATCCTTGAAAACGTACACCACGATTCTTTATGAGTTCTCAGTTAGCCATTTATGAAATTACTAGAGGCCCCATGCACGAAGATTCATGCAAGAATGGGCCTTCCTTCCCCTGGCTGCCAGTACTGCCTTCTCTCTGGCCAGAGCTGCCTTTCTGCTTTCCCACGATGCCCAGGGCCTGGAGCGGCTGGTGCAGTACTGAATGTCTATATTGTCGCCATGGCAATGATACAAGTATCCTAGCGAGCCCCTGGCTGCTCAGCACCTGTGTATGCAAATTAAGCCGCCATCTTTGTTGGGTTAATTTGCATACTCACTCCTGATTGGCTGGCAAGGCATCATGAAGGTGTCAATTTGTAGCTTAGTCTTTTATTAGTGTAGATAGGAAATTATGTTTGCTGACATTTCTTCCCCCATCAAGAATGTGACAAGAAGCCATTGGGGTGTTGTTAGGTTTGCCGGAGTTTTCCATTACCCCATTTCTATCACTCATCCAACTTTTTTTAAATTGCCATTTTTAATTGATTTGAGAGAGAGAGAGAGAAAGAGAGAAGAGAAAAGAGAGAAGATTGACCAGTTGCCCCAGACCACGGATCACACTTGCAGCCTGGATGTATGCCTGAACAGGAATCAAACACGCCATCTTTCGTTGTAGGAGACTAACAAAGTGCATTTGATAGCCAGCAATGACTCTGTCTATAGACTGAAAAAGCTTCAGAATATAAATGTTTGAGTAGAAGTCTGGTTTCCCACTGAGGAGAAGTGGAGGAAGTGATTTCCGGGGAAAGACCAACTCAGAAAGGGAAGAGAAGTCCTGGTGAGCAGGGGCAATAGCCAGGCCGGATGCTCCTCACAGGAAGATGGAGGGCCTCAGCGCACCCCATTCTCTCTAACCCCTTCCCCAGAGATATCCCCTTGACGTTTCTATGTGTCTTGTCGCAAGGAGTAGGCTTTTATCTTATTGATGACTCCGCCTTCGATCTGTCTGTTCACACGCACGTGATAAAGAGACAAGTAAGAAATGTCATCTACACGATGGTTGGCATCTCCACTCTGAAAGCAAATCCGTTAAAGAGAAGTTCCTTCCCTCTTAGTGGCAATGACGTTGTTTTCCATTATTTGAAATCTGCCTAAATAATGCTTCTTTCTCCAACGCGGCTGTCGCTGATGGCTTCCTTAACCCGAGTCTCCGAAGGAATTTGACAACGCCGTATCTCTCTCTGTCTTTAAGATTTTATTTCTTGAGGGGTTTATCAGTCACTTATGACATAATAAATATTAAAAATGGCAGGCAATCTGTTTTACGGGCTGCAGTTAAAGTGGGGCTTTGCTCTCAAATAAGCCAGCCTGTTTGTCTAGAGCTTCCATCGGAATAAAAATCTGATCCACTCTCTTCCCTCATCAAGCAGCTGTGACACGAAGCCATTGGGGAGTTGTTAGGTTTGCCGGAGTTTTCCGTTACCCCGCGTGTTAAATTACCTGCCGTACAGGCTCCGGAGCAGGGGGGAGCCTGCAGTGTTGTGAGCACGCTGAACAGGCTGACATTTTCATGGCTCTCCACGGGAGTGGACACAATTCCCCACTCCTACAGGCTCCTCCCGGTGTGTTGACTGGCAAGCAGCAAGGAGTGGGCTGATGAAGACATTCCAGAATAATGCTGCCCCTGCTTTAAGAAATGGATCGCAGCGAAAGCATAAGACACCTCGAGCTATTTTGTAGCACTGAGTTGAGGTTAGGGTGCGGGTAATGAGGACTCGGTGGTTGGGAATACTCTATGAGAATGGCAGCTGGAATTGGGTGGAGATGGGACCGAGTGCCAGCCACGGGCACCTCTGCCGGGAAGTGTCCATGTTGTCCGGTACCCACAGGCTGATGAAGCGGTTCCCACGTGACATCGAGGGCCTGTTCCTCTCACGTGCTCAGACTGTCTTCCTGCTTTGACTCTGACTTCTGAGCTGCGTGCAGCTGACTGTCCGCTCCACTGGCATCAGATTGCCACGATGCAGCAATCCTAGGCCACGTGTAGGTGGCATGATTAGCGGTTGTATCCTGTTTCCTGTGTAGGATATATCTTTGTTTTTTTTTATTTCCCCGCCCCCCCCCCCGGGGTCTCTCTCCAGGGTTTCAAATTCTGCGCTTGAAATCCATCTCGATGAACTGAAGCTACTGTCACCTTCCTCGGTCTCTGAATAACTCCGGTCCTGGGTTTATCTGTTACATAACGCGGTATTCTGGCTCCTTTCCCTTCTCATATAATTTGTAAAAGAAAGCGTTGCAATTCTCAAGACAAATCAGGCACTGTATTCCATTTTTTTTTTAGTTCACATGTTACTTCTGTAACAATTGAACTGGTATATAAATTCACTTATTATGTAGAAATGAAATATACCCTCAGGTCGTAAGGATTATTGTGATTTCTTATTGAATATTCAAATATCGACATACATTTCACTATAACTCTGGGACTTTGCTTTCCAGAATCATTCACTCATTGATGCTAAAATACCTGAATGAACATCTAATACTTGCCAAACTCTATTCTAGTCACTCGGGATGTGTCTGTCTAAAGTTCTGTCGAACGACAAATGGTTCCTTTTGTCTTTCTGATTCTGTATAAACACAGCCATGGAATATACGTCAGAGCATTGCAACTGCGGTTCTTTGGAAATCAATGTACTGGACCGGGTGACTGTAAATGTCAGGAAATGACACCACTGAGGATGCTCCCTTACCTTTAAGTCGCTGTCTTATGGGAAATGGACCAGCTTGATGGCAATCCATCCAGCCCTGGAATATGTGTGACCGACAGCTTTCCATCCCATCTTCAGTGTAGCTCAGCTCTTCCAAAGCTGCCAGAGCGCTGAGGGGTGAGAAAGAGAAGGCAAGACATAAGAAGAGAAAAGTCCACTCTCTGAAGAGCTGCTGAGGGAATCTTGTAGTAGTACTGAAGGAATGCACATACTACATGTACGTTATAAAGAAGAAAGGATGCGGACGTTCTGATCAGAAGTCCACAAAAACAAAAGAGCCAATATCCCGAGCATATAGGTGAGGATATTAAAATTAATGATAAATCTTCAATCGAGGGCTAAGAAATTATTCTAGTATATTTAAAAGTACATTTAGTTTGCAAAAAAAAATCAATTTTCACTTACACTGTTTGGAATAAATCTACTGAGGAGCAGGAAGAGGCTGCCATAAAATAGTCGCAGAGAAAACGCTGAATATAGATCTCACAATGAAAGCCTAAAATTAGACATAATACACTTCCTTTAAAAGAAAAAAAAATAGCTAATTTATTCCTGCACTTTCCGGTGGAGAGACACCAATCACGGCGGCTTATTTATAGTTTCTCCTAAGTTGTAGGGAGACTGAAGACCTCACTGTCAAAAGGCAGCAGCTACTGAGGGCTCTCTGTGCTCAAAGAGCATCATGCCAAATCCCGGGGGAGAGATAAACGTGGGGGAGACTTAGCCCCTTCTCTCAGAGAGCTGGCCCCGCAACGTGGGAGAAAAATTAAAAAGAAAAAAAAAGATCACACTCGAGGGCAGTGGGACTGGACATCCGCGGGAGTCGCAGACGCCTTCCTAGAGCGCGCGCATTTTGCGTCGTGTTCTGCGGGGAATGGGGATTCAGGATGGAAAAAAGGGAGCCTCTCTTAGAGGGGAAGAATCTAGAAGGGGGAAAGCACCCGCCCTCCAGAAGGCGCGCTGGAGGAAGATGGAGTGTGAGGGTTCGCGTTAAGGGCTGAGGATTTAAGAGGCTGTCAGAGCTCTGCGCTCGGAAGCGGCTCTGTGATTTAAAGAGTCTGAAGTTGACTGAGGAAAACAAGGCGAGAGCTGAAAATAACGCCGGAGAATTGCTTTCCCCCTCTCCTTCCATGCCCCCCTCTTTAAACCCGAGGAGAGAGAGAGAGAGAGAGAGAGAGAGAGAAAAGAGCCATAAAGTGTGCTCCCTAAGAATAACTGCCCGTAGAGGCGTCGTGCCTTACTGTCCATGACGGATGAGGAAAGGGTTTCAAGAAGAAAGAAAGGAAGCAAAACGAACACAGAGGGGGTGGCTGAGGGGGTCAGTGCCTCAGCGAGGGGCGAGCCCTGAGAAGGGGTGCGGGGCCTGGACATGTGGGTGGACGGGGAAGAAAGGGGAGAAAATACTGTCTCAATGCTTGTGTGGATGGATGGCGCTTGGTAGGCATTCAGGCATCTATGTAAACAGAGGCCACCTTCCCCCTCCACCCCCCAAATACTGAGAAACTACAGACTGGGGCCAATTGGTGCATTCTGCAAGATTTTCTCTTCTCCCCATAGGCCCTATGGCATAGGGGTTAATTTGAGGCATAGAAACATCTTCCCCTTTCCTCTCCCCTCAGCACAGCCTGCTTCTGGGGCCTGTGGTTGCGTCTAGCTCCCCCTAGTGCCTGTTCATAGCAGATGTTTCACGGGCCGCTTGGCAGTCAAGGTCAGTCACTCAGCCAAGGATGGGTGGCCGCTGGTCTGCAGGGCGCTTCTTTTTATAGCTCCTTCTCACACGTGACGACGTGACCTCCGGACCCACTCTTCCAACCGAGAGGGGAAGCCAGCCCAACGCTCTCTCTTTCCCTCTCCTCCTCATCCACCTTTCTCTTGAATGTGTCTCGAGCCTGTTAAGTTCGTGTGCCTTTAAAGGATCCATTTCAAGGAAATGCTTTTTCCAGAAATTCTTTTCCAGAAATTAAAGTCTGACATTCACCGTCTGATAATGCAAACGGTCCCTGAGAGGACCCGGGAGAAGCAAGGAATTGGACTTTTTATGTCTTAGGCACGCTTCACACTGCCCTGCTCAAGGCTGGAAAAGAAGAGATCTCAGAGGATGGAGACATTCTTCCTTCCCTCCCACCCCCCCCTTTTTTTTTTACTAACATAAATGCCTACTTTGAGAAGAAAATGAGTCTGGTAGCTTGGGAACAGGGGAATTTCACGTCTTGTTTATCACGGATGGGCAGCAGGGAGAGTGTTCTGCCATTAGAGGACCTCTCAGTAGCAGAGGGTTATCGTGAGAATAGCTGTTTGAAAACGGCGATGTCCTTGAGGTCTAAGAGTCAAAATGTCAGCACGTATTAATTATTTCAGCTCAGAAAACCCAGAGGAAGAATCATCACTGGATTAGCAGACACCTTTCCCAGGTCCCGGGCTCCTGGCTACGTCAGCTTCTTCCTTACGCTGCAGATGTTCGAAACGAAAAGGAGAGGGACCCGCAGCCTTCTTCAGTCCTTCCGTTCTTTGCCTCTCTGGCCTCGGGGATCGCCTCTCCTGGAAAACGGCATTGCCACCGTGATACCGGGGTCCCCCTGCCCGCCTTCGGGGGCTGTCGCTGCTCAGTCTCTTTGAGGCCTTTTCTCTGAGCCCTCTCCTCCCCCCCCCCCCTCGAGTGTTTGCCGAGGTCTGTCCGTCCTCTAGCTTTTCCATTTCCTGGAAGTCACCGGAGACAGCTGGCCCAGAGGCAGGTGCTGGCGCCAGCCCACCTGCTCTCCCTGCTCCGCGGAGGATTAGCTGCGAGAACTGGAATAAACTGCCTCCTCAAGTCTTCCAAGTCCTCCTGCACTTCCCACTTAAGTCTCTATTTTTCTTAAAAATACATTTTATTGATTTTTTTTACAGAGAGGAAGAGAGAGGGACAGAGAGCTAGAAACATCCATCAGCCGCCTCCTGCCCGCTCCCCACTGGGGACGTGCCTGCCACCCAGGTACATGCCCTTGACCGGAATTGAACCTGGGACCCCTCAGTGCGCAGGCCGACGCTCTATCCACTGAGCCACACCGCTTTAGGCAAGTCTCTATTTTTTATCACTCTGATTTAGGGTGTGATCCACTGCGTCACGAGTGAAAACGACACAAAGCAAAATTAGCACGATGTACACTTTCTACTGTTGAATGACGTATGGGGCAACTTTTTCGATTTCTTTGTAGCTTTCTTAAAAAATCTCCTTTCTTGCACCATTGCTAGGACTGTTCACGCCTTGTCCTGTCTGCTCCTGAGGACTCGCCTTTCCTACTTTCCAATAAGCTTTTCCCTCCCCGGTATCCTTGCTAAGACCTCCATTCAACACGCCTGCCCTGCAGCCTGCTTTGTAACCAGTCCCTAGAGTCACATGACTAAACAGTGGATGAATCTCCAGATGCCACATGCCTCCGTGGCCAAGGTCCCCGAGAGTTCTTGAATCCGTAATCTCAGCAGAATACATTTCTGGGGCTTTCTGTAGGGCTCTGTCAACTACAATGGTTCCATTCCCATGCCAGGGCACTGATCTTCATACATGCAAACCTTCGTCACCCACATCCATGCAGCCAATGAGCCTCGGCTCGAGGAGGAAAGAGCCTCTTTCCCGAGGCCAGGGCGAAAGCATGTGGTTGGAGCTCTGTTCTTCTCTGCCTTCGCTCTGCTGTCAGCATGGAGCTGTTTTGTTTGTTTTTTAAGATATATTCTTATGGATGTCAGAGAGGAAGGGAGAGGGAGAGGGAGAGGAACATCCATGATAAGAGAGAATCATGGATCGGCTGCCTCCTGCACGCCCCCTGCTAGGGATGGAGCCTGCACTCATGTGTCCATCAGACATTGAACACCCAGGCATGTGCCCTGACGGGGAATTGAACTGTAATGTCTTGGTTCATAGGGTGACGCTCAACTACTGAGCCTCTATCAGGTTAATGAAGCGGCTGTGAGCTGTTTGCTGCCATCTAAACACCTGACTTCTTTTGACCTTGATCAGCTGCGGCTGCAGAGCCACGTGCTTGCCCATCTGGGTCTACAGCCGTGGCCGTCTCCTCCGTGTGTTTGGCTGGCCCGGGGTTTGATTGATTGACTGGGTAGAAAGCCACTGTTTCCGAGCCCCTCGCTGCAAGACGCATTACTCTCCCGGTGTTCCTTAATCTGTTTCAGCCCGAGAACAGCAGGGCGGGTTTCTCAAAGAGCTTCCCCGGGCTATTTTTAGATCTTCCCAGAGGTTTCTCCTTGATGCTGATCTTTGCATCGTTCTGTCTCACCATGTTGTTTATGAATACAACGCCTTACTCTCTTTTTATTGGGAGGAGGGGTCTTAATTTCAATCGAATCAACCATTTCTAAAGTCTTCCTCTCCACCCCCACACAGGAGTCTATAAACATAGCAGAAAGGGCTTGAAAAAATTTGGATTTTACTCCTTTAATCTACCTACTTCTGGCAGATACCTTATGGTTCAGTTCAGGCATCAGTGTTTCCAGAAATACTTTTCCTGAGTTCTCCAGGCTACCTTTTCCTTTGAAAAAATTTCCTGTTCTAGTTCTCTCGGTGCCTTTAATAATAATGTAGTACTTGTATGCTGGTTTTCCCATTTCTGTGCCCTGGCTGAGCATTCTGGAGACACAGATGCACTTGGTTTCCCCAGCACTAAGCACAGTGTCTCGTACCGGGTGTTCAATGTCCGATGGACACATGAGTCAGGCCGTGAATTCAGCTTTCAGCTCTGCCACTGCTGTAGTCACAAAGGGGTTGGTTTAGGGCAGTGGTTGGCACACTGATTCGTCAGCAGAGCCAAATATCAACAGGACGACGACTGAAATTTCTTTCGAGAGCCCAATTTTTTTAAACTTAAACTATATAGGCAGGTACACTGTTATTAACTTAATTAGCGTACTCCTAATTTTGTGGAAGAGCCGCACTCAAGGGGCCAAAGAGCCACATGTGGCTCGAGAGCTGCAGTTTGCCGACTAGGGGGTTAGGAGACTTCCAATGTCCCTTTCACATCTGAAAGTCCGTCCCTTCATTTTGCAGAAGTTTGGGGTACATTTAAAAAATAAGAAACTTGGAATTTTAGAGTTATGTCGGTGGAGGAAATCATATAGACACATCTCTTTATAAGTGAGGAACTGAGAATTTTCACTGCCGAAAATACAGACTTTATAAGCTGTGGAATTGGAGCTACAATCTGACTCTTCTGATAACTGTGATGTCTTTCTTAGTGACATATGGCACAGCCGAGGAAGTAAAAAATGTTAAAAGATTGGCAAGAATATATATATATATGTGTGTGTGTGTATATATATATATATATATATGTATATATATATATGAATATAAAGTGCAAGTAAGGGTAATAAATGTTTAGTAAAATAATTGTGAGGAATTATGGGTAACAAATGGACCAAGCCCGGCCAGTGTTGCTCAGTGGTTGAGCATGGACCCATGAATCAGGAGGTCACAGTTTGATTCCTGGTCAGGGCACAGGCCCAGACTGAGCTTGATCCCTAGCGTGGGGCATGCGGGAGGCAGCTGACCAATGATCTCCCTCATCATTGATGTTTCTCTCTCTCCCTCCCTCTCCCTTCCTCTTTGAAATCAATAACAAAATATATTTTTAAAAAGGGAGATTATTGGCTTCCGATTTCAAACTTTCTTGCTGTTTCTAAATGCAAAATTCTTTACTAAGACTTCGCTTGCATATTATTATTCTGTTACCACTCCAGTTCACTGTGAATTTTGCCTTCTTAAGATAGATAATTTTGCCCTTGAGATATGAAGTCACTTTCTGGCATCCTGAGAAAGAGCCCACATCTGTTCAAATGATGAACACTAAATCCCAGGTGGATTTCCATTTGTGGGAAAAATATATCCTCATGGTTATGTACGGCTTGTCCCAGAGTATATGTCCACACTTTAACGGTGAATACCCCAATTTTGAAAATAAAATGCATTTTAATAGACACTGCCTTTCTATAATTATTCGAAGTATGTATATATATTTCGGAGGACACCATCTATATGCATGGTTCCATTGTTTTAGTCAAAGCAAGTTCTGATCTTATTCTTACATCTAAGTAGAATATGATCAAAGAGAAAATATGGGCCCTTTGAGAATTCTAAGTAAATATTAAAGGCTTTCGGACTTTCTTATTTTCTGGTTTAGACACAGAAAATATACTCATGCTATCTACCCCTTTACATTCTTTGATCGTTTTTGCACGTTTCCTTCATCGATTTTCAAGACTAACTGGTCTTGCTTGGGTTGTTGATTTGTCTTTCTTAAATGACCAAACTGTAAAACTAGGTGAAATCAGCAATTCCGAAGCTTTCACATCCCACTGCCCATATTTCTCTACACCAGAAGATTCATGGGGAAATAAGTCTTTCTCTCATCAAATGAAGATATTATTATACTTACAGAAAAAAAATGGGTAATTAGTCAATGTATTGGGCAGGATCTTTCCCCCCCCAAAAAAACTCATGATGTGAATATTTATGGAAATGTCGACTCCAAGCAACATTCTTGACCTGCATTTGCCAGGATGGTAGCCAATCACACACGTCTACTTAAAAGTCAACTAATGAGCCGAAACCGGTTTGGCTCAGTGGATAGAGCTTCGGCCTGTGGACTGAAAGGCCCAGGTTCGATTCTGGTCAAGGGCATGTATCTTGGTTGCGGGCACATCTCCAGTAGGGGTAGCGTGCAGGAGGCGGCTGATCGATGTCTCTCTCCCATCGATGTTTCTAACTCTCTATCCCTCTTCCTTCCTCTCTGTAAAAAAATCAATAAAATGTATAAAAAAAAGTCAACTAATGAAATTTAACGAAATTAAATGTTTCTCTGTTGTGATAGTCATATCTTTCCAGGCTCCGATGCGCAGACCGTCCACGCGTACCACCTGCTGCAGGTTGCTTTTGTGACTGTGAATCTTATACTTGTGGGTTTTGCATTATCAACTTCTTTCTTGGCAGTAAACTCACCTGATTCGATTAAACGTGCTTTTCACAAGCACACATCTGACTCTAAATCCTAAGTCCCTAAGCATATCTTTATGCTCAATACTAAAATTATACCCAAGGAGAAGAATTAAACATAATAATGATATATATTTACGCACAACTGCAGAGACAGTGACTCAGGGCATTTATGATGAAAGGTAATTGTTTTCTAGTAAAAGATTCCACATTTATTATATTTTAAAGTCTTTCCTCAGATTGTTCTTCTGAATTAAAGAACGAAAATAAATCTTATTCACATTACACTTTCAGATACTAGTGATTAAAAGAGATTCTTGACTTTATAGCCATTACCCAATACTATCAGTATTATTGCTTCTCAGAAAGTAGCCTATCTTCCATTGAGGAGATGAAGTGAGAGGACTCAATTGAATGCTTAAAAAGATATGTTTTCTAAGCTCTTCTTGACACTCGCTATCACTTCATCGCTCCACTTGACAAGTGAGTCTATTAAATAGAGCCTGATAGTATATATATTACACTACAGATTGCATTTTAGTGTGAAAATCCTTTTGACAGTGGACACTTATAAAATGAATATAAGAGAAAAAAAAGCTGAGAAATGAATTTAACTTTACCAAATATGTGAATGCCCATCGGTAAATGAGAAATATAATTCACTAGATGTTTACTCTGATGTACATTTTTTTGTGTGTGTGGATAAAAACATAGCAATTTGAAAGAGAGTTATAAATTGTAGTCTCTTTTATAAATGAAGAATAACGAACAGCCTCATCTAGGATAAGATATAATATAATCAAGAAATTTAATTGATGAGCTAATAGCACCCAAATGAAATGGAAAGATTTTTCTGGTTCTGAAGGGTGGGAATTGGTGACAATTGCATACAATGACCCACTTTTCATACGGGTTACTTGATCCCCAGAACCATGAGCTCTGAGGAAATGGAGTTTGTATGGTGCTGGTAGGAATACAATTAACTGGCTATTTCAGGCTGATTATGTAAGTGGAGGACTAGAAAGAGAGAATGCACAGGATTGGTGGGTGAAGCCAACAGACTCATTTCCTCCCTGCGCGGCCATGCCTGCTGTGAGTGTTAATGGGAAAGTATTTCAATGACACACACAACGGACCGCTCAGCACTCGTGGTGCTAATGCCTTCACCATCTGATTCGCGGAACAAAATGGACAGGAATATTGGAACTCAAAGAAATCACAGAAATGCTCCAAGGAATGGGCGCCCGCCGGTTGACCGGTTGCAAACTGGCAAGACGCTCAGATTCACTGGACCAGGATGAGAAACGGACACCATTGACGCTGCCACATGATGAAGGAGGCTCAGAGTTGCCAAGTCGCTCGAGTGCCTCTCAAATACTGAACTGAACAGACCTTTGGAGTTGTGACAGAGACGATCCCGCAAACCCAAGGCAACTGCAGATGAGAACACAATGGAGACGTTCTGAAGGGTAGTGCCAGGACCGGTTGGTCCCTCTTCTCCACGTCGGGGTGTTTGAGAAGAAAGAGAAGGGTGTGACCGCTCTGCTTAGAGATGCTCAGATTTGCTAGGAAGCCTCTTGCGAGGGAACCTGACCCACAGCTGCTGTCGCTCCGCTAATTCCTGGGCAGCCGCCTGGACCCTGAGCCTCCACGGTTACCACGACATGAGCATCACTTCGCTGTGTCTCCTTGGCAACCTGGGCAGGAAGTTTGCGGGGATACCAATGAGTGGCATGTAAGACAGTTAACAAATGAAGTTGTGACTTTTTCCTGCTCAGCATTTTGTGCAGGACACGGATTATGTTGTTTTCGGTTATCTTTATTTCTGAGCATACTGTTAGTTGGACTATAGTAATGATTCTAGACTTTGAAAACATACAGCAGGTAATATGAAAGACTTGCTTTTTTTCAATACTTCTCAATATCCATAACGGAAGACATCAGGAGATGACTGGATTTGGGGAGAAATGTATCCTGGGAGAAAATGCATAGAGGGGCAGGAAGAAATACAAGCTCTGTGGAATGTTTTCTAGTCTGTATCTCTTAGCACAATTTTAGCGGTTCATTTAAAAAAAAACATAATTGGCCCTAGCCGATTTGGCTCAGTGGATAGAGCGTCAGCCTGCTGACTGAAGGGTCCCAGGTTCGATTCCGGCCAAGGGCACATGCCTGGGTTGCGGGCTCCATCCTTAGTGGGGGATGTGCAGGAGGCAGCCAATCAATGATTCTCTCTCATCATTGATGTTTCTATCTTTCCCTCCTTCTCCCTTCCTCTCTGAAATCAATAAAGAAATATATTAAAAAAATAATAAAAATAAAAAAATAGACAAACATAATTGCATCTAATTACCCTGACATGTTGCTTTCCCACACAGTCTCTTCTGTATAAAAAAAGTGGGGAACACAAGAGAAGCTCCCCAAGTAATTTCAGACCCAGGGCTCGATCCAAGGAGAGGAAAAAGGAAGGAGATGGATAGAAACAGCCCCAACAACAAACTTCTGGAGGGAAAGAATGGGGGACAGTAAACAGCGAGGAGCTCGCCAACATGTGATCCCAGGCCACAGACTGGTTTTCGCATGTCAAATACATGAAAGTGAAGGTGCATGTGTGGATATAGATGGTAGATTAAATACGGACATCTTTCCATGGACTCTGATCAGACTGGCATTATTCAGTCCATTTGTAGTTATTTTTGGTAGAGATACAGATGGACAGAGAGAGGAGAAAGAGGGATGTTAAATATGGGAAAGGAACATCTGGCCTCCTGATTTGGAGTAAATCCCAAATCCCTATGAGTTCTGAGTGTGACCGGCTGGCAAAGTGACGGCAAGGTTATCCTATGCGTGAGCTGTTGGCGTGTGTTTTTGCAGATTTCCATTTCCTCTTCCCCTGTTCCTTTAACATTCGCATGGAAGAGCGTTCTCATTTTCCAGGCCGGGTCTGCTGCGGGGCGGCTATATGTGGGTTTGGTGGGGCGGTGGCCAGGGCAGGACGGGGCGCCTCGGATTTAGAAGGTCTTTTGCGGTGGACTCCTAATTTTAGTCTTTTTTTTTTTTTACAAAAATACATATTTTATTGATTTTTTTACAGACAGGAAGGGAGAAGGATAGAGAGTTAGAAACATCGATGAGAGAGAACCATCCATCAGCCGCCTCCTGCATGCCCTCTACTGGGGATGTGCCTGCAACCATGGGACATGTCCTTGACCGGAATCGAACCTGGGATCTTTCATCCGCAGACCGACGCTCTATCCACTGAGCCAAACCGGTTTTGGCTGGCCCCCTAATCTTAATTAGCTCCGGGCTACCAGCTCTTCCAGCACTGTCTTTCCACTCCGCTGCCCGCCTGCCCATGGCTTTACTTGCCAAATTGGAGCCTCAGAAAGCGGAGCGCCTTGTCTTGGATGGAGCGGGATCAGATAGATCCTGTTTTTCTCTTCTTGTGGTTCGCAGCTAACATTTTTGAAAACAAACAAAAAACAAAAACAAAAAATAAAACAAAACACCCACAGCTTTTCCAAACTCAATTCATAGAGTCTGGAAGGTTGGAACCCCAGAGGGTCAGCTTGCAAAGGCTGAGAAGGCAAATGAGTTCTGAGCTGTGGAGGTGTAGCAAACAGCCAGTCAGGAACATGGGGGTTCCCCCCGCAGACCCTCTCCCAAAATAGGATTTAGGTTACAGAAGGGAAAAGTGAACCTGTAGTTCTATAATGTATGTTGCAATGATTTTCTTTAAAATGAACTTCTATTAATAGGTTAAAAATATATGACGATCAAGAAATAATACCGTTCACACACCAAAATCTTCACAGTACCTAACCTTCAATAAAAACAACAACAACAACAAAAAAAACCAAAACACCAAAAAACACAAAACAATATGCAATAATCTTGTAGCTACTTGAAGACTGCGCAGGGCCGTGGAGTAGTAATCTCTTTGTATAACGCCTGTTCAGTGTGTTGTGACAGCTATAGGAGGGGCTGTTTCTGATCAGTGTCTGTGCCTGATGCTTAGAGTTGAGATGTGAGCGGTGACTAGGAGAATAGCAGGCCACGTCTAGGATCCTCACGTCATGATAAAGCTGGCTAAGACTGGACTGGACTGGATGTTTCAGAGAACTCGTCCAATTACAAGGGCAGAGCAAGAAGCGTTTAACCACAACCCACGTCACCAGAACCTCTTCCTTCTTCAAACCTCTGACTATACGACTGGTATCATTTAGTCCATTTTTAGTTATTTTTGAGATTTTCTCCTTTATCTATCTATTTATCTAAGATTTTCTCCCATATATATATAATTTTTTTTTTCTTATAGAGAGTGGAACAAAAGTAGATTTGCAGTTGCTGGCCTCAATATCCTACAATACCACAACAAATTCAAAATTACATTTTAAATTTTATTTTAAAGATAATATTGTAGGTGATAATGGTCTGCAAACCAGTTGGCAACCACACGAAGAGAACCTACAAGGACAAATATTTCCTAACATGTTAGCTCGACGGGCTGCAAAGAATTACAGTATTCAGTCTCTCCTGGCGTAGGGGCTACTTGATAAACACGTTACTGAGATTGTCCCGTGTTCCTGATGGGTTCATCCGTGGCAAGTCCTTTTTTATCCGTTAAATGAAAGGAGTAAAACATTCCATAACCTCAGAATGGGGAGCATAAAACAATATTTGGGGCTCTTCCTCCCACTTCCTGCCTTTTTGAAGTAGAAAGATGGTGGGGAACATTTTAATTTGAAAAGGATTTTCTACTTGGTGTCCTTTTGGGAAATATGCAATCCCTCAATGCCCTGCTTGTCCAACTTCGAGAATAACTCTGGTAATGTTGTACAGAGAGACACTGTTTCCGTCTGAAATCAAAGGAAGACTCTGAGAACTAAATGTACAAGTGTTGGCTGTGTTTTTGTTTTGTTTTTTTCAAGATGAGGCAAACTAAAGCACAAAGAACATTTGTTCATGAAAAGTGTCTAAAACTTAAGGGAAAAAAGAAGAATGACTTCCATTCATCTGGGCAAACCCCAAATTGGGTAATTGGGTATTTGCTCTCTCTTTTTTTTTTCTTCAATGCTTATTTTTTTAATAATTAAAAAAATGTATTTTATTGATTTTTTACAGAGAGGAAGGGAGAGGGATAGAGAGTTAGAAACATCAATGAGAGAGAGAGAAACATCAATCAGCCGCCTCCTGCACGCCCCCCACTGGGGATGTGCCCATAACCAAGATACATGCCCTTGACCAGAATCAAACCTGGGACCCTTCAGTCTGCAGGCCGATGCTCTATCCACTGAGCCAAACCGGTTTTGGCTAATGCTTATTTTTTGTTATTTTTAAAAATGTATTCTTATTGCTTTCAAAGAGGAAGGGAGAGGGACATAGAAACATCCATGATAAGAGAGAATCATGGATCGGCTGCCTCCTGCATGCCCCCCACTGGGGATAGAGCCCACAATCTGGGCATATGGCCCACCTGGGACTCTAACCAGGACACTCAACCACTGAGCCCTGCCAGCCGGGCCTCCTCTGCAGCAGATACCAGCCTCCTACCGTCTCACTGGTCTGTAACAACATTGTAGGTGGGAGAGCCAGGAGCCGGGTGTTTATCTGAGGAAGAATGCTCGGCTCGGAAGCATATGCTGTGGATGGTGTTTGGGTTGGGAGTTGCAGCTGCGTGATCTGACAGGAGGAAGACATGTGCTCTTTCAGCTCCACAGAGGTGGCGGGCACTGAAGATTCTCTGGGTGCTTTATGGCTTCAGAGTGACATGGGATGCAAGTGCCCGTGGGCACTGTCTCTCCCATCATTTCTTTATTTCACAGCAGGTGTGAAGTATCCTTTCTTTTTTTTTTTTAAATATATTTTATTGTTTTTTTTTATAGAGAGGAAGGAAGAGGGATAGAGAGTTAGAAACATCAATGAGAGAGAGACATCGATCAGCTGCCTCCTGCACATCCACCACTGGGGATGTGCCCGCCACCAAGGTACATGCCCTTGACCAGGATCGAACATGGGACCCCTCAATCTGCAGGCCGATGCTCTATCCACTGAGCCAAACCGGTTTTGGCATGAAGTATCCTTTCTTAACCAGGGAAGAAACACCAGTAGGTGCATTGTGAAAGAGTCCAGCATTTGTAAAATGATGATTCGCAATTTAATTTTTTCAAATGTATGCAGCAAAAACGCTGAGCATGCTTCAATAATTTAAAGAGGGATTTCCGGTCACCGCTAGGGGACTGCCAGTGGGAGCGGGTAAGCACAATGAGAGAGTGATGGAACGGTGAGAGCGGGACACACTTGGAACTGGAGAAGCACCTGTCACCCCCAGGAAACATCGGAGGCGCGTTTCAGAAGAGAGAGGAGTGGGAACCTGAGACACTCAGAAGCAGGCTGAGCACGCAGCAATGTCAAACCCACCCTTGGGCATTTGACTGAAGAATAAGAGAGTGTTATGGTTATTCCTGGTCATGAAACACCATTTCCACCACCGCTTCTCATAATAACTTGTCTGACCAATCCCACTCAACTTTGAAAACCAAAGCTAAAACATTGCTTGTGGCAGACAGACGTCGAATGTAATTGTTTTATTGGTAAATAGTAACTTTCCCAAACATTAGACTATAGAGAGTTGAAAACAAATCATTCTTATTTATAGTTACCACAAACCATCTTTAAAATTAGTATGTCAAACTGTGGCTCAGTGGTTGAATGTCAACCGAGGAACCAGGAGTCACAGTTAGATTCCCGGTCTGGGCACAGGCCCGGATTGTGGGCTCGATCCCCAGTGTGGGATATGCAGGAGGCAGCTAGTCCATGATTCTCTCTTATCATGGGTATTTCTCTCTTCTTCTCCCTTCCTCTCTGGAGTCAATAAAAATATATTAAATAAAAACAAAATCTTGGGTACATTGGGCTATAGTGAATGTGACTTTAGAAATATAGTATTCAAAGGGAACTTGCTGTATCCTATATTACCCCAGAGGCTAATGTTTGAGGCAGTGAGAACAAATTTACATGGGAATAGAGGCGAGATCAAGGGGAGAATTTTTTCCCCTTTTCTTGGGCCTCTGTAGAAGGGATTTTCACAGTTTGTGTGATGTTAAGCCAGCAATCCTCCATGTTCATCTCAACACTCCAAAACTTCTAATGATAATATAATTATAACCTAAATTTCTAATCCAAAAAAGACGTTACAGAAAAGTAAGAGTAAAAATATTTCCAGACATGTATTTAATATATGGATGGATCACTTAAATATGTCACCACCGAATTGCCTTGTTTGTTTGTTTGTTTGTTTGTTTTAAAATATATTTTACTGATTTTTTTACAGAGAGGAAGGGAGAGGAATAGAGACTTAGAAACATCCATGAGAGAGAAACATCGATCAGCGGCCTCCTGCACACCCACTACTGGGGATGTGCCTGCCACCAAGGTCCATGCCCTTGACTAGAATCGAACCTGGGACCTTTCAGTCCGCAGGCTGACACTCTATCCACTGAGCCAAACGGGTTTCGGCTGCCTTGTTTTATTAAAAAATAGCATAATTAATGAAGTGGTGCTATTAACATGATGCTATAGAGTAGAATTTATTCCTAATGGAGGCTCAGTGAATGAAACTGTAGGGTCTCTAGGCCTGGCCAGCGGTCAGGGCCAATTGGGGCCTCCCAGCTGCTGGTCGGGGCCTTCCTTCATTCTGCGCCGCCCCGTGGTGGTCAGTGCATGTCACAGCAAGCAATCAAACTCCCAGTCTCCTTGTTGAACTCCCGAGGGAACGCTTTGCATGTTAGCCTTTTAT
The DNA here is from genome assembly GCA_011751065.1 of Lasiurus cinereus. Lineage (NCBI taxonomy): Eukaryota > Metazoa > Chordata > Mammalia > Chiroptera > Vespertilionidae > Lasiurus > Lasiurus cinereus. Next base: position 1,191,363 of record JAAGEH010002532.1, read on the forward strand.
ATGTATAGGTAAGTCCTCACAGATAACTAAATAGTGTAAGACTATTTTTCTAGTTTCTAGAAATGTTATTAGTGGAATCTCATTCTCCTGAAACAGTTTGAATAGGTGAGAGTAAATTTAAATGGTTCCTTTGATTGACTGCTGTTACAATCACTGTACATAGTTTTTACCTGCACTGCCCTGTCTTTTTCTCCTACCCCAAAAAGCTATTCTCTTTTTTTGTTAAAATGTCAGATACACACACACACACACACACACACACACACACACACAATTAATTCAGTTGAAAGGCAGTCAGGCTTAAGAGAATGGAATTAAGCATTCAGGAAATGACTAAATCTAATTGAGAAATTACCTTTCAAAACATATCCATGGACAAGCCTGTTTACTAATCTAAAAGTTACCAAGTAAAGGCAGAATTGGGTTGGGTACAATGGCATTTGAAAGCAAGATAAGCTGAGCTAAGTGAGGACTTCTGTTTGAGAAACGTGCCTAGAAACCAGAAAGCACTGGAGCACAGGAGTAAAACGGAAATAGAATAAGCTCTCAGAGGATAAAGCAGGGCAAAGAACAGTGGGGAGTATGTGTGCATATGTGTATGTGTTGGAGAAACGGGGAAACACTTAGAACAACATTTCCACATATCTTGATGAAGCTATAAAATGTTATTTTTTCAAACATTTTATACTTAAAACTAGAGGCCCATTGCGCAAAATTCTTGCACAGGTAGGGCCCCTAGTGGCTGCGGGCTGCTGGCCAGGGCCTTCCTTAATTCCACACTGCCCCCTGGTGGTCAGGATGTGTGAAATCCCTGTCAGTGGAACTCCAGAGGGGACACTTTGCATATTAGGCTTTTATATATATATAGACTAGAGGCCCAGTGCATGAAATTTGTGCACGAGGAGGGGGTGTGGAAGGGTGTCCCTCAGCCCAACCTGCACCCTCTCCAATATGGGATCCCTAGAGTGATGTCTGACTGCCCGTTTAACCCGATCCTACCAGGACTGCTGGCTCCCAACTTCTTGCCTGCTTGCCTTCCTGATTGCCCCTAACCACTTCTGCCTGCCAGCCTGATCACCCCCTAACCACTCCCCTGCCAGCCTGAATGATGCCTAACTGCCCTTCCCTGCAGGTCCAGTCACCCCCAACTTCCCTCCTTTGCTGGCTTGGTCATCCCTAACTGCCCTCTTCTGCAGGTTTGATTGCTCCCAACTGCCCTCCCTTGCAGGTCCCTCTCAACTGCCCTCCCCTGCTGGTCTGATCACACATAACTACCCTCTCTTGCAGGCCATCTTGTGATGGCCATCTTGTGTCCACATGGGGCAGGATCTTTGACCACATGGGGGCAGCCATCTTGTGTGTTGGAATGATGGTCAATCTGTATATTACTCTTTTATTAGATAGGACAGAGGCTTGGTGCATGATTGGGGGCCAGCTGGTTTGCCCTGAAAGGTGTCCTGAATCAGGGAAAGGGTTCCCTTGGGGTGTGGGGCCGCCTGGACGAAGGGCATGTGGTGGTTTGCAGGCCAGCCACACCCACGGCAACCCAAGTAGAGGCCCTGGTATCTGGATTTATTTAGCTTCTATAATTGAAACTTTATAGCCTAGAGTGGAGCCAAGCCTCCTGCTTGCTCTGTGGCTACAGCCATTTCTGCTGGAATTTATTTATCTTCTATAATTGAAACTTTGTAGCCTTAAGTGGAAGCCAAGGCAGGCCAGAGCTGCGGAAAGCTTGGTTTTCTCCATCTTCGGGGCAACCCAAGACACTCTCCTGTTCTCTCTGTGGCCACAGCCATCTTGGTTGTGGTTAACTTGCATACTCGCTCCTGACTGGCTGGTGGGTGTGGTTGGTGGGTGTGGCTTGTGGTGTAGCAGAGGCATGGTCAATTTGTATATCACCCTTTTATTAGATAGAATGACATTTTAAAAAATATTTTATTGCCTTTTTATAGAGAGGAAGGAAGAGAGATAGTCAGAAACATTGATAAGAGAGAAACATCAATCAGCTGCCTCCTGCACACCCCCCACTGAGGATGTGCCCACAACCAAGGTCCATGCCCTTGACCAGAATTGAACCTGGGACCTTTCAGTCCACAGGCTGATGCTCTATCCACTGAGCCAAACCAGTTTTGGCTAGGATGACATTTTTGAAGTAATATTAAAAATTTGGATATTTTGCTCAGCCAGCATGGCTCAGTGGTTGAGTTTTGACCTAGGAAACAGAAGGTCACAGTTCAATTCCCAGTCAGGATACATGCCCGGGTTGTGTACTCAATCCCCAGTAGGGGGTGTTCAGGAGGCAGCCGATCAACATTTCTCTGTCACTATTGATGTTTCTATCTTTCTCTCCCTCTCCCTTCCTTTCTGATACCAATAAAAATATATTTTAAAAAGAGTTTGGATATTTGGGTAGATTATTTGCTTTTTCCAAAATTTATTGAGTGTGTAGTATTATGAACACATTTTCTAACTTATATAATCAAACCCAATATGATATTTTTGTAGAGCACTTCTTAATTATCTTAAGATCTTGGCGCATTAATGGATGGCTGTGATAGAGGGGTTAGGGGCATAGACCCCACTAATGCCAGGCCCATGAAAACAAACCATTTGACTGTGATTAAGTTAAAAGAGATGATTACCTAATTGCATCTAATTGTGCAGAAAAGACTTTTTAGAACATTTTTTTTTTTTGCAAGATGGATATGTTTCAAAATTCTGGCTCTCTTCCCAATCTCATGTACTGTGAATATTAGCTTCCGGCTTTCACAATTTAAAAATGTTACTCTATGAATTAGAACATAATGCAGTTGCTGTCTGCTGCCAAAAGCATATAGTCATTTTCTTAGCTTACTGGGAGAAAAACAAAACTCTGGTAAAAGGAACGAGTTAGTTGTGTGTGTGTGTGTATGTGTGTGTGTGCACAAATACACACACACACACACACACACACACACACACACATACACACACACACACGGGCTAGTTTAAATCTCAACGTGATGCTATAACCTGAGTCCTCTGATCATTTTTCTTACGTAAACGTTTCCAGCACAGAGAGGTGAGGAAAACTGTGCTTTGCTAGCGATGGATGAGCACAAACTGGAGGAGGCCCAGGACATCTTGCTCTAGAATCCTGATCGTGAAACCCTGTGTTGTTTTTGCTTCACTTGGAAAGATACACAACATGTGCCCCCTAATTTTAGAAAATCAAGGCATGCAGCCTCAGGCAGGAAAAGCATTAAACGTGTTCACAGACTCTGCATGTCGTGCACACACGAGTGTTTTCAAGGACTCAGAAGAAAGTACCCAAGACGAGAGGGAGGGAGGCTTCACTGGGGCTTCCTGCAGCATCTTCAGGTGTAAGCTGGGGACCCCTGGAGAACCCAAGAGTACTCCAGATCTGCAGGCTCTCCCGTCTCCCACACAGCTCTGCGTGAGGCTGAATTCTCTTCCATGCAACCCAAACAACAGACAAGAACAGATCGAAAAAAATTTTTTTTCCAGTTTTAACTTTTAAAATGGCAAATAGCACTGTATTAAAGACCCATAGACAAAAGATTTTAGGATCCTTAAATGAAAAAAATTGAAATGTAAGAATTTTTAAAAAATATTTTCTTATTGATTTCAGAGAGGAAGGAAGAGGGAGAGAGAGAGAGAGAAACATCAATGATGAGGGAGAATAATTGATCGGCTGCCTTCTGTATGCTCCCTATTGGGGATCGAGCCTGAAACCTGGGCATGCGCCATGACCGGGAATGGAACCATGACCTCCTGGCTCATGGGGCCAATTCTCAACCACTGAGCCACACTGGCCAGCCAAAAGGTAAGGACTTAAATAGCGTGATAGGAAAGGTCAGACAAAGTGACAACAGGAAGGAACAATGCCTCCATTTAAATGGGTTTAAAGATTTAAATAGGTTACCGTGAGGAATACATTTACTTGTGGTGTGTTTAAATAGGCAGCTGATAAAAACAAGTGTCGATGAAACTTATTGAACGGCTTCTGCCATGGAAATCACGGTACCACGTGACTTGGACTACCATTAAGATTTTGGTGATGGGACAGGAGATATGGGGCCTAATTCTAGGTGCGTGAGAAGTAACAAATGCTAAAACGTGCCTGGGTTTTACAACTTATGCCGAAGAAGGCTAAAAAGTGGATTAGGATTCTGCATGCTGAGTAACTCTGCGCAGTGTGAGTGCCATTGCTAACCCACCCCACTGTTCTCACCGCTCTTATCCCTTCCACGGCCATCATCGGGAGGACTCTGATATTTTCCCGCACGTTTCAGAGCTTCTCTTGGCTGAGGATAGAAAAGGCAAAGCAGGTTGTTGATGAAAATACGCTCTTCAAAGAGAAGCATTTGCATTTGGTCCAGCCACTCGGGGATATGTCCATAGGTGAGGACGTGGCCGGGAAAAGTCTGCAAAAACGATCGGCTTGTTGAAGTCAATGCCAGAGTTGGACTGAAAAGACCAAACAGTTTGCAGAACAGAGCCTGGCTAAGGAGCCTGCACATTGCCACCGAGGAGGCGGGTCTGAAGTGTGAAGGTCTACAGAAGAACATCTAAGGACAATGACATAACTGTGAAGATGGGACTTCGGAATGCTTCATCTTTCAAAGGACAGTATTAGGGATTCTGGAAAGGAAGGAACATGAGGTCACTTTCCATTTTATAAAATCAGTTTCTAAATAGGAACATTTTAAATATTTATTCATGTATTTACTTATTTTACTCCCATCCCCCTATCACTCCCCTTTCTGCAGCCGTTAGCTTGCTCTCTGAATCTGTGGGGCTGTTTCTGTTCTGTTTTTCTTCATTCATTTGTTTTTGTGTTTTCAGGTTCCACATATAAGTAAGATGGTACAATATCTGTCTTCTCAGAAATATTTTTTAAAGGAAAAAAATAAAAAGGAAATAGATGCATAATTTCACTGTATGAAGTATCATCGTTTACATACCATCACATGGTTAATATAATTATACTAAAAGAACCTTGGTGATCATCTGAAGTGGAAAATCATATTTGAGTAGATCAGAAAGGAAGCTATGGCATTAAGCTGGATCAGTGTTTCATAACAGCCGAATGGCATAAAATCCACGCTACTTTAGGGTGCCCTTTAGGACCGCAAACTGGGATAAAGGAGCAATTTCTGTGGGAGAGAAAATCAAATTCCTCCCCTCTAACCTAAGTGAGCAGCGGATTTCCCGAGAGCTTTTAATCCACTCCCGCAGTCAACCTTTTCACAGGGAGAGCTGTCCCATTATTTAGACACTCTAATGAAACTCTTCCTGAATTAACAGTGATTGCATTGTGCTAAGAAAATAAGAACTGGTGTATGTCCGTATTGGGCTCTAACTGTGGGAAGGGTGTATGGTTAAGTCCATTACAAAACCATATGGGTTCATCCTGCTAGCAAGTTCCTTTTGATCATAGGACACAGCTAGCTCCTTCTGGGGTAAGTTTTCTGGTGTAACTCACTTCAGGTCAGTGGGTGGGAATCTGAGAGCCTTTGTTCAGTTCTGGGACAGACATCAATGTTATGGAGCCCTGCTGGGGTGGCTCAGGGGTTGAGCAGTGACCTATGAACCTGGAGGTCAGGGTTCAATTCCCAGGCAGGGCACATGCCCGGGTTGTGGGCTCCATCCCCAGTAGGGGTGTGCAGGAGGCAGTCCATCCATGATTCCCTCTCAGCATTGATGTTTCTAGTTCTCTCTCTCTTCTCTTCCTCTCTCTGATATCCATAAAATCATATCCTTTAAAAAAAAAAAAGAGAATGTTATGGGTATTTGGAGCCAGAGATTGGGGTTCATTCCTTCAGCTACATTTGCCAAAGACTCTACCCTCGTTCTTCTAACTTCCGATAGCCTGTTGATCATGAACTTGACTCAGAGGAGGAGGAGGTAGAAAGCAGAGAGGGCCAACTCCATCTCAGTATGGTAGCTGAACATCACCGACTGGTTGATGAGACTGTTACAGGCAAGTGCTATGTCCCATGACCTTTACATCCCTTCATCTCTCACAATATGGAAAACATGAAGGCCCTCCCGGAATTTAACAACACACATACTATTTACACACAATACATATCTAACCAGTTCAGAATAAACGGGTTGTATTAGCAAACGATAGCACCTACAGCACTGGTAGAATAACATGGATTATTATCCAGTGAGAGGCAATATGTAATATCATTAAAATACTCCGAGTCTGGAAAGGAGTGAGCCTTTTACTTCGTGCCGTCTTCCCAGGCCTGGAATGAAGAGCTTCTTTTCAGAATAATAAAAAACGCGACACCACTTCAATGGCTCAGCCAAACGGCACTTCGAGTGCTCAGAGAAGTTGTAATAATAAAATTGCTAAAATATGAATTTGACATTTTCTCTGAAGCGCACTTGAATGTCACTATGCCATTTGCAAGTTCTTTTTAACAGGAACAATCTGATTGTGATGATGTGTGCTAAATAAACAAATCTATGCATCCACTCGTCTAAGAAAATGAGTCAAAATGGGAAGGTATCTTCCGTCCCCTCCCCCTCGGGAGGAAAGCCGGCGTCTCTGTGCACTGCTGCCTGACAGTTCGGGTTTGGTCTGTAAGGGTTTAGCTGACTTTTTCCCCCCCAAATTTATCTTTATTATCAAAACTATTGCAGAATGCATATCCCACCTACTGCAGAAAGAGAGAAAACAAATGGAAGTCAGGCACGAGTGCCCTTGTTTTTAGCCCCATGGATAAGACCTCTGATGGGTCACTTGCAGAGTCATGGAGAACGTATGACGCGCTAGGATGACTATGTGCCAGGTGTGGGTCCGCACTGAGAGGCCTGGCCTCTGTCGCAGGCTGGGCTCCCTCATCTCTGAGATGAATTTCCAATGGGGGAGTCTATGAGGAACGCGCAAATGTTGTCCCGAACTGGGAGAGGGAGGCAGGGATTTTTATCCCACGTCGCTCGGCTACTGGATGTGGGCCACCCTGAGAAGAAGGCGTTGGCGTGTCCTAGAGCAGCAGTCGGCAACCTTTCAGACCTCACGGACCACCGTGGTCCACGGGCCACCAGTTGGCGACCACTGTCCTAGAGTGAGGGTGCTCTCTTCAACAGAGGCAGTTCCTGGAAGGTGTTGACATGACAGTTAAGATCTTCCTGCCAGCAATACTCACATAAGCTAGGGAATATAGGGATAGGTGATAAGTAAGTGGATAGATGATAGATAGATGATAGATGATAGATGATTCATAGATAGGTAGGTAGGTAGATAGATAGGTAGATGATAGATAGTTGATAAATGATAGTTGATAAATGATAGATAGTTGATAAATGATAGATAGTTGATAAATGATAGATGATAGATGATAGGTAGATGAAAGATTTATGATAGATAGATATAGATAGATGATAGATGATTCATATATAGATAGGTAAGTGGGTAGATAGGTAGATGATAGTTGATAAATGACAGATAGATGATTGATAGATAGATGATAGATGATAGATAGATAGATGATTGAGAAAGAGAGAGAGAGAGAGAGCCCCTTACCCATGGGCCCTGCATCCATGAATTCAAACCACTGCAGATGGAAATACTTGAAACAATGCTTTGTTGTTGCTGTCATGTAATGTGCAGTTAGACCTGCAATGGTTGTGTCTGTACTGAACACAGACAGACTTTGTTCTGGTCATCATTCCTTAACTAGTACAGCACAGCAACCACTGATATTGCATTTACATTGTGTTAGGTTAGAAGCAATGTAGGGATGATTTAAAGTGCACAGGAGGACTGCAGAGGCTACATGCAAACAGCATGCATGCAAAGACTTTGATGTCTACGGGGTTCCTGGAATCAAGGCCCCAGGGACACCAACAGACGGCTGGCTGGCTGGCTGGCTGGAAGGAAGGAAGGATGGATAGATAGATAACCAGAGAGAAGACAGATCCTTGCTGAATTTTTATTGCCTTTAGCTACCTATTTTAAGAATTAAAACATAATTTACAAAAATTTATTCTCACTGATCAAACCGAAGGGCCTAGATTATTCTTTAGGGAGCTCGATTATTCATTTTGTGCACCAAAAATTTTTAAGATAGTGACAGATTCTGTCTTGGTAATTTCCATGTGAATGGTTCTGTGTGAGTTGGCCAAGTTAATGGGTTTGACCCTTCTTGCCAAAGGTAATGGACTGATATCAAAGCGTAAGTGGAAATGAAAATCTGAATGTCTGTGTGAAATACAGATTTGAATATCCAGCTGGTGATAAGATCGCTCCGAGTTAAAATTAGTTTTAGTGTCTCAAAATGTATGATTCTGACCTTCTCAGGAGTTCCCTCATGCAATTCATTTTATCTTCAGCGAGAGGAGAGAGCGTCCCCATTTTTAACACTCAGGAATCATGCATTTCCGACTTCATATTTCACTTTGTAGCTTAGCTCAGCTCAGGCAGGCAGAATGACGGAGTGGCTCCTTATTTTCCTAGTTCTGAACTGTATAGTTATTATCTGTGATTTTTAATCAAATATCTTCTGTAATTAATTTTATTGGGTATTACTTTATTAGCAGGCCTTTACGTTTTCTGAACGTATTCAGAAAAAAGGAGTTCATTAGCAATCTCAGCAGAGCTGCTTTAGATGCCTTATCTACCATGCAACCGGCTTTTAAATTATTCTTTTCTTTTATTTTCCTATCACCCGTAACCTGCTTTTTAAAAGTGCAATGTTTAAACAAAGGAATGAGATGAAACGTACTATTTGAAGGCAAAACAATAATGCCCGGCCACCATGGCTCAGTAGCTGAGCATGGACCTATGAACCAGGAGGTCAAGGTTTGATACCTGGTCAGGGCACAGGCCTGGGTTGCAGGCTTGATTGATCCTCAAATAGGGGTGTGCAGGAGGAAACGGATCAATGATTCTCTCTCATCATTGATGTTTCTCTCTCTCTGCCTCTCCCTTCCTCTCTGAAATCAATAAGAACACATTTTTAAAAACTCAATAATGAATGATATTAGTGAGTTAGTGAATGATATTAAGTTTCAAATGTGCTTGCAAAGAAGAGAACATTTTAGGAAATATACCGAAACTCAAAGCAATCGAAAAGATTAGTTGCTTTATGGTTAGTTTTTCCTTCACACTGCCTGCTGGAACTTGAAATTTATAACAGCTCAAAATACGTCCTTTCAAACTTTCTGTGCTCATGCCAACAGCAGAGACCACGGCAGGCTCCTGTCCAACCTCCAGCGAACGCTGACAGGCTGGGGACGCGGGCCAGCTCGGGAGGCGCACGCTCAGTGCCAGTCAGAAAAGAAAAACTCCCCATGGCTCCTGCGCGTTGCTCTCTGCCAACTTGCCAACAGCCCCTTTTGATAGGGGTCTGGAATGAGCTCTGCATGCGAGATTTCACCATTCTGGGGGATCTGTGCGGCTTTTAACGATACTTCTAGGATGGATTATAATTAGGGCCTCCATCATATGGGGAAACGTGAAGGCAGACACCTGTTCGTGTCGTCCGTTATTTTAACAGTGAACTGACGGGCAATCAGATGGAAGTGAGTTGAAGAATGTGCCAAAGATATTTTAGGGAGCTGGTTTGGAAGGACGGAGTAGAAGACAGTATACTGAGACTATGTTAGGAAATGGAAGCTATACAGAGATATTGATGTGGGGTTTGACTGCTCTGATGTCACGGAGAGGAGTCGCTGAAAAGTGCTGAAAGAGGTTCCTTTACAGATGTAGAGAACGTTACTCAGTTTACAGTGTACGAACAGGGGCCACTGTTCCACACACCCTCCAAGGGAAGCCTATTGAACGTCAGAGAAAGGCATCTGTCATAGAACAAACACCAGAATAGGTTATTTGGTGTTGGTTTTGTTTTTAATAATCATCTTTACATTACATACACTCTTTTTTTAAAAATATATTTTATTGATTTTTCACAGAGAGGAAGGGAGAGGGATAGAAAGTCAGAAACATCGATGAGAGAGAGACATCGATCAGCCGCCTCCTGCACACTCCACATTGGAGATGTGCCTGCAACCAAGGTATATGCCCCCAACCGGAATCAAACCCGGGACCTTTCAGTCCGCAGGCCGACTTTCTATCCACTGAGCCAACCAGTCTCGGCTACATACACTCTTAAGGATAGAAACCAAGGAGCTGTCTGCATACAAATAAACATTATTTGGCATTTTGCACCTAATTCACAAGTTATTTGCAGGATCTTTTCTTTAGAATCCATTGATGTTTACCCCCAAGACTACAAATTAAAATATTCTTCACCACTAATTCATTTATTTTTTTTTTTTTACCGAGTTTTCAATTAAGTTGCAGGGATGATTAAGCAAAATAAATTACTGGCACAGGAAATCAATTTCAGAGGTCTCTTTATCCCACTTTTTTTTTTCAGTAAACAATAGTCTAGGTATTTGAAATAGAGATAGAAGATGAAAACAAATCCACACATCGGCAAGATTTCCAAAAATAAACTAAAAACCAGAGAATAAATGTTGGAAGAAATGGATGCTTTTTAACCATCAAACAACTGTCCCAAAGGAGAACTGGCCTTTCGATTTTAAACGAATGGTTTTGAACATTGGTTTCTGGAACATGAATTGACTTACGTTCTAATATCGAAACCTCACAGAGAAATACCAAGGGTGTGTGCTGCTTCCTGTTTTTTCTTTCCTTCCTCTCTACCCTCCTCCCTCCTCTCCTTCCTGTAGTGTTTCCATACCTGTGTTTGCTTCGGGACAAGTCACCCTTACAGATTCAAAGACAAGGAGACTTTTTGAGATTTAAAATGGCCCCAGTCATCAATTACCGTATTTTCCGGCGTATAAAACGACTGGGCGTATGAGACGACCCCCAACTTTTCCAGTTAAAATGTAGAGTTTGGGATATACTCGCCCTATAAGATGACACCCGGTGTATAAGGCGACCCCTGACTTTTGAGAAGATTTTCCTGGGTTAAAAAGTCGTCTTATACGCCGGAAAATACGGTACCTACAAGCAGAAAGCAAACTCAGAAAGATGCTCAGCTGCTTAGCAAATTTCCCGGAGTGTGGCCAAATGGTAATGAAGAAAGATGACCTCCACAGAGCATGGAAAAAGAAAAAATACAGAGACCATGCTCTATTTCCAAGGGACAAGAAACACAGGGTGTCCCCCAAAATGTGCACACACACTTTGCATCAAGGTAGTGTTTATTAAAATACATTTAATTTTCAAAATCGAGCTACAACTGTTAACGTGTGTCTACATTTTGGGGAGACACCCTAGATTCCCAAGGTCACACACCCACTCGGCGTCTCTCCAGTGGGATTTCACCATCTTCCTGCTACTTCCTCCCGCACACGGAGGTTTCTTTGTCTGTAACCGTTCAGCCACCACAGTGAGTCAGAAGCCTTATTGTGTCATTTCCTCTTCCTGAATGTCTTTTTAATGACACACCCCCTTTTCCCACCATTTCTTGTCCTTGAATCTACAATTAATCGTGTCTATTCCGATGTCCTTTTCCCTTCATTGTTGCCCTTGCTCTTCCTAATGTACATAGGGGGACTGCTTACAGTTCATGAATGTTTCTTCATCTCTCAGCACAAATCCCACACTTGGAGTAGGACATACTCCTTCCAGGCCTGCTCTCTCCTTACTCCACAGAGTGGGGAAAAGCCCGAGCTGATGTGGAGGCTATTGCTGTGTCTGAGCTGCTGTGAATGCTGCTGCAATGGATAAGGGAGCGCAGGTATCACTTCCGTTTCCGTTGTGCACCCCGAGGGGGACTGCAGGATCGCATGGCGGTTCCACTTGAGTTTTCAGTTTGAGGAACGTTGTTTCCATAGCAGCCACATCGATGTGCATTCCCGCCAACAATGGCAACGCTTCTCTTTCCTCCACGCCGTCGCCAGCATTTTCCTCTTGGATTTCCCAGCACTGACTTGAACATCAAAGCTGAGTTCCCATCGGACAGGTCAGCCTGGCGCTGGCCAGTGTGGCTCGGTTGGTTGACTGTTGACCCATACCGAAGGGCCCAGGTCTGACCCCAGTCAGGGCCCACCCCCAGGTTGTTTGCCTTGATCCAGGGTTATGTACATGCAGGAAGCAGTCAGTTGATGTCTTCCTCTCTCCTTTCCCTCCCCCCTCCTCTCTCTCTGAAATAGATTCTAAAAAAAATGTTAAAAAATAAAATGTCAATCTGTCAGTCAGTCACCACAGATGGTAGGAACAAACGGCAGGGTATAAAAGAGAGTTTCTTTGCCAGCAAGACCAACAGAAACGTGGTATTACTTATTGACTGGATAGGATGCCCATTGCAGGAAGTATGTCAGAATCCAGCTAAGGAGTCTGTGTTGCCTCGTGCTTCTTTTTGTGAGTTTCTCCAGTTTTGACGTTTTACCTGTATGTTCTTCTCTAACTTACCCACTTCCAAAGGCTTTTAAATTATTCAGTTTCAGTAAAATCTCAAGAGACAGCTATGGCCCATCCAGATGGATTACTCAAAAATTAAATTAAAAGTTCATAAATGGTAGACCGCTGGCGCTGACTCACGCACAGCAGAGCGGCGGTGCCTATGTCTATTGAACAGGAAGAGAGTTTAAAATCTAACCCCTTGACCTCTGAGACTAACTCAACACCGAGAAGCCTGTTCTGCTCAGAAACAGAAAGAAAACTTTAACGTAGAAAACCAAGAGACCTATATTCACAGATTAGTGAAGGCAGAACTAGAATTTACGACCTCGACAAGGTGCTCGTCATAAATGTGCTGAGCGGGCTGATCTGATTTCCTGTCTTGACCCAGTTCGCTGTGGTCAGATGGCTCGCTGGTGGATTAAATATGTGTTGACATTTGGAGAAAACATCCTCCGGTGTTATTCATCGTTTGGGACGTGGACATCAGCTGTGGTGATCGCAGGAGCTATTTTTCATAAAGTCCCCAACTCTATCCCTTTCATCTACAACGTGATGTTGCAGGAGGAGAGGGAGACAGGGCTGTGTAGAAGCTGGAAACTGGCGCGAACAGCAGCCTTTATCTCTGCTGCGTCTGCAGGGAGGTGTTACAATGATGGATGACTTCCAATTCCGCTCCTTTCCTCTGCTCAGGATTGCGGGTTTTCAGGCAGCGCCCAGCCCCCTGGCTTACATGTTGTCCTTATCCGAGTGAAAAGCCCATTACGGGGGAATCTGAAACTTCCTGTCAGGAGCGAGTCAGAACCGGTTTGGTCTGTTTATAATTTCTGTCATTTTCTAGCTTGTACAGCGCCCGATTGTCACTAATATTTTGACACAAATAAATATCTCCATCATGAACCAGTGGCTTCGCAGGAGATGATGAAGCTCTCATTAGAAAATTGAAAATTGCCCAGTAGGCGGTATGAGCCCCCAAGGACTAGGATCTAAGACTCTAAGCTTTCTTAAACTGGGAGTGGCTAGCTTTCAGCTGGTGGTATGATAAATAGCAGATAAGGCAGATTTATTTGGCCAAAATGTAGATGTAACAGATTTTGACCCCCCTTCAATTTCACAGTAAAATATCAAATAGTGAGGGAGGGTGGATGTCCTTTTCTCACGTGAAACAGATAAGAAATGGAAGAGAATGACGCCAGAGCCGCGGGGGAACAGGTCCCAGGCTGGAAGTAGGACAGTGCGTATCTGCATGCATTGGTTTTCATAATTCCCAGCCGCCTCGGCCAAAACGAACGAAGTGTGTTTGTGGAGCCAGCGGGGAGCCTGCGAAGGGAGCGTTCTGCTTGGCGGACTGGAAACGGGATGCGGGATGCGTGTCAGGCCTCCTCTCCGTGTTTCCCTCGCACGACGGGGAAGAGCGTGCATGGGAATGAGAGGCCGCTCCTGCATGCAGCTCCTGGCGCCTGAGAAATGAGGTTCCCACCCCATGGATCCCCGGGACTCCGCGAGAAGGACAGGAACCAGGGGCACCGCTCAGGGAAATGCCCTGCAGAGCGGGGGCTCAGCTGAGCGAACACACGGGCAGGTGCAGAAGGCCCGCTGTGCCCCGCCTCAGCCCATGTGGGAGGACGCCGCGCGCCTGCCCTTGTTGAGTGGCACCTTCATGGGCGATGGCTGGTCTGAGCGGAAGTTCCCTCATCCTGTAACCTGGCTCCTCCCCAGCTCCCAGCTGAACCCGTGAGCAGCAGGCCTGTCCATGTTCAGGGAGACAACAGGCGGCCCGGGAGCAGGACCTGGGACGGGCACCTGGGCGTGAAAACGCGGCAAAGACGGTGTTGGTGACATAAGCCTCCTGTGTTTCTATGTGGACACCCAGTGTGATCCACCTGGGAGGAGAAGACATGTAGGAATTGTGGTGCTAGAGATGCAATCATGTGTGAGGTGCTCTAGTGACACACGCCGTGTCCCAGACCATGGTCCCGGACTGGGCCCAGAGTGCCCTCTCCAACCCCCAACACCCCGACCAGCAGCGACTTAGGTCACTGTGGGACTTAGAACACTGGTTGAAATTGAGAATTTAAGTTCCTGATGTAACATGCATTCTCTAACTGTATGGTGTAAAATCACTTCTCTTGAATATATATCAGAAACAAACATACATCTCTCTCTTTTTTAAAATACATTTTTGTTTTTTTTACAGAGAGGAAGGGAGAGGGATAGAGAGCTAGAAACATCAATGAGAGAGAGACATCGATCAGCTGTCTCCTGCACGCCTCCTACTGGGGATGTGCCCGCCACCAAGATACATGCCCTTGACCGGAATTGAACCTGGGACCTTTCAGTCTGCAGGCTGACGCTCTATCCACTGAGCCATACCAGTCTTGGCCATACATCTCTCTTTATTTTCAGAAGTATTGCTGTAGCCGAAACCGGTTTGGCTCAGTGGATAGAGCGTTGGCCTGCGGACTGAAAGGTCCCAGCTTCGATTCCGGTCGGGGGCATGTATCCTGGTTGCGGGCACATCCCCAGTGGGGGGCGTGCAGGAGGCGGCTGATCGATGTCTCTCTCTCATCGATGTTTCTAACTGTCTATTCCTCTCCCTTCCTCTCTGTAAAAAATAATAAAGTATATTTTTTAAAAAAGTATTGTAAACCTAAAAATATTACAATGCAAGGGAAATGTTATTCCCACTGAGTGCGGCGGGATGCATCGATTCCAAGAAAGTCTCAGCCTCCAGGGGTGAGCAGCAGGGCCTCCTGCTTGCCTTTGGTTTGCATCCGGGCCATCATGATAGTGGCCTCCCCTGAGTTAACCTTGAGAGGGTCCGGCTTCTTCCAGACCCGTCTTCATCTACACGGACTGCTTCAGGGCGGTCTACACCGGTAAGACGATGTTGACCTTCCGGATTTTGTGCAGGTAGCAGTGTGCAATCTCTGTAAGCCATAGTGGGATCAGGGAAATACTCCTCCTGCGTGTGTGCAATCGTTAGCGTGCGACTTCTTTTAATCTGCGTGCTCCATGGTGGAGGGCCCCCAAGCAAAGCACACGCAGGAACAGAGCTGCGAGGAATTGTGTTCTTTTAAAACAGTAATTTGAGAAATAAAATTCTAAGGGACGGACATTCTGCCCTGTTTTTTTTCTCATGTGAAAGCCCTTTACTCAACATCCGTTAAATACTGAGTACTCTGCTGGGCGTGCGTGCAGACACACACACACACACACACACACACACACGCATATGATTAAATCTTGGCTCTTAAGCAGATAACAGTCAAGGAGGAAAAAATACATTGGGTCACAGAGACACTAATTCAAGGCCGTTATAAATTCTGCACGGGAGACAGAGAGAGCCCATTAGATGCAGAACTTACAAGACCCGACAGGATAAACGAAGAACCCCAGGCCCCCTTTAAGACTGGGTCACATTTCAAAGGTGCGTTTTTACTTCTCCGCCTGGGGTGACTTTATGAACTTTTCCATCACTCCGAAGAACCTGAAGCTTCAAGGCGCTTCCTGGAGTCATTCTGAAATCCCGCCCCTACGCTCCGCCTCTGATGCCCGCGTCTGCCAGCGGGTGATTAATGGCTGTTCATTAAGTACAGTTGCTGCGGCCAGACCCTTCATGCATAGACAATAGAGGAGGCATGTGACTGTTGAAAATGTACGCGGTTCCTTTTTGTAAATGAAAACGCTTAGTTTACATGTCACCATGCAAATCACCTCGCGTAGGTTTCTGCATGTATAGTATCAATGTTAACCACTAGTAGCTGGTTCTCAGAACAACCTGGACACCTTGTTAATAATTTATACCGGGGTCAATTACTCCCTCTGCATTCAGATTTGTCTTTTTCTAATTGTTAGGAATCCCCAAACATATTTTGTTTGATTATTGTATTTCTTTTTTTAAAAAAATATATCTTATGATTTTTCACAGAGAAGGAGAGAGAGGGATAGAGAGTTAGAAACATGAATCAGCTGCCGCCTGTACACCCCCTACTGGGGATGTGCCCGAAACCAAGGTACATACCCCTGACCGGAATCGAACCTAGGACCCTTCAGTCCACAGACTGACGCTCTATTCACTGAGCCAAACCGGTTTCGGCATTGTTTATTGTATTTCTGCCTTTTTATAGATGGCTAACTCATTTGAAACATTTTAAAAATAATGCACTATGTATAAGACTTTGTATGTTCTCTCGGTTTGAAACTATTATTTGCCATTTATATTCTTTCAGAAAATATTATCTTGGTACTGGTCACATTCTTCAACTTGTCTATTCTGAGCCGCCTGTTTAAGGGCAAAGGATTCAAGTTGGTTTGTGCCCTATCACCTCTTAAGTCCCTCAGCCAATACCATTTCCTTAGCTCTTTTTCCGCTGGCTTCCCCAGTAAACCTCGAACTTCCATGGGTGTTAAAATCATTGGGGATACTCATTAAAGCTGGGTGTGGGCCCAGGCGCACGGTACACGGCAGAGGATCTTCATGATGCACACCAACCTTGAAGAAATCCTGAGATAAGCTAAGAATGTGCGTGTGTGAATTCATTATTAATTATGCAAATTATTTTAATGTCAGGACTAAACTTCACATTAATTCCCAATACAATGGAAGGCAGAATAATGAACTTCTCTAAAATGCTCACATCCTAAACCCATGAATATGTTCGTTTACATGGGAAGGGGAAATGAAGGTTGCTAGGCAACTGACTTTAAAACAGGAAGCTTATCCTGGATTATCAGGAGCATCCACATCACAAGAATCCTTAGAGTGGAAGAGGGAGGCTACCCAGGAGCCAGAGGGGACGAGGGCTGAGGAAGAAGGTGGGGAAGGGGCAGCGTTGTTGGCCCCGAAGACGAAGGAAGCGGCCACAAGCCCGTAATTGTGGGAAGACCTAGGAGCCGCAAAAGGCAAGGGATCCCATTGTCCCTGCAGCCTCGGCGGGACGCAGCCCCTCAACTTGATCTCGCTCCAGGGAGACATGTGCTGGACTTCTCACCTGCAGGAGTTTAGGAGAACACGTTGGCGATGTTTTTCAGCCACCAAATCTGGGGTGATTCGTTACAGCTGCAATAGAAACCTGGTGCAGATCCATGGTGACATTTAAAAACGATGACTAAGACGTGCACAGCAATAGCTGCCTTCTCAATGCTTCCCTCTTCCCAATGCCACGTCTAGAGGTAACTCATTTAACACTTTATATGTATTTTATTTATTTATATATATTTTATATATATATTTTAATATATTTACATTAAATATATGAAATATTAGATATATTTAACATAAATATATTAAAATATATACTCATATATTTTATATTTATGTTAAATATATTAAATATATTAAATATATTTTATTAAATATCTAATATAGTTAATAAAACATATTAAATATACGAGAGAGAAGGAGACAGACAGACAGACAGACATCCGTGATAAGAGAGAATCGTGGATCGGCTGCCTCCTGCACGCCCAAACTGCGGATGGAGCCCACACTCAGGCACGTGCCCTGACCAGGAAAAGAACCATGACCTCATGACCTTCTGGTTTAGCCACCAAGGCATGCCAGCGGGCTAGCGGTAACTCCTTTTAATCCATTTTCTTTTTCGTTTTACTGTGCCAATTTCCAAGGGTTTCAATATTGTCTTTCTGCTTTTATTTTTGGGTTTTCCTAACGTAAGCAAATTAAACATGATAAAAACAAACAAACGAACAGAAACCACTTGTCTCCAGGGGAAACCAAAACCTTCACAGGCCTTCCCTGGTCTGGGTTTGCATGTCTTATCACATTAAATTCAACACATGACACGGATCCCTTCTCCTGGAGATGAACGCGCTAACATCCCAATTTCATGCTTCACCTTTCCCACCCTCCCCGCTGCCACTCCTGTCGGATTTAACACTGTATCACATCTAAGTTGTTAACATTTCCATTATCTTTAGAGCCCTAATAATTGTATGCTCCATAGATAAATAAATTATAAACATGAACCACAAATTATAAGAATTTATATCGTCAAGAGCATTTAAACATGGTTCCCTACGGGTCAATTAGCTCCTTCATTTTCTAATTTGTACTTTCCCCTAATTACGTATTCATTGTCAATCAGTATAACATGCTCTGAAAAACTTAAGAGTTTGTAATAAGTGCTATGATAATATATTACATATAATCATAGGTAACATAGCGAGAGGTAGATATGACATAAGATGGAAGTAGCACAGTGTCAGAAGGTACTTTTGCAAGGTTCTTATATTTCAATTTATGGGGACAAACTAACTCTAAAAAGACTAGAATAAATTAGGAATACATATCCTAACACCCAATAGAGGGAATGATACAACAGGAGGAATAGCCAATAGGAGAAATAGAATAACCAAGAATATTAATTTAAAATAATAAAGGCAGGCGAGGAGACAAAGGAAAAATAGCAGGACAAAGAGAAAGAAAATAGCACGATGTTTAACTGGACTCCAGACCTATCAATAATTACACTCCATACGAACCGCCAACTACGGTTTGTAAATGTTCTAAATATTTCATTATACCATGTGAGTATCACCACCGATCCTTCTGGAAGTCGGTAAGCTTTGGAAATCTGCGACAATCACAGTGGCAGAGACAAGTTTCGAACAATTCCAATTCCTTCTTTAGAGCTTAAATTTTATCGCGGGAAATGCATGTCACCTGCTTCCTTGAAGTGACAGGTTCAATTCATCCATTTCAGAGAAAACGTCTGCTGAATACCAAGCCGGAGCCCTCACGGTGTGGCTGTCAGAGTTCCTCCGAGCAGAAACGGCAGCCTCACCAATGGAGGAAAACGCGTTTCAAAGCTGATTTCGGGGAAATATTTACGGGTTCATTTAGGAAAATGGTTTATAATCATCCTAACTCTTCCACGAGCATCTGCTCTTTTCCATATTTGCCCGTGCTACCCGTTTTCTAACAGAATTCTGGATGCAGGAGCGTTTACACTCAGACGGCATCTAATGGTGTGTTCACTGTAAAGCCAGAGTGTGCCCAGCCTCTGAGTCTCAAGGCTGACCCACAAGCAGGTCACCTGGGGGCTCCTTAAACACTGTTGACATGGGGGTCTCTCCCTGGAGAAAAAGGAAGCCACAACATTTAGATGTTGTTTCTGGAGCTCCCCATGTGGTGGGCAGGTCCAGCCAGAGCTGGACAGACGGTCGTGAAAGCTTCACATTCAGTCCATGAGCTGCGCGCATGTCCTTTCGATACACCCTGTGCTTCTCAAAGGGCCCTCCCTGGGCCAGGCCGCCGCCTCGGTCCAGTGGTGGCAGCCAGCTGGTGGGGTGCACCTGCCCCCCTCTTTCCCTGTGTATTGGCCACGTGCCAGGACAGGTGCACCTCCCTATTCTCCCCATCGGCCATCTGTTTCTGCACCTCTCCTGCTCCCCGCTAACCCATCTTCTCTCTGCTGACCACCTCCTTCCTCCCTTCACCACTGCTTCCACCTGTTCCCCAACCAACAGTTCTCCAGGCGCCATCCACGTTTATTCTTTTAAGAAAACGATCTAAGCATGTACCTTTCTTCCATAACAGTGTCTTCATAATACACTTCAAACGCATTATTACAAGTCGCGTTAGTATGATAAGTAAGTTATATAACTTTCATATTGAGAAGCAAGATATTGATCCATTTTCTGAAAAAACAGTAAGGCCTGTTGTGCAGTTGTATGAAAAGCTGTGTGGATTAAACATTCTCGTTAGTAGAGCCGTGGTAGTTACTCAATTATTCCCCACGGACTGAAAATTAATATCCAAATAACCTCTTGCATACAAACACATGCCTACACTAGGTTTCTATGATTTTAAGGAGCCGGGTTATTATTGCAGTTATCATTAATAATCGTTATTTGATAAAAAATGTAATCAGCATCAAATTTTACACAAAATCAAGTATTTTCTGCTCACTGTCCTCGCAGAGTTCATGATGAATTCACAGGATGTAAATGCTTTTATTTATTTATTTATTAAAAATATATTTTATTGATTTTTTTACAGAGAGGAAGGGAGAGGGATAGAAAGCCAGAAACATCGATGAGAGAGAGACATCCATCAGCCGCCTTTTGCACGCCCCCTACTGGGGATGTGCCCGCAACCAAGGTACATGCCCTTGACCTGAATGGAACCTGGGACCTTTCAGTGCGCAGGCCGACACTATCCACTGAGCCAAACCGGTTTCAGCGTAAATGCTTTTAGATATACGCTAAGTGACTATTTTCTCTTTAGACAATTTTTTTTTGTAAGAAAGATATCCAATGCTAACGTGATATTTTAATTTAGCTGCTTCTATTTTTACTTATTTGCGATAATTAAGATACTGGCTTCATGAGGAAAATGCACTTGCTCCATGTAAATGATATGTTCTCCAGTTCAGAGATATCCTCTTGTAAGCGTGTGGCTCTGGGATTTGGAGAGAGTAATTAAATATAAAGCAGATCATGTTTTTTTGTGGGAAAAGCATCTAATAATAGAAGTTCATTAGTTGCATGGATGGCAATAGGGCTATCATGAAAACCCACGAAGGAACACATAAGTAGTTAAAAACAGAGCCAATACATTAGCATCCCAATGTATTTAATTTTTATTTATTTGATTTTTTATTAATGTATTGCCTGTATACATATCTTCCCTTCCCTCCCCCCTCACTCCCATGCATACCCTAAACCCCAGTGTCTTGTATCCATTGGTTGTGCTTATCTGCACGCTTACAAGTCCTTCCGTTGATCTCTTATCTACCCCACCTCTCCCTAACCTTCCTGGTTAGTACTTGGATGAGAGAATCCTGATGTATTATATACACACCTAATTTTATAAACACCACCCCAGTGTTGCCACAGACATCCAGCTTTAAAATACAACAGCACGCCACAACTTTCAAGTTAAAATTATATGTCTCATTTGACAGCTTAATTTTTTTGTTATACTATGTTCTCTTTTTACTTAATAAAATATAAATATCTATAATATAAACGTAAGTATAACACTGCATATCTTATAATAAATGAGAGTTTTTAGGCTTCCTCTAATTTTTAGTAGTTTTATATGAATGTACGCTGTGAGAAATAAACGTTCCTCTTTCCTAAATGCCCTTGACAAACAGGTTTTTTAATGTGTTCACGCTGGTGTTTTCAAACGGCTCAGAAGGTTATCGGGATAACAGCTTTAAAAATGTCATAAAATCTTCAAACAAGAAGGCAGGCAGGTAAAAAGCTCACGAGGTCAAAGGTTGGGATTCGAAAAACTGCCAGAGACCACCTGACACGCGCCGGAATGTTGAGTGCAAATAATCCTTTCAGCTTTTAATGTTAAACTGATTTAAAAATACCTGTGTAGGTTATTAATGTTTAAACTCATTTGAATTGCAAGTTGAATTCAACAGTGCAGATCACGTACTGAGCCACAGAGTTAAAAAAAACGCCACTCACACCCAGTGTTAATTTATGTGTAATCTCAGCGCTCCTGCCATCTTGCATTCGCTTAAAACCCCCCGAGAAGCACCCAGCTCGTGAGACTCGGGGGTTGAGCACTGACCCTTCCACCCAGAGATCGTTGGTTTGA
Source organism: Lasiurus cinereus (assembly GCA_011751065.1). Lineage (NCBI taxonomy): Eukaryota > Metazoa > Chordata > Mammalia > Chiroptera > Vespertilionidae > Lasiurus > Lasiurus cinereus. The sequence continues at coordinate 1,213,343 of JAAGEH010002532.1, forward strand.
TTCCCAGTCAGGACACAGCGGGAGGCAGCCAACTGAAGGTTCTCTCTCTTCCCCCTCTCCCTTCTTCTCTTTCTAAAATCAATAAAAACATATTTAAAAAATTTTTTAGGAAAATGTTAGCATGAGAGTGGTCTTGAAATCTTGGTAAAAATTCTCCTGTTGAGACTTACCTTGCCGATCACTGGTGCATAGCAGATTAATGTTTTCCAGTGACAAATGAAAACGTGACACATATAAGGATAAATATCCCCAAAGATGACTCTCCTCACTACACACCAGCAGTGTTTTTGTCCGTACTGAGCTAACTATGGACCTTCCCTCATGTGACGAACATTCCAAATCCTGGACAGGGTGGTCAAAGAGCTAACAAATCTATTAGCTACTCATCACCATCCATAGTCCCGTTCTTCCTGATCAACTTTGGAAATAGACCTGCTTTCCAAACTCTCTGCTAAAGTGAGGGTGTTTCCCGCCTGGTGCCAGGTTCTCGTTAAGACATTTTCATGACATGGCAGGAATATTGGGGGTTTGTTGGGGAAGGAACCTCAGAAAGTCCGAGTGGCCTTGTCACATACGCATTTAATCGAATATTGGAGAATGTTTCTGTGAGGCCTCCCTGTATGCACTGCCAATAACTGCCCTTCGCCAGATGTGCTCAACAGAAGGACCATGGCTGAGCGGAGGACCCCCGGGGGACCTGGAGTACTGAGCGGCAGAGGATGACATTAAGGCTCAGCACAGGGAATATTTGTTCAAAGACCCACACCTGGGACTGAGAAAACCACGGTCATTGGGCCATGAACTTGTGTTCAACGAACAATAGTAAGAGCTTGTTTGTTGTCTGGAAATAAACATATGTCTGTCTTTTTTAAAAAAAAATACGTTTTTATTGATTTCAGAGAGGAAGGGAGAGGGAGGGAGAGAGAGAAACATTAATGATGAGGAGAATCATTGATCGACTGCCTCTTGGATGCCCCCCACTGGGGAGCCAGCCGACAGCCCTGGGCATGTGCCCTGACCAGGAATCCAACCATCACTGCTCAACTATGGACTCACACTGGCCCGTCATGTTTGTCTTTTTAAAAAAATTACAAACTAAAGGAACTATATTTCCAAGTCTGATGTAAGCGGCGCCATCATGCTGCATTAACAAGTGGAAACTCAATTAACCTAGTACCTGTAAGCTCTGCATAATTACTTCCTGCATTAAAATATTATTCATGACAGAGGCCATCAATAAGTAACGATCCTAACACCTCACCATGGGTAAACAGAGCACTGCCCAGCACTTCATTTTTATTTACAGACAACTGCATGTTAGCGTTTTATATTAACCGCATCCATCACCGTTTATGGAAGTAGTTTTTGGTGTTAACACGTGAGCTCGCTAATGAGTTACGAGCGGAGAGAGGGACACAGATGTGCGTGCGTCCAAGTCTCTGTCCTCGTTGGTGGGGCAGCTGTTGGCTGGCAGCATGAGGGATGTGTTAGTGTTTACATCACGTTTGTAATTTATGGGTGTTTGGGTTGCAACTTGCCATGTTCCTCTCTCTAAAGGAGCCTCAGATGAATCACCTCTTACATCATTCAGACATGACTCTATGCGCCAAGGACCAAGTAACCAGTGCAAGTGGAATGATGAAAACTCTGATGCTTCCGTTTTTATTGATTTATTTTTAAATTTATATTTTTATTGGTTTCGGAGAGGAATGCAGAGGGAGAGAGAGAAACGTCAATGATGAGAGAGAATCATGGATGGGATGGAGCCTGCCACCCATGTATGTGCCCTTGACCAGAATCAAACTGTGACCTCCTGGTTCCTAGGTCGATGCTCAACCTCTGAGCCACGCCGGCGGGCAGTACATTATTTCTCAGTGTCTTCAACAACCCTATCTTTTGCTACAGATGGGTCTGCAAAAGAAGTGATTTAAACCAGAAGATAGGGACTTTATTACTACAGTGGTATCTTGAGATACGAGTTTAATTAGTTCCGTAACCTTGAGGCGTGGGAAACTATGAGACACTCGAGTCCGGGTAAACTGGTGGGTCGTGTGCAGCCAGCCGATCCGCGAGATTACTCCTATCTCAAATGTTGCTCGTATTTCAAAGCAAAAATCGCTTGCTCTATGGCTCATAGCTCAAAAATCTCGTATGTTAGGGCACTCGTATCTCGAGGTACCACTGTAGTTGATACTTATAATGTTGTGTTTTGCCTTCCATTCATGTATTCTCTTTGACTCTTTGTGTATGTGTGTTCTTAAAATCCGGAACAATAGGAGCTATGAATAGGTGTAACCTATATTTGCCAAAGATAGTTATCATGGATGCTTTTGTCCGCCCAGGGACTATTCCCGAGGATTCACGTACAGTCACATAGTGGCAGCTTACTGTCCTCCTAAAATAACCAAAACAGACCCACACAAGACACAATGTCCTCAGGATCTGCGCACAGCCACACCAAATCTGGGCACTCGGTCCTGGTCATTATCATCAATTTCTTGTTCAGTTCTTCCTTATGCTTTTGACATTTCTATAACCATATTCAGTGAGACTAAATTGTTAGAGCATATGTCATTATGAATGTCTTGCAAAATTAGGGAATTCAAGGACTGGAGTTCTGGCCAATGCTGTGCTGTTAATTTATTCACCATAATGAGCATCCTTCCCCATCATCCGTGCCTGCTTTCATATTCAATTTCCCTGTGACTGTGTTTGATGGTGAGGTGACAAAGTTCCCCACCTCACTATTAACACAGGTAGCTAAAACGCCAGACAAATATGTGGGCCACAGAGTAAAGTTCATGTGATTAAGAGAAATCATATTTTGCTCCTATATGAATCTTCAGCGGATAGAACACATTATACAATAGAGCTCTTCCGATTCAAACTTTACACGATGAATTTCTTGCCTCTGCAATGCCTGGTGCTTTATTTCTTAAAATGATCAGGACTTAATGTGCATTCTGTATTCAGACATTTTCCAGTGTATTCCCAAGTGTCTTCTAGGTTTACCGTGACTCATTACAATGCACAGCATTTTAAATCCTACTGAGAGTGCCATCGTGGGTAACAGAGAACTCATTCTTCAAAGATTTCCCATGTCAAAATGTGCAGCCCCTGGACAATGAAAATGCCGTTTGATGATTAAATGCACACTTATCAATACACAGAGGTCTACGTGTGTGTGTGTGTGTGTGTGTGTGTGTGTGTGTGTGTGTTCCAAAGAAGAGGTGGGTTCCATGAATAGGAACAGCTTCTTTTCCAGATAAACGCGGAAACACTGATATTTGGGCAAACCTGCTCGGCCCACAGGTTTAAAAAATCCCTCATTACTGAGCGGGTGGATGATGAGTGTGTGCAAGTGGCAGCGTCTACATGGGCTGGAGAACGTGGAAGGCGGGCGATGCAGTGTGTTATTCGCGAGGAGAACTCACTGCGCTCCTTAGGGTCACGTCGCCATCAGGACCTAACAGATTAAAAGGACTCTTGGTGCTGACAAAGCTGGGAATCTCCCCGCCCGCGCTCTCCAAGGTGACTGCTTGTCCCCGCGCCAGGAAATGAGGTGCTTTTAGAGGAACGCTGGCCCCCTGGATTGGGGCGCAAGTGAATACAGTTTAAAGAAGGCGTCCTGGCGGCGGTTTAAAGTAACAGCAGGTGCCAAATGCAGCCGACCTTCGAGTGTCACGGAGTGTCATTGTAGTCCGGGAGCACAGAGTCCACTCACCACGGCTGGAAAAGGCCCATTTGTCTCTCCCTATAGATTGCCATCCACAGACGCCTGGCCAAAGTCTATTTTTATTCAAGGATAAAGAGACACAATGTTATTCTCCCAGTGCGGGGATTTTTGGTTAATTATTCCCCTTAGATTTTGAAGGAGCAACTCTTAGGTCCCAGGACAATATCTACTTCCTGTAACTGCCATCCTTGTTACCTCGCAGAGGCTAACCCGCCGTAGCCAGCTAGAAACCACTCGGCCTTCTGTATGTATTGATGACATGTTTTGTGCTGGAAAACTTTTTATTGGGTGAAAATAAGAATGAAGAATTTTTTTTTTTTTAAAAGCATGGCTTGGGAGGATTCTTAGGTGCAGTGAACAAAGAGAACAGAGCATGATGAAATATGCATTGCATTCCGTTAAACGGTCCATAAGGGTCTTAGCTTTCAGAAAACAGCTAAGTACATACAGGGCGAAATCCTTGTGAAAGTTAAGGCGTGCGAACCTTTCAGACACACACCGGCAGGACCGGCGAGCACACTATAGATGGAGGCAATCAGGTACAGAGGCCTAGGGAGACAGTGTAACGCCAAGTGATTGTCACAAACACGGTGCCCGCCGCCTTTTGGTAAAAAGAGCGAAGAAAGAGCAAGCGGAACTTACTGAGCACCTGCTACATCCCAGGGAATGTGTCGCCCGGCGGTTATTATAATCACTGCAATCTCAATGCATTTCAGCCCGTCAGAGAAAGACAGATATCACATGATTACACTTTTATGTGGAATCTAATGAACACAAAAATAAATTCGCAAATTAAATAGATCCAGAGACATGGAGGCATTCAACAGACTGGCGACTTTCAGAGGGAAAAGTGTGTGTGTGGAGGGAGGGAGGGGCAGGGGTAAGTGGAGGGAAGGGATTAACCAAAGACCTTATATGCACGTATGCATAACCCAGGGACACAGATGACAGTGCAGTGAAGTCCTGGGGAGGGGGCGGGAGCAGGAAGGAGGGGTCATGGGTGGTAAAAAGAGGACATCGGTCGTATTTTAAACAATCAAGGTAACTTTATAAACAAACAAACAAGTGCATTTTCTAAGCCCACCCACCTAACCTGTGGCTGGCTGAATTCCGAAATACGTCCTTGCATGTATTTCTGGTAAATCATTTTATTATCCATAACCAAAAAACTTCTAAAGAGGAAGCTGGGAGTTACGAAAACGTAGAATCCGCAATAATTACCTCCCCAATAGCTAATGAGGCAATTTAAATGTGAACACATGGTGAACTTGAACATGAGTGTGACCAAGTCCTGTTGGCTGTTATTAACGGCAGGGCTGCTGAGGAAGGAAAACATGCACTTGAAGCGGCCGGCCGGGAGGGAGTGGGCTCAGCGGTGGGAACGTGGGCCGGTAGATAAGCTGGGATCGGGGGGAGGGGGGGAGCAGTCTGCATTTCTCCGGACACGTCTCCCTCCCGCCTACATGACAGGCCGAGGCGCGTCCCGCCGAAGTGATTCCTGCGCTGTGCGGCCCGGGAAGAGAAGCGCCGGAGAAATGCTCTCCCTGCTGGTGTCAGGGTTAAAAATGGCCGTGCTGGGGAGCGGCCCCGGGTGCCAGTTCCAAATGTCAGCGCCCATACGGCGCGAGGGAGACAGGGAGGAGCGTGGCATGGGGCAGGGCTCCCCAAGAGGAGGAGGAACTTGAAGAGGAATTTATCTTCCCGATGGGAAACATGCCAGGTCATGTTTAAAACACACACGGCATCACCATCCCAGGTCGTTTCCCTTCTCGTCTTCAGGGCTTCTATCACAGTTTTCAATTTCGTATGTGAAATACGTGTTCTTAAAAACAGGCCTTGCTAAGACCGGTGTGGCTCAGTGGATAGAGCATCGGCCTGCAAACTGAAAGGTCCCAGGTTCGATTCCGGTCAAGGGCATGTACCTTGCTTGCAGGCACATCTACAGTGCGGGGCGTGCAGGAGGCGGCTGATCGATGTCTCTCTCTCATCGATGTTTCTGACTTTCTATCCCTTTCCCTTCCTCTCTGTAAAAATCAATAAAATATATTAAAAAGCAAAAACAAAAACAAAAAAACAGGCCTAATCATTCTATTTCGCTCTGCCATACTTTTTACTTCTGTGTGTATGTGCCACAACCCAGCGCGGCTTAGGGCAGGGTCAGTCAGCGGCTGGTGGTCCCGGCTCCTGGGCCCTGATATTCCTCAGGCCGTGTGGCCGCTGAGACCACAGAGGTGGGCTGTCCCACGACGTGAGGAAGGTACTGTGGAGTCCCATGTCCTGCTCCCTCGCCCATTCTGGGTCTTCTCGTTGCTTGCCTGTTGGCTCAGGAGTCAAATGAAATGGAAGAAAACTCCACTGAGTCTGAGTGATCCTGCTCTCACATCCTGAGATCTGGACTCGCCTGAGGGCTCTGGCGTAATTCACCCCCTTATCTAACCGTGAGCGAGGTGGCTCTGTGGTTTGGTCCCAGCTCTAAGGCATTTGTGCCTGAGAAAAGGTAAGATTCCAATCCCAGCCTAATCAGCTGAGATTCTGGTAGGTACCGGTAAACGGCGTGTGTCATTGCTTGGGTGTTATTTGAGCCTTGTTCGTCCCACTCCGTGACCCTGCTCTCAGCCAATGCCCTCTGCGGCTTGAATCAGACCTAGGTCATTCTGCAGATGCAGATATAAAGGCAGATGATGAAATCAACATGAGACATGAATGCACATACAGAAGCAGGTCGAAGCAACTCTCGTGACTGCATGCCTTGGAAGTCAGGCAAGGTGGGTCGGAGAGAGGCAAAAATGTCTGAGGGTTGGGGTGACTGAGATAGAGGGGAGATAGATACTTCAAAAGTCAGGAACAGGATTTACATATTGTCAGATCTATTTTAATAACATTTATGATTTTAGAGAATTTACCAAGTAAAATGTCAATTTATGTGTTACCTATTTCCTAAGTAGACAATGATTAAAAAGCTATGTGTTTAATGCCCTGGACCTACATAAAATTACAACCTCTCTGCGCCAACAAGCAAAAAAAAATTTGATGAGCCCTAAGAAAGTGATTTATCCCATTTTAAATCACCCTCAAGACAGAAGTATACCTGCCCCTCATAAATGTCTACATGATTTCTCCAACCCTGGAATCACTTAGACTTTGCCCTTTTTCAAGAAGCAATTGCTTGAATTTTATGAATATTTATTCTGACTCATAAGACTTTTCCCATCAGTTTACAAGAAGATGATTTGTAATTTATATTGTTTACCAAGAAAGCCTTCCCATTTTTATGCAGATTGGATAAAGTAAAGGTTCTTTCATCCATTTTCTTACTGTGCAGTTACTTTTTTTTATATGCACCAGGAGGGTGAGTAACACATTTCTTTAATTCACCACTATATATTTTCGAGTACCGAGCCTGACAATACATATTGAATTGAGTTCAGTTACATATAATTTAAGGGGGAAAAGCCAGAGAGCAAACAGTACCTGCTCTTCATTTTACAGTGAGTGAGATGCCCTAATCACGAGCCTTCCATCAGGCTGTTCATGTTTAACACGGGATGACCCTTGCTGCCAAGCAGTCATGGAGCCTGGCACATGTGTATCGATGTATGAACAGAAAAATAGAACATGAAGCTTAAAAATATTTGATGAATTAAGTCTTCTATGTAATATATCTTGTGGAGAATGAAAAGAAAGCCAGCTGTAATGAATGAAATACACATTTTAATTTATAATCTAACCATAAAAAGCTATTTTCATAAATAAATTGATACGAAAGCTGGAGTAAGTTAAAGCAACATCCATGTACATGTTTAATTTGACTATAGTGAAATATGAATATGAGAGTATTAGTCTGTATTTAAATCATTCCCATTACAGTTTCTAATTTTCCACGAGGTGTAAGATGGTGATAAAGGGGAAAAAAAGTAACTGGAGAGGGGGCAATAAAGGCGCATATACAGGTATGGGCAAAAGTAGGTTGACAGCTGCGAGTATGCAAAGCAGAGTTCATTCTTGTATTATTGCTGATTATTGTATTACTTATTTGTATTACAGTTATGAACCTACTTTTGCCCATCTCTGTATTAGACAGTTGAAAATACAAGGTCACATTCAAGTGGATGGTTAAAAAAATCTTTCAATGCCCTGGCTGGTTGGGCTCAGTGGATAGAGTGTTGGCCTGCAGACTGAAAGGTCCTGGGTTTGATACTGGTCAAGGGCATGTACCTTGGTTGCGGGCACATCTCCAGTAGGAGGTGTGCAGGAGGCAGCTGATCGATGTTTCTCTCTCATTGATGTTTCTAACTCTCTATCCCTCCCCCTTCCTCTCTGTAAAAAAAGCAATAAAAAATATTTTTAACAAACTCTTTCAAAATGCTGTTTTATGTCTATTTTGCATTAGTAATTCCACCTACTGAGATGACTCCCTCCAGGTACAGGAGAGAAGAGTCCTTTGGTCACATGCTCCTGGTGAGAGTGACGCGGGCAAACACAGCTTCTTCTGGACCTTCAGAAGGTGCTTTCCCTGCACGTAGCCCCACCCCCAGGCCTCCTCCGGCTCCCCGCCTGCCCTGCCATCTTGCATTGACTTCACGTCGGGCAGGCTTTTCCCTCTGGGGACCTGAGTCCTTTGATTGCTTCACCTGAGCTGGAAACCGGGACACTCCTGCTGACATCACCAAGAAGCGACGTCTCATTGCACTTCAGGGCTGAGCCTGTCTGCACCCCATAGGGCGGCCGGGGAGGGGAGATGCGTTTTGCTCTCCCTTTATGTTTCATGTGGAAAAGACCCCTCCTCCCCGAATCTGTAACACACATAAGCCTCTATATCTCGAAACTAATAGATCCAAGGGAAATCTCTTTGCAGGTTGTCACAAAACTAATTTCAAGAACATCTCGAAAGCCAAATTCTGAATCTTCACAGCCATCTCCAGCCTTCTTCTTCCCTGGTCCTGAGATGTCACTCTCCATGCCATCCAAATAGTCACCCAAGCCACAAAATGTTCCCAATATCTTCCCTCGCTGCCTACCAACAAAGCTATCCTCTTGGTTAAAATGGCATCATTCTATTCTATTCTATTCTATTTATTTTTAAAATATATTTTCAGAAATGAAGGGAGAGAAAGACACATCAATGATGAGAGAGAGTCATGGATTGGCTGCCTTCTGCACGCCCCACACTGGGGATGGAGCCCACAACCTGGGCCTGTGCCCTGACCAGGAACCGAACCGTGACCTTCTGGTTCACAGGTTGACATTCAACCATGGAGCCATGCGGGCCTGGCTACGTGTAGGTTCTTGATGCAAAAACAGAGCCCACTTTCTGGCCAACAAACTTGGACGTGACCTGTGTGAAAACACACAAATAAACAGCAAAGGTTTTTGAAAATCATCCAAACTGCCCGTTAACAGGGACAGAGAGAGTTCCTTGCCCACACCAATCAGATCTCCTGTCCTGGAGTTTGCGCAGAGGAGACAGTGTGCCCTTCAGCGGGGTGTAAGAGGGGGAAGGACAGGAGCAGAGGAAAGCTGATTGACAGTTCACAAACGAAGCTCTGGCCCAGCGCTTCTGGATGAGGACTGTGGCTGAGAACCCCCTAGAGCAGTGGTTCTCAACCTTCCTAATGCCGCGACCCTTTAGTACAGTTCCTCATGTTGTGGTGACCCCCAGCCATAAAATTATTTTTGTTGCTACTTCATAACTGTCATTTTGCCACTGTTGTTAATCGTAATGTAAATATCTGATATGCAGGATGTCTTACGCGACCCCTGTGAAAGGGTTATTCGACCCCCAAAGGGGTTGTGACCCACAGGTTGAGAACCGCTGCCCTAGAGAGCTCTCCTCCCGGAAGCGTGCCAGGGCCCCTGCAGGGGAAAGTGACCCCATTGCTGCCCAGCGCTTGCTCCCCCTGCTGGGACCCTCTTTTGAGGAAGGAGAGAGGGCATGAGGATGTAACAACGGTAGACACTGTGTGAGGTGCTCTTCTCCCGCCCCCCACCCCAATCCCTCTAGTTCCATGAGGGACCCCTCTCCAACGCACTTGGGGAATCTTGTGTCAACAAAGCTACCAATCAACACTTTCCTTCAGTGCGTAACGTTTCAGACTGTCCCGTCCAGAATACCGTGTTGAGTTTCCAGGAGACAGGGTGTTCAGGGTTTTCCAAACGTATTTGGAAAGTTGAAAGATAACGCCTCTTCCTCGCTCTCTTTCTGAAACATGCAGACATGAGCAGAATGTCAGTTGGGAAACATGACAACCCACGTATGTATCATGGTTCCCAACATGCAGAACGGTCCCCTTCTTCCTTCCTTCCTCGCTGCGAGCGATTTTCAGGAAAGGGGGGGGGCTGTTGGGGTCTCTGTAGCGAAGAGGAGCGCAGACACGTTTGGACTTTCTGATGGTGTTGGTTATTTCACAGTGCGTTACGGTTTATTAGTGCAGGAATCCGTTTAACCTGCTCCGTTTTCAGACCACCCGCTGGGGAACGGTTGTGTTTAGTCACGCCTCACATCCTGATCCCGCTCTCTGAAGAGCGGGTTCTGGTGAGTCAATTAAGCAGGAGCGATGGTGGAATCCTATTATGAGGAATTAATTTTCACGTCCTGCCTCAGAGGAGAGAGAACCCTTCCTTCAGAGAGGAACTTAAAATGGCTCTTCTTTGACATCATGGCGGCTCACGGTGCTTATTTCAGTGGCAATACTCTCTAATACTATGGCAAACGTGCATACGTTGAGGGGTCTCAAGGCTTAGACGTTTGTAGTGAGGTAAAGGCAGACTGTAGCATTTCACTTAAATCTGCTTATTAAACACCGACTGTATGGTAAGCGTCCCCCTACCTACCTGTGCCACAAGCTATTCAAGGGAACACAACGCTATTGAACTGAAGACACAAGAAGATATTTTAAGCAAGTGCCCATCTCCCCAGATTCCAAAACCTCGGATCTCGAGTCCAAAAGAATGTTTTAAGAACCTAATGGGGGGGAGAGAGAGGTGAGAAAAGCAAACGAGACAGGCCAAAACTATCACGAGAGTTGCTAAAATGAAGGATGGCCGGCTTCTTACTTTTGCGGAATTAAGATGAACCATAGCCCTAATTACGTTGCTAGCTGAGTGTGTGTTCCGGATGTATTCAGACATTTTCAACAGAACCTTGTGTTGCTTCCCTACTGTCCTAAGTAAAAAGTCCCATCTGATGTATTGTATAAAATGCCCTAGCCTAACTGCTTTGGAACTTCAGTGTTTCAGGAAGGGTAAAATACCGGCCGGGAGAAACAGATTGCACATTTCAGTAGGAAGGTCTGAGAATTAGCCCTGCAGTTGCTCATGGAGATTTTCCATTAGAACTGTGAGATAGGAAACAGGCTGGAAATGAGTGGAATCCTATCATTTCCAGCAATTTGGTGAACTACAACGCCTTACAAATCTTCTACTCGACAAGACCAAGGGATATCACGCACAATGTAACGAGCACGTTTGAAACGCATCGATAAGTTTGCGGGAGCAGAGGAGAAACCCCCGGAGGCTACAGACGGAAAAGAAAGCTGGAAGCAAGGCCGGGCGTTTCCCCAGACGTCCCTGCTGCCCCTCTCCGTAACAAAGGATTGCATCTTCACCACGCACAGCCATCTCACAAAATATCACGCATAGGAGGCAGCTCAGGGAAAGAAATCACACCCCCAAACACAATGTCTTAGGCGGAGCTAAAACAGAAATTGGACCGAAAGGTTTACAAATGCAGACATGTAAAACGGCAAGGCTGGACAATAATGAGCTGAACTCAGCTATGGGAAGGAAGAAAAAGGTCCACAGAACGCGTCCACGGGGAGAAGGAGCGGCAGAATAGGAAGCTGACGGACCAAGGGCACAGACAGAAAATGAACGGAGAGATTAAACACAGCTAAAAAGTGGTTGTTTGCAAAGATGAGTGCGGAATCTCCCCTCGAGTTTGGCCCAAACAAAACGCTGCTTTTTCATTACTGAGTGTGTTGGGGGTAATGGGTTAATGCCGGGATACAAACTCCGGGTGGACAATGTTATGTTCCGCCATCTGACTGCCACCCCATTGTGTGCTCACCCCACGTCTAGTCTCCCTCAGTCTCCTGGCATTTGACCCTTTTACCCTCTTTGTCCTTCCCCCCCACCTCTTCCCCGCTGGTAACCACCACTCTGTTGCCTGGATCTGGAGCTACTGCATGACCCAGCAATCCCTCTTCAGGGTATCTGCACCCCGAAATTTGAAAGCACTTCTTTGTAAAGATACACAGAGTGTAATAAAAGTAGGTTTGCAGTTGTTTGTATGGACATAATGTAATCTGTAAGAAATAATAATAATATAAGAATAAGCTCTGTGCTTCTCCTACTCATAACTGTACACCTACTTTTCAGTGAGGCAGAGAGAGGGGGCCCAGGGACTCATGGGAGACCGGCTAGCCGCTGTGGCTCAGCAGTTGAGCATAGGCCCATGAGCCAGTGGGTCACGGTGCGATTCCAGGTCAAGGCCCCTGCCCTGGTTGCCAGCTTGATCCCCAGAGGGGGCCTGCAGGCTCTCTCTCATCGATGTTTCTCTCTCTCTATCCCTCTCCCTTCCTTGCTCTCCAACATCAATAAGAACGTAAGAAAAAGAGGGGGGCCTGGCCAGTAGCAGGATCCTGAGCTCATGCTGAGCCTGTTCTCGTTACCCCACCTAGAGGAGGTCTGACCTCCAGGGTCATCCCGATTTTCTCGTCCTCCCCCAGTTTATGCCAAATGCATCAAACACTTAACTACAAGCAGGAAAACAGAACAAATAGATCAGGGACCTGAAAGGAAAACCTAAGCGACTATTTCCGTGACCTTGGGTGTGAAAGAACTTGGGGAGCAAACATACCAGGTAAATGGCTAGTTGTGCCCAAAAGCCGACCCCCCACAGCAAATCAAGCATCGCCATAAAATGAGTCATACTCTTCTTGCTGGAGGGTCTTGCCTTCAATTTGTAAAAAAGAAAAAAAAAGCAACATCTGTGAAGCACAATAGGCAACATGCAATAAAACGAGGCACGCCTGTGGTTACCTAGTGTATTAACACTTAATTCACGCTTAAGAAATTTGTGGGAACAAGTGGAAAATTTGGGAGAATTCTCCACCTCTATCTCTTCAAGATCTAAATCCAGAAAGTTCTAATTGGGTGGACTCTCTGTCGCTCTGTAAGGTGATTGGACTTGCGCATGTTCTTCAACATTAGAAACAAAAGCAGACCTGGAGTCAGCAGGCCCTTCCTCCTTTAAGTGAACGACTGCCGGGTGGACTGAAATCTGCAGTCGCGTTGTGTCTGCCTGCTCTCTTCCTCTATTTCCCTACTGTTCCACGGCTACAGTACGCTTCCCTCGTTAGCAGGAGCAATAAGATGGGCATTGTTTGCTGTCTGTTTTTAAGCACCATGTCAAAATGTTTTCTCGGGCGAGTATTTCCTTCAAACTCTCAGAAGACGAAACCACGGAGCAGCAAACAAACGAACCAAAGCTCCGTGGCGTACACTAAGCTTCCTCTGAAACATGGAAAACGATCGGAATGTTCCAGAAATGGCTATGCGAAGGAAGGAAGAGCGAGCAGCAGAATAAATTGGCATGGGCAGCCTGTGGTTTTAGAATGTGCCCGGTACAGATTGGACGGTCCTCACTCCTGGGAAGGCGGCCCTTGCTTCTTCCCACTCCGGCCATATGGAGAAGCAGACGGTTCCCGTCGCCTGCAAGTCTTCCTTAAATGTCATCTTAGCGGGGAAGTCTTCCCCGGCCGTCGCCAACTGAACACAGCTTCTCTCCCTTTGAGCTTCTCTCCTTTCGGGCTTCAGATTTTGCCCTGTCACCACCTGACCTCCTAATCTGCCTGGGTACTGTCTGTGTGCCCTGCCAGATAATAAATCGGAGCAGGGATTACGTGGACTTTAGTTGCTGTTTTATGCCGAATGAGTGCAAGGGTGCAATGGATGTGATAGGAACTCAGCTAGTGTTTCTGAATGATTCAATAAATGTAAAAATTGTATACTCACTGACCTCATTTTAAGTACTTTCTAAAGGTTTTCCCTTCCATTTTTTTTAAAATCTTGCAAAGTACTTTCTAAAGATTTTTTCTTTTTTAAAAATTATAATTTGATATGTTTTTATTGATTTCAGAGGGGAAAGGAGAGGGAGAGAGAAACATCAATGATGAGAGAGAATCACTAATTAGTTGCCTCCTACACACCCGATACTGAGAATTGACCCAAAACCTGGACATGTGCCCTGACCAGGAATCGAACTGTGACCTCCAGGTTCATAGGTCAGTGCTCAACCACTGAGCCACACTAGCCAGGTGGCCTTCCTTTTTTAAGCAAAGAAATGCTGTGTATGGTGAAGGATGGCCTAAGGTAATGAGTCTGGCCAGGAAAAGCAAGCTGATAGGTTACACAGAAAAAGACCACGTGGGATTGGAGTTATTTCTTCTGATCTAACTTGTCTGAGCGCATGTGTCCCTCTGTGGTTGCTGAGACAAGCCACAATTTCTCCTCCGCGTAGATCATTTGGTTGTCTGTCCCTTTAATAGACTCCTGGCTGAGTCCATTAGAGTTGTACAATGTGCTATAAGAATGTAAACACATGAGGCTTTCAGTGAGTCTTTGTATGTTCGGAAAGGAACATGGAATTGACATGAAGGGAGATAGATGTGTAGCCAGTGAGATCTGCTGGCTTTCCATACCGCTCTCCATGGCGGCTGCACCATCGCTGGTCTGTTCCTGCTGTCTGGCAGGTGACATGGCAGGGACATTTCGTGTGTGTTCGCTTGTGCATTTAAGGGGTGCAATGCGGTGTTGTGTGTGAGTGCACGCTGTATAATGGCGGCACGCTGCGTTCATTTTCCAATGCTTTTCCATTTCTCCACCCTCCAGGCAGGGCCCATTCCCCTGGCCCTCCGCTCACACTGGCCTCTGGCTCAGTAGAAGGTGTCGGAAGGGACACCGCTGCATTTTGAGTCCCAGCCCCGGGAGACCTCGCAGGCTGCCTGGGGCCTCAGAGTGCGCAGCCCGGGCCAGCTCACTGGGCCTCCCAGAGGCAAGTGCAGGAGCACATGCATCAGCCTGAGGCCGGCCGGCTCCCACACACGGGAACGTGTTGCCCGGGTTCTGGCCTGGGCCGCACTGACAGCGGCTGCAGACGCACCAGATCAGCCCAGTGGAGACAAGACCGGACCAGCCTCACTGACCGGCTCCGTGGAGCTCCGTGCGGTGGTGAGCTCGGCTCTGTGTTTAGCCTGGAACGAGAGCTGGCCTGTGGACATGTGCCCTGACCGGGAATCGAACTGTGACCTTCAGGTTCATGGGTCAACGCTCAACCACTGAGCCACACTGGCCGGGGCTCAATATGAAAGCTGCACGGTGCCCCGAGACCTCACCCAGGCACCTGGCTGTGCCCCGTGTCAGTCTGGGGGGCTCCCTGGCCCTTGGGTCTGAGATTTAAGACTCATTCTAAGAAGAAAATTATAATTTCAACTCATTCTTTTTCACCCAATGACATGACTTTTAATTAAACTCCTGGCAGGAATATTAAAGGTCAGGTGTTTAGGGGGTGGAAATGGATATTTATGAAAGGATCTGAAAAGATTTCTTTATTGGTTAAAAAAAAGAAATAAACAAGTAACTTTGGCACTGAATAACTGAAATAGGTCTACGATTTAACCAATGTAATTTTAATAAAGCCTCTGAGAAGATGGCACATAAGGTCTAATAATAATAATTAAAAAACAATCACAGAAAGGAGGAGGCTGCACAGAAAAAGGAGAGAGAGAGAGAGATTCTGTTTGACACCAACAAGGACCTCGCTGAGTGAGCAAAGATGGCATTATGGGACCCGCGTCATCTCGGAGAAGGCTTTAGGGAGAGTTGGGAGCTATTTCTCAGAGGAGAATTAGGCATAAATTCAATCCAAACGGAGTGGAAGCAGCTCGATGAGGAAATAGCTATATGTTTGGGATCATTAGCATAAAAAGGGAGTTCTTAAATACTTCCCAATGCTCTTATTGTTAAAGCACTTAAGCCTTTAAAGATCTATCATTTTCCTTTCAACCTTCTTCAATACCCGCAGCTAAGTTTTTAAAAAAAGAAAAGTGATTTTGCAACTAATGTTGTCATTTTGGTGACGGATATTTAAAAGCACTTCTAGAATATTGCTCAACCCAGGCTCTGTAATAACGGAATTGTTTTGCATTAAGAGATACACTCTATGTATTTCACAACATTGATCATTTACTAAGGACACTGGTGCATGCAAGTAAGAGAAGCAGGACTTATTGCAAAGGAAAACGCATATTTCTCTGAAAATTGTTTTTACATAGAGAATAGGAAAGCTGTAAGTTAAACATCAGGATCCCTGGATACAGTAATTGCTTGACTTCGAATGGCAGGTCTGTTACCTGAACCTGACCATTGCCATTTAAAGTCGTTGTTATGACTAGACTTTTTTGGTGCACCAGGGGATGTCACGTGGTCACCGCTGAGTTTGCAGATGTGAGGGGAATGTGTAGATTTGCAGTAGCATTTTCGCCGCGCTGAGTAAATGTGTCATTCTTCCCTGTAGTAGAGGAGAGATTTGCCCCATTACTGATTCATGACGGTGCCGAACATTCTATTTCATTAGCATCAGGTTCTGGCATTTTTGTGCTTTACTCTAAATTTTGTAGGTCAAATAAAATGTGAGTGATTAAAACTTCAGACCAAGTTAAAACCGGGGCCTCGCACATTGCCTTACACTGGGAGACATCTGGTAAACTTTGAATACTTAATGAATCACCAGAATTACAAGTCTATTCTTAGTCACATTACAGGAACTATATCTGTCAATTTTTATGTTTGCATTCTAGAAAATGGTGCTTTAGTTAAATGTGAGGTTTGCGCTCATTTTATTTAATCCCCACACAATATCCTGAATAAAAGCAAAGACAAATAAACAAAAGTAAGTTAGTTTTGTGCAAGTATTATGCCTAACCCGTGATCACTACTATTCTGTCACCTCACTCAAGGTTTTCTGATCTTTGAAATGAAAAAGTTTGATGCCAGAATATTTTGAACGAAGTTACTAAGCCCCAGCATCGATTTGTGCTGTTTTTTTGTTTTTGTTTTTGTTTTACACATTAGCCAGCAATATCAATGTCTGGAAAGTCACTGAATTGATTAGTTGTAAACATGCTTCATGGCAAATGAGAAGTTTGATTCCTGGATATTATCTGGTGGGGACTGACATATAAACCCTCTTTCTAGTCTTGGATCAGGTTATTTTAGAGGCAAAGGATTTTTTTCCCAAATAATGATATGACCATTCTGCAATGGAACTACCCTTCTAGAAAATTTCAAACATATTTTGCAGGTCAGAGTTGACTGGATATATTTTCTGGTAGATCAACCACTCAGATAATTGAAATTAAACTCCCTAAAGAAGAAGGCAATTCCAGTTCACAGGCTTAGAAAATAAAATGCACAATCAATAAGTACCAGATAACATGATGGTGATCATGGCATCTGATGCTGAAAACTAACAAGTTGACAGTTGGTCGTAAATGAATGTCTCTTAACTGACATTTTAATTACCGTAATGTTTACTGTCTCTGGAGTGTATTACAAAATTAGTATCTCTGACATCAGAGTTTTTCTAACTATTATAGAAGTCTACGGACTATCACCAAAATAATATATATGCACACGCAAGCACAAACTTAGTTACAAATGGGAAGAACATATAATTTACCATAAATACCATTTTTGTGTCTAATGCGTTTGCAGGCTTGTGAATAATGAAAACTTCCATTTGTTCTTTGATATGAAGTATTTAGAATATCTTTTTTTAGATCTATGTTCTATCATACTGCCACTATTGCTAACAATGATAAAAAGTAAAAAAATAAAACTTAGACATTGACATTTAATACTGTTTTATCATAATGGTATCTAACTCAAAGGTCAACAGGTCAGAAACTGGTGGCTCGTGGGCAAACCCTGGGCAGTAGATAGATGTTTAGGGGACTGCACTTTGCTTAACATTAGGATCAAGATTCACTGGACATGGTCCTGACTTGACTTTGAATGATATGTTCCATGATAACAATGCATTCTGTTACCTAAAAATAAACACTTTTTCCATTTTGTCTCATTGCCATGACGAGATGCTTTCTGTAAATTAGAGGGTGTCATGCAGTAACTGCTGAATGTGCAGATGTGAAGAAAGTGGGTGAATGTGCGTGTCTACCATTTATTCTAAACTGAATAAATGTCTCACACATTTCCTGGGGGTAGAGAGCACGTTTTCCGCATTCCCGATTCATGCTTGCACCGAACATGGTATGCCATGAACATCAGGTACGGGTTTTTTTGTGGGTTACCATCAATTCTGTAGGTTGCCTAGAAGTTAAGTGATTAAAAATAATGACCAAGTTAAAATTCGCACATTGCCAAGCATCAGTAGACGTTCAGTAAAGTTTGAAAACTCGCTGATTCACCAGAATTAGCTGTCCATTCTTAGTCACTCATAGGAGCTATGTATGTCGATCCTGTGTTTGCATGGAAGAAAATGTGGCCCTTATTAAAATAATAATATCAGTAAAAGCTAGATAAAATGTGGAGGAAGGTAAGAGCTATGTTTTTAATGCCACTGTTCAGCTGCAATCAACAGTTACATGTGCAGAATTCAGCCACTACCGACTTCATTTGCCATATGAAATAGGATATTGAATTTCCGTTTTCATTTCCTCTAACTCTTTCTCCATTTGTAGAGCTATTATTATTTTTTTTTTAAGCGCAAAACGTATGGTTCTTATTAATTTGGTCCCTCGGAAATTTTCAAGAGCAAGACCCTTGTGTTAATGCTCTAAATTACTTTTTATTGCCGCTCAGAATAAAAAGATAAAATCATGTTATCCAGTGAATAAAAATTACATGGACTACATTTTAAGACTTTTGGAGTTTAATATAAAACATGATGAGTTCCTGTGTTCTGGCCACCTTATAGACAAAATCTGAAAAAATACAGGTGGATTTTAAATGTAATGAAGAACTAAATTCTACTCACTCTCACAGAGCCTTTTTACATCCCTATATATATCGCTGCACTGAATATATTACTTTTTAAAGTCGGGTTTATTGAGCTAAAATTTACATACAGAAAAATTTATCATTTGTGTCTAGTTCTCTGACTTTTGACATTTAAAAAAATATAAGTTTATTGATTTCAGAGAGGAAGGGAGAGGGAGAGATAGAAACATCAATAATGAAAGAGGATCATGGTTCGGCTGCCTCCTGCACACCCCACTCTGGGGATCGAACCCACAACCCAGGCCTGTGCCCTGACTGGGAATTGAACCGTGACCTCATGGTTCCTAGGTGGATGCTCCACCATTGAGCTACATGGGTCAGGTTTTGACAACATCTGTCCACCTCACTCAAGGCCGCTGCTGTCCAGATGGATATGAACTTTAATACGATACAGTGGCGTCATGCCCTTTGTTGTTCATCTCCTTCCGTGACCCCAATGGGTGGCAACATTCGATGCGTTTCCTGGTGCAGTAATTTTGCTACTGAAGCCTGTCTATAAATGGAATCTTACGCTGGCCAATCTTTCAAGTCCAGTGTCACTCACTCAATGCATTTGAGACTCATCTGTGGTTGAACATGCTCATAGTTCATTCGTTCTTTTCATGGATGGATAACATCCCATCTTTGGCATAATTGACTCAACCATTAATGTCAACGACATTTGGATTAAACACACTTTGTGTTTAAACCTCTGCAGACCTTGGCATGTTTTTATGTAGACGTGCATTTCTGCTTTTCTTTGGAAAATAACTAGTCAGGATGCAGAGCCTTGTGGGAAGCGTACGTTTCTGAGGAACGCTCCAGTTAATGTACTGTTTTATATTCACAGGCACATTTCCTCTGTATCTCCAATGCTCCAGGTTAAAGCTGGGTCCATTGTATTTTCATACCTATTTATGGTTCTTGAAATATCTACATACAAGTCCTTTGCTGTGAATATTTTCTTCTTTCATTTTTTAATGGTGTTTTGGTACAGAGAGTTTTATATTTTCATGAGGTCTAATATATCAATACTTGGCAATGCTGGACACTAAGATATTTTCAAAGCGGAAATGATATTGTCCTACTCTGTATCTCAGGCTAATTATACAGTACTAGAGGCCCAGTGCACGGAATTCGTGCAAGGGGAGGAGGGGTAGAGTGTCCTTCAGCCCAGCCTGCTCCCTCTCAAATCTGGGACCCCTTGAGGGATGTGTGACTGCCCATTTAGGCCCAATCCAGGTAGGACACAGGCAGTTGGACATCCTTCTCACAACCCAGGACGGCTGGCTTCAACTGCTCTCCTGCCTGCCTTCCTGATCAACCCTAACCGCTTCTGCCTGCCGGCCTGATTCACCCCCTTACCACTCCCCTGCCAGCCTGATTGATGCCTAACTGCTCCCCTGCCAGCCTGTTTGCCCCTAACGGCTCTCCCCTGTAGGCCTGGTCACCCCTAACTGCCCTCCACTGCAGGCTTGATCACCCCTGATCACCCTCCCTTGCAGGCATGGTATTTGCCAACTGCCTTCCCTGCTGGCCATCTTGTGGTGGCCATCTTGTGTCCACATGGGGGCAGGATCTTTTGACCACATGGGGGCAGCCATCTTGTGTGTGAGAGTGATAGTCAGTCTGCATATTAATCTTTGATTAGATAGGACAGAGGCCTGGTGCCAGCTGGTTTGCCCTGAAGGGTGTCCTGGATCAGAGTGGGGGTTCCCTTGGTGCGTGGGGTGGCTCGGGTGGGGGCCTGTGGTGGTTTGCAGGTTGGCCACGCCTCTCCCTCCCCTCCCAACCCTCGACCCAAGTGGAGGCCCTGGTATCTGGGATTTATTTATCTTCTACAATTAAAACTTTGTAGCCTGCAGTGGATCCAAGCCTTCTGCTTACACAGCCATTGAAACTTTGTTGCCTTAAGCGAGTTCTGCCTGCAGGGGTATGCAGAAAGCTTGGCTTCCTCCATCACCAGGGGCAACCCAAGCCACCCTCCTGCTCTTTCCGTGGCTGTAGCCATCTTGGTTGGATTATTTTGCATACTGCATACTTGCTCTGATTGGCTGGTGGGCATGGCTTGTGGGTGTAGTGGATGTATAGTCAATTTGCATATTTCTCTTTTATTAGATAGGATATTCTATGTATATATCTGTATTTATATTTATTGATTCAAATCTAATGAACATGAAGACTCAACACCTGCCTCAGACATCACAGCTTTTTGACAATGCATGGCCCATTAACCAACCTCTTCAGTTTTTAGTCTTTCCAAACCCAGCAAATGACATCTTACTGCATGCAACTGTTCAATTACAATTACATGGGTCCCTTCTTTATATGTAGTTATTTTCTGCACACAGTGCACCCCACTCTTCACTAAGAACTGGGAAGTAAAACGACAGACTCTGCCTCGACTCCTTCCATTTCCCTCCCTGTCTACTGTCATCTCCGACATCCAACTCTCCCAACTCTGCTCCACTACTGCTGATAGGTTTCTTATGGACCTTTACGCTGACTCTTTTCTGTTTTTTCCAGTCAACGTTCCGTGCTGATTCATGAATGATACTTAGGTGTTCGCTGGGTATGCCTTCCACTGGGAATTAATGATGAACTTTGCGTCTCTACCAACCAGTCCAACCTCAAGTTGCTGTAGCCTCTTTCACTTACTCAACTATAGCCTCAGTGAATTATTGGTTCCTTCAGAAAATACCATTTTCTCCCCCCACCCCCATCTGTGGTATTGTTCTATCTAATCAGAGCTTTTTTCCTTCCATTTTTATACTGCAAACTCGTCCTTGAAATAGCAGGTCAGCTATCTCTTTCTCAGCCAACTCCTAGCCCCCAGTTACAGTGTTTCTGACCATTTGCCTCCCAGCATGCCCTTGTTTGATACCCTCCCATAGCTTTATCGAACACTGCTTGTCTCCCGAACACTTGCAGAGTAATTTAAGAGATATGTTAAGAAACATGTTATTAGAAAATAAGGCTCACCACATGAAATATTTTGAATAAAAAGTTTGATCTCTTTCATATTTTTATACCTTTGACAGCAAGCTTAGTTTCCCAAAATAAAAATGCCAAAGATGATTTAAATGCCAAGGAGACAAAACAATGGGATGTAAAAACATATAGAAATCAATAAAATATAGAAACCAATAAAAAAGAATTTATGTGTGTATATATATTATTTGGTTTATTCTTTACTGGGTGATTTTTCTCTACTCCCTCACAAGTTCTTATAACTCACATGAATCAAAACCACATTTTATCAATCTCACAAGTAAATTAAGACTACTTTATACACATCCTGTGAACAGGTGATTTCATAACAGCCAAGAGGATAAATATCTAAACTTGTGAGCATTTGGTTGAATTTATTATAGTATAGTAGTAAATTTTTATGTTTTCTCCACAAACAATGGTGACCTTTACATAATTTCTTCTTGGGAGAAAATATTGGACAGATAAGAGACTCCAAAGCATCACTACCACATGTTAATAATTTTAGGGCAGACGACTGCTCTCTGACTGTAACCTGCTTTAACCATCCATTGGTTATTCATATTAATTAACAGGGGCAGAAATGTTTTGATTACATTTCATTTATGAAATTGATTTTATGACAGGGGTGATAGATTTCCATTACGAATGCATTGCATAGAGACTCCCAAACTTATTATTCTCTGTGATGTTTTTAAGAAACTGAAAATGAGAACAAATATAATTTAATCAGCTCCCTCTATACTTACATATACAATGTGTTAGAAAGTAACAGTTGTTTAACCACCGTTGAATGAGCTTGTATTTCCTCTAACCAAGGAATATGCACAGGTACACACATTTGAGTTTAATGTCTAATCCCATTATAGCTGTCTGTTTTGCACAAAGCCCTTATGTATTGATTTTAAAATATATTTTTATTAATTTCAGAGAGGAAGGGAGAAGGAGAGAGAGAAACATCAATGATGAGACAGAATCATTGATCGGCTGCCTCCTGCACTCCTCACACTGGGAATCAAGCCTGCAACCCAGGAATGTGCCCTTGACCGGAATCGATCCCAGGACTCTGTCCACAGGCGACGCTCTATCCACTGAGCAGACGGCTTGGGCTGACACAAAGCCTTTAAGGGAGACATGAGCATCACTAGAGGACGAGGTGATTTCCACTGACCTGTGGTTTCAGCTTCCCTACCTTGTGCTCCCCTGGTTCTGAGGCTCTGAACCTCTGCTCTCAGGGCCCCCCGATTTTTTCATAGTCTTTCTCATTTTGGGCACTTACTCTCATTGTAGCCTATGTTCACCCTGCGCTTCCTCTGGGGTGCCACCTGGCAAAGGCTCACCATCTCTTTGGGCTGCCTGGGGCATGACTACACACACAGAGTGAGCGAGCGGACGCAGAGCACTGCCATGCCTCTGACTGATGTGGAGAAGGCTCAGGAAAGGCATCTGGGTCCATTTTTGTTTTTTTATTAAGTTATATTCAGAGTTTTTAAAAAAATATATTTTTTACAGAGAGGAAGGGAGAGGGATAGAGAGTCAGAAACATCGATGAGAGAGACATCCATCAGCTGCCTCCTGCATGCCCCCCACTGGGGATGTGCCGGCCACCAAGGTACATGCCCTTGACTGGAATCGAACCCGGGACCTTTCAGTCCGCAGGCCGACGCTCTATCCACTGAGCCACACCGGTGTCAGCCTTTGTCCGGTTTTGAAGCACGGCTCCCCGGGAGCCTAGCGTGTCGGGAAGATGGAATGGCGCTCCCGCCCCTCCTGCCAGAGAACGGGGCTGGCACCCGATCTGTGGCCAGTGGAATGGGAAACCGGAATGCGCCATCCAGGCCCAGCTTAACCCCCATTTATTTTTACACAAAAAAGTGCACCCTCAAGCCGCAGGCAGTTTTCCTCGCCGGCAACTCAGTGTTTCACGATGTTATAAATCGGAGCTGGAGAACAGTCCCTCAGCACCTGCGCCGACATCGTGATCGGAATAGCTTAGGTTATTCAGACAGAGAGCGCAAAACAACACAAGTAACTGAGAAGAGACCACCCGGTTCTGGGCTAAGCACTAAACCTCACATGTGGACGTTTGGCTCCTGGTGAGAGTCAGAGGCAGCGGGGCAGAGTGACACGGGAAACAGAAGTGGCGGGCGGAGCCCAGCCAGTGTGGCTCAGCGGTTGAGCATCGGCCCAGGAACCCAGAGGTCACCAGTCTGACTCCCCGTCAGGGCACCTGCCCAGGTTTTGAGCTCGGTCCCCAGTGAGGGGTGGCATGCAGGGGTCCATCAATCCATGCTGTTTCTCCCTCGTGGATGTTTCCATCTCTCCCTCCCTCTTTTTTCCTCTCCATCCGTTTATCTCTAAAAAATCACTAAGAACATATTTTAAAAGAAGAAGTGGCAGCACATTCAGATTCTTGGCGTTTTGGTGCTGAAGGCAGCCGCATCCTTGTCTATTCCCAACTGCTTCTCGGAAGGAGGTGCTGAGCCCCATCCCTTAGAAGTTTACCGCATGGAAAGTTTGGTGGCCGAGTGGAGACATCTCCATGAAACAAGAGCAATGACGAGGAACACACGTCTGCCTCTTAGCTCTCAGGAAGACAGCTGCCTTGTAAGAGCTCTGTCACCACAAAGGCCAAGCGCTGCCCACCGGTCCCCTAGCCTGTCTCTGTGAAAGGCTGTGAAGCGAAGGAACAGTAACCTGAAATCATCACTGATACTCAGCTCTGAACTTCCCGGACAGGAGAGCAGCCACGAGAACACACATGGCGGGAAATGAAGAATGGCAGCAGAGCAGCCTGCATGAAGGAAAGCGTTAGTGAAACTATGGAGTCCACACCCCGTCCTGTTCCACCGACTCCAAAGTCACCACCCACAGAGGGTGTTCTTACAAACACACCCCAGCACCGCCACACGTCCTTCCAAATCGCTGAGCATG
The DNA here is from genome assembly GCA_011751065.1 of Lasiurus cinereus. Taxonomy (NCBI): domain Eukaryota; kingdom Metazoa; phylum Chordata; class Mammalia; order Chiroptera; family Vespertilionidae; genus Lasiurus; species Lasiurus cinereus. The sequence continues at coordinate 1,238,061 of JAAGEH010002532.1, forward strand.
CATCTGTGGGCCAGAATATTCTGGAATTGGGTGTGGGTTTTTTCTGAGCACGTTCTCCATCGATGGCCACCACCCCGCTCTTGGGCTCCATCATTCATTTGAGCTGCTTGAGTTTCCCTGGTCAAGCTTATTTCTGTTTGCCTGATTGTCTGCAGGTGGAGTTAACCATCCGCTTCATTTTCCTCTTCAATTTCCTCTCATGCACTCGGATGCAGGCACATTGTTCATTCTTTTGGGAAGTCAGCCGATGGAGATGAAAGTCTTGCTTCCTGTTTTTGGACTATATTCTTGCTGAGCCCCATCTGCACCTCATCCCATCCCATCCCATCCCATCCCATCCCATCCCTCTAAAAGTCTGGGTTTGGGTATTCAGTAGCAGGAACCCTGAAATTACTGGATTCCTGAGAATTCCTCAGTTGAGAGTTTAGTATTATTTCAAGGTGCTTTCTGGCTTAAAATTTTATGATGCACATTAAAATTTAATAGTGTTAAAAACAAAATTCAACCAAGTAAATTTGCAGATCTAATTGGCTTCTCTAAGCGATTCATGTGCCGGGCAGCATCGTGCATGGCAACGGGAGGGAGCTTGAGGGTCGTACCGAATGGGGGTGTTTATGGGAAGAAGGGTGGGGCAAGGGGGTACTAACACAAGAAAAGAAAGAATTATTTCTGAGCCAGAAGTTCTTTTCTTTGGGGGAAGAGCAGGGAGAGCTTTTTTTTTTTTTTAATCTATTTTATTGATTTTTTACAGAGAGGAAAGGAGAGGGATAGAGAGAAACATCAATGAGAGAAAGACATCGATCAGCTGCCTCCTGCACGCCCCCCACTGGGGATGTGCCCGCAACCAGGATACATGCCCTTGAGTGGAATAGAACCTGGGACCCTCCAGTCCGCAGGCCGACGCTCTATCCACTGAGCCAAACCGGTTTCAGCAAGGGAGAGCTTTTATTTGCTTATTTTTTAATCCTATGGATTGCCTCTCCTTTCTGTGGGGGATGGGGAGGGCCCATGTTGACAGATGACTGGTTGACCAAGACAATGTTCCTGGGACAGGTTGAGAGGACAATTAGATCAGATATGAAATCCAGGATTTGGTGTCATGGGCTTTTAGGATGAATGATGACATGTTGAGAAGATGGAGTTTTTCTTTAACAACAGCAATTATAACAGAACCCACATTTAATCTGGGTACTAACAGCTAAGGAATATACAGTATAAGTCACCTGTGTTGCCCGTTTGCTTTACCCTCATACCAAAGGAGGAAGTGTGGAGCTCGCCAACAAGGACGGTCTTGGGGAGTGTGAGACGGAAGGCCTGAGCTGGCTTCTGTCACGTGTCACACAGACCATGCAGATCAGCGGTTCTCAACCTGTGGGTCGCGAACAGCTAGCAGGGTCTCCTAAGACCATCAGAAAACACAGATATTTACATCAAGATTCATCACAGTAGCAAATTACAGTTATGAAGTAGCGACAAAAATAATTGTATGGTTGGGGGTCACCACAACATAAAGAACTGTATTAAAGGGTTGCGGCGTTAGGAAGGTTGAGAACCACTGACCCAGATGGTCTCCACCACACCTTGGAGATCTCGAGGCTCCTGGCATGGGAAGAGTGGGTGAGACCTATACGCCCAGCACAGGGAAGCTGTAAGGAAGCCCAGACGGCCGGGTCCAGCTCACTGGTCTACCAGCGGACCTCCTCCAGCAATGGATGCTTTTTTTTTTTTTAATTCAAAGAGTTACAATCTATGACTGTTACTCACTTTCACAGGGTCCCGGCTTGGCCAGTGGAAGTCATTAATGGGCAAGGTGAACAGTTCCCCCTTAAGTCCTTCCTGGCTTTTCTGTTCACACACTGTTCCCTGTTCATCTTGAAATTTCCTTATCCCAGCTCTGAAATTAGCCTGATTACCTGGGGCCCTTGTTTCTTTAAGAAGGCTATTTTAAAAGATCAGGATTCGGGGGGCTGGCTCCGCTCGCTGACACCGGGGTGCTGTATTCCTCTCACGTGATAAAGCTCCCATTTCGCGGCTTCATGTCATCACGTTCACAGTGGAGATGATTACTGTTCCCAGCCCGCGTGTTCCGTACAAATGAAAACATTTGTCAGGGTAATAAATGCTCCATGTCACCGCAAACTCCTCCTCATCTGATTCATCGCCGTTTGAGTTCTTGGTCACATAGATCGTGATAGGAGGCGGGGAGCCCCTTGCCGGCTTGGAATGGCCCCCCACGGAATTCTCGGTCTCTGAGGTCTCGTGCAGACCAGGGGAGAACGGCTGGAGGAGGTACATTCGCTCGGAACTGCCCTGGAAGTGGCACAAACACCGCTCCCGCCCAGTGGCTGAAGAGAGGAGGCTCCAGCCTGGCTGAGGAGTCTGCGGGTGTCGGGGATTTGGGAGGAGCTACCGTCTCTCAGAGGAGGGACCACTGTGTGGGCAGCCAGGCCTCAGAGCTCTGGAAACGGTGCTTGGCGTCGGGGTGCTTGTCCAGCTGCCTGTGCACAGGCCTCCATCCTGGGGCACGCTGTCCCCGCAGCTACATCTTCCACTTCTGACCACTCCCAATGTGTGGGAGTCCAGGTTTGCTGATTTAGAATCGTGCGCTTTTTTTGGTCTGTTTTCTTTTTTAATTTTTCATGTTTTTTAACAATTTTTTTTGTTGAAGTATTACACAGGTCCCTTTTTTCTAGCCCACTCCCACTCTAGGCCTTCACCACCCTATTGTCTGCGTCCAATAAAAATATATTAAAAAATAAGAGAACAAAATGAAGGAATCTTCTGGGCTAGAATGCCATTGGATTAATCTTCCATGATTAGTTGCAAATTCTTATGGAAATACCTACAGAATCATTTTAATGGTGCGGTTATATATATATCAACCAGCCATTTGCTAGAATGTCCCAGAAATGTGAAGAGGTGGAATGATATAGGGATTAAAAATGAATTATGAGAGAGTGTGTGCTGTCATCTCTGTAATGGAACAGCAAGCCTCAGTAAAATAAGGCTAGAAAATGAAAGAAATTCAGAATCCAGTCCCTCAAGGGTTTGAAGGGAGGTTTCTTTGAAAACATGAGATACGTATTTCAGGATGTGTACTGCTTGGGCCTAATATTCTGTAATTGAAAGGAAACTTTGAAAAGGGGGACGGAAAAGAGAATAAGCAATTGGTCATGATCAAAATGAGAGCAGAGGAACTGGATACAGATCACAGGTTGGTCTGAAACGCGGAAGGACCGACTGTCCCCTGAAACTGTGGTGCAGGAGAGGGAGCGTTTGACAGTGTGAAGATCCCCTCTCTCTCAGCATGGGAATTAAGCGCCATGCTGCTCTCCTGTCCTAAGGATGGGCTGAAGGGACCATATCTGTTAGGATTTTATCGTTTCTTCTCTGATGTGGGTTCTTTCTCCGGTCTTGTGGCTCTAAACCCCTGGCCACGGGGATCCCTCCCTAATGACAGCAGCCATCACAGGTATGTCCAGGACATTGGTCTTTGCTGCTCACCCTCCAAGGGCTTTTGAAACCTACCATACTTGAGGGACCAAGTCTTCACTGTTTACAGAACCCCGAATGCCACCCATTCTTTGTAGGTACTGAGAAAACGCCACTTTGTAAAATGTAAAATTCCCTTGATACCTGCCCATCCTCCGGACATCTTACACATGACTCAAAACTAGTGCCTTCAAAGGCTCACCAAATCTCCCTGCCAGGGGAAGGGCATATTGCAAGGATTTTAAAGGCTGCCTACACTTGTCATAACGGGATTAAAATGCCTTTAAAAAGAAAAAAAATATTCCTTCTTTACTTATGAATCCATAGCAACAATACACACACATCCATACATCACCCACTCACTCCAATGTCACCTCTACCTATATGTAGGAGTGGGTTAAACAGCAAAGGAATATCTACTCAGATCAACTCATTTTTGTGATTAAAAATTCTGTTTTAAAATATTTTGCTTTATGATGAATGATAAAATTACTGACTCAGAAAAAACACACCTCATGTGTTATGTATAAGGTTAGATTTGTTTCATGCTTAGTAGAATTTTTCACATATAACCTAAAATCATCCCAAAGCAAAATGATTCGAACCATAAAACATTTTCTATCAATTCCCTGTCTCTTACTACAACTTCTGATAGATATGTTGATAATTCCTGCCATGAATAGATTATTTACATTAAATTGAGAAAAATAATTAAGAGGTTGTATAACATTCTGTTTAGTTAAAAAAATACAACCAACCAACCAAATAAACAGAAACTACCCAAACCTGGAAGCTGAGACCACAGGAAGCACAGTAAAGCTTATAGACCTACGAGACATGCTGGGAAAACATATAATATAGGAAACTCATCTTCTGTTGTGGTTTATCAGAAAAGCCTTTATTTCTCATATGCATTAGCTACAGAAACAATATGCACATCAATATCATTGATGACTCTGTGATTCACAAAAAGGGCCCTCATTTCCCTAACTTGGGAAGTCAGAGCTTAATTGACACGCATGTTAAGTATTCTATGGGAACTTGGCATTTTTCCATGCCATGGTGATTCAGTGCTGTGGAACTCCTCGGTGTATTTTCAGTAATATTACCTTCTTACAAAAAAAAAAAAAAAGAATCCCAGGAAGTTAGCTTACATGCGATAATAGTTCTGTTTTCTGTGATGTCATCTGTAAGAATAGCACTGACACGAAGACACACTGGCATTCACTCTGATGGACCCGGTGGGGTAATCAATGTTCACTGCATGAGATCAAGAAGGTGTGCAGTATAACGGTGTCCCTCCTCTTTCAAAAGGGGCCCAGAGGCAGAAGGGCCGTTTCCTGTCAAGCGCAACTCAATGGGTAGCTCGCTCCCATTCTGCAGAGAGGCCTCTTTTCAAAGGGTTCCCCTCCTCTCCGCTCTCCTCTCGCTGGCCAGCCAGGGCTCCTCGGGAGAGGAGATTGGCCTATTATGTCGCCGCTCGGTCAGGGACGGCGGCGCCCCGGTGATGGCTCTGCCTTCCGCCTCCAGCTCACTGCTCCATAAAGCATGCGAACTGTGCTGTGCAGACTTAATTGCGCCCAGAGAGGAAAATGAAGCGGAATGAGCTGGGTCGTTAAATAATATATTGCTATTGCGTTACCGCTCTATGTACATATCTTAATTCTTTAGAAGGCTCAATGAGGCTGTGAATGGAATGTCTTAATCGGCATTCACATATTGAAAAGTGGCATTTACATTGGGTCTAAAATTTGAGTGGCTTTGGGTGGTTTTACAATAAGCAACCGAAAACAGCAGTGATGAGATACAGTTATAAAATGAATTTAGGAAATATTACTTTGTGAGCCCCTCTTATATAATGGGGGGGGGGAAGGATTCAGTTAGCAGGTGGCATCTGTCATTTAGATCAATTAGTTTTGAACATATGGACAAAGACTCGGGAATAATTGATGCGGCTCTCTCCCACGTTTTCATTCCGTTCAGCTTTGGAGCTAGGGCTTTATGTATGCACGCGTATGAGGAGGTGTCTGCGTGAGGTCAGACACCAGCTGAAGTAGAATATACACTGTGCTACAGTCAACTGCTCGCTGCATTTATGATCTTGCCGACAGAGAGTGAAAACCATTATGTGAAGGTTGACTCCTGTCATATTTCCAGACTGTTTTTCAACTCACAGTCTCAAAGAAATAAACTAAAGAGAATTTAAAAAAGAAAAATCACGTACTAAACGCAGGTATAGTTAGTCATCTGGAGACTCAATTCTCTCACTTTTGCAGCAAAATACTAATCCCTTAAGCAGAATTTGCCAGTGATATTTGTGTGCTCTCTCTTCAAACACCAGTCACACAGGTAGAGATGCGTAGAACAAAGTTGTTCACACACATGATGGGAAGAAACCAGCACAGCGCTTGAGAGTTGGGCCCCTCACTCTGGGCAGAAGAAGAGCTCTGGGCCGAGAGGAAAATAGAATTTCCAGGAAGGACAGCCCTCAAGTGAGCAAATATGATCAACTGGGGTGAAGAATGCACAGTAAAAGTGTCTACAGTGGTATCTCGAGATACGAGTGCCCTAACATACGAGATTTTTGAGATACGAGCCGTCGAGCAAGCAATTTTTGCTTTGAAATACGAGCAACATTTGAGATAGGAGTCATCGCGCGGATCGGCCGGCTGCACACGACCCACAAGTTTACTGCGACTCGAGCGTCTCCTAGTTTCCCACGCCTCATGGTTACGGAACGAATTAAACTCGTATCTCGAGGTACCACTGTATTTGCCAGTGAGTTCCTTTCATAACCTCTTGCGTTTGGTGAATACAGTTGGGGGGAAAGGCCATGAGAAAGGAACAGTAACTACATGGGGACTTGCCAATCAGAATGGCTTTGTGGAGGCAGAAGTAGCAAACGCAGGTATTAAACGCTTCATGGTGATTCCGGGAGATTCTACCCCTGGAGCAACCGGCTTAAATCTGAACTCAACCACAGGATCGCAAGTTAGAACACCAGCCTCAACTCTTCCTCCAGCCTCAACTCTTCCTCCAGGGGTAAGCAACTGCTTACGGGTGCTGAACTGCTCCAGACAATCGGCTCTGAGAGAATGAAACAGTGAAGTTGCACTAAAACTCTAATTTGCTTTCACCAGAATGAGGTTACTGCCGAAACCAGATTGGCTCAGTGGATAGAGCATCGGCCTGCGAACTGAAAGGTCCCAGGTTCAATTCCGTTCAAGGGCATGTACTGTGGTTGTGGGCACATCTCCAGTAGAGGGCGTGCAGGAGGCAGCTGATTGATGTCTCTCTCTCATCGATGTTTCTAGCTCTCTGTCCCTCTCCCTTCCTCTCTGTGGAAAATCAATAGAATATATTTTTTTTAAAATGAGGTTACGTCAAAGAATATACTTTGTCTGACTTATTTATTACTCTATCCCTAGTGCCTAGAACAATGTCTGGCACATGCAAGGTACTTAAAAATTGTTGAGTAAATAAATGGATGATGTAATTTATGCCACATTTCACAAAATAGTGCAGCAGAAAGAGCCAAAATCTTATGAGATACTGAAACAGCCATTGGTAGGAGATCAAAAATAAGAAATAAATTTAAGAAATATTGCAGCAGTTAAAAGAGGAGGATTTTAGATTGACAGGCTGTGAATAGCACATTGCTTTTAAAAAGAGGTGATATCGACATTTTTGGAGGAATAATTCTTTGTTTATGGTTATCAAGTGTATCACAGGGTTTTAAGATATCTGGCTTTGGTCTACTAAAAACCAGTAATATTTCTGTCTCGGCGACAATTAAATGTGCTCTCACATACTTTAAACGCTCCCTGGAGAGATGCTAAAGGCCAAAAACCACTGATTTAAAAGAAAAGCAGCAGCCTGATGACCTTCGGATTTATGGCACGAGGATGGGGTGGGAGCAAGGGAAACCCCAGGAGAAGGGAGGGAGGAGGAGGGACAAGCAGGACGAGGATGTAAATAATTAAGAACCTGATGGCTGCCAGGGGGTAGGGGGGAGAGGGCTGAGCAGCAAAGGGGACAGGGATGAAGCCCCCCGGCTTCTGGCTATAAAGTCAGTCATGGAGAGGTAACGTGCAGCACAGGGAATACAGGCAGTAATACCGCAGGAGCTATGTACAGCGGCAGATGGCCACCAGACTGACGGTGGCGTGCACCTCATAAGGAAATGCTGAATCACTATATTGCACACCTGAAACTAAGGCAATAATTTATATCACCTCTAATTTAAAATTAAAAAAGAAAAAATATTAGGGTTTTACACGTGCCTAATAGGTGCAAGCAGGTGTTGTCTTTCCCTACCTTGACGGAGCTAGACATTTAGAAGTGAATATTGGCCAAACTCTGAGGAGGGCAGACTCCCTTCTGGAGTGGACAGAGAGAGGGGGCAGGGGCAGTGGGCTGAGGAGAACCATCAAGGCCCTCCCCCTCCCTCACCCCCAAGGAAGCAGGGCCCATCGGACCTCAGAAGAGATGGGAGAAACAGTCAAAGCTGGGAGAAATCTCTGAGGCTGATCCCTGGAACACCACGTGCTTTTTTTTAGTGCCGATATGAAGTCATCTTGCTATGCTTCCGAAGCGCTTTGAATTAGAGGGAAAACAATGAGGCTTCTGTTTGGAAACAAGACGATGCTGATCTTTGATCCTTTTCTCAATGGATCTTCACATGAGATGAATAATGACTTAATAACTTGATGTCACATGACTGTCGTCGTTAAAGAATGCACCCGGTGAATTCATGCTTGAGTAAACTCAAGTGAGATCATTTGCTTCCCTAAATGGCAATTCAATGTGTCATTCTTACAGAACACGGAAATCATCAGCTAATAAGGACGGCACACACCGTTTCAAGTATCATTATCTGGAAGTGTTCACTACAGCTTTATGTAATTCATGGACTATTACTTTAATCTAGTAAGAACTATGCAGGTTTCTTCACCTACTTCATTACTGTGGGTATTTGCCTCTCTGCTAACTACGCTTCTGAAATAGGACCTGGCTTCCTGTTGTCGGCATTTCATTCCTCACAAAGAAAAAGAGCCTTGAACGTGGATGAGTGCAGTCACACCCATGTCAACGTCAAGCACTCAAAGATGGATCCAGACTACTTCCCACCAATGGCTGCGCTTTGTGGTGGTAGGACACCTCGTGATCTGCCTTTAATTCTAAATATTTTCCGTGATTAGCACGTTGGAACCAAATGGCTGAAGTCAAAACCGTCAGATGGCTCTGTAATGTTTTCAGTATCTCATTTCCTTTGGGATCCTTTAGTCAGGCGTTCATGAATTTATTCATTCAATAAATGCGGATTCTTATGCACGGAGGCCGACATTGAGACCGTGCAAGTCCTCGATGATAACATGATAAACAAGGCCAACACCCCCATCCTTTTCGTGTTCACCGTCCGGGGAGTCTCTCGGAGCCTCCAGGAGAGAAGTAGGTGGATTTTAGGGAGCCATGGCGGGGTCTGAGAGGGCCTTTCCCAGGAAAGGGGCAGCCACGTTCATGACCATCACACTGACCACAAAAGGCAGGACCCAGTGGCTTTTCTGACTCCCACCCAAACAATCTTGCGGAAAGAAGATGACAGGAATCTGGGGCACATCGCAGATACAAACATTGTACAAGCTATATCCTGTCTTGTTATTTTCGTTAAATATTCTGCCTTTTTAAGGAAGGGACAAGGAACGGAAAGTAGCCGGGCTTATATTTTGGGTGACAGAAAGCTGGTTGAGGTTTTTCAATTCTGCTTCATGTTATTGTCACATAAAATCCACTCATAAATTAGCCATAAATCAGAACTTTAGAAAACGCCAAGTAAGAGATATAACATCTATAGGAATTTTTACCAATACTTTCCCACATAGAAACATTTGCAAGCACCTACTCTTTTGAGAATTGTTCCGGATGCTGCGGAAGGAGCTAGCTATATAACATTCCTTATCTCAAAGGAGACAGAGTCTGCGTGGAGAAGACGCACAGATAAACAGGCTCACCCAAGACAGTGCCAGGCGTGTAAAATGGGGAGAGGATCTACATGATCAACAGTTTCATCTAAGACTTTCAATAGTTTCTGAATATTTATCTCTTCTCCTTTGCTTCCCCTCTCCAAAAGGCAGCGTTAAATATCTGCAGCACATTCACGAGAGGGAGAAAAGGGAATAAATATGAAATAAATATCTCCGATGCCCGGGCAGCTAGTGTGTGAACCATGGCTATGGCTGCCAGCGGCAAAGTCCAGGGCGGGAGACCAGGGCAGCCCAGTGGTAAAATGATCCCTTGTCCACAAGGGCAATCGCTGCGGGGGTGGGACTACACGCGGAAAGGAGTTCATGTTGATCATGAACTTAGTTGCTGAGAATGGAAGAGAGGCCTCCTCTGGTCCCAATCCTGCCAACTCCCTCAGTGCCCTGGACTGGCGGCGAATCCAATGGCAACATAATGAGGAAACTTCAAACAGAAGAGCAACTGAGCACATTATGCTATGCTAACTCCCCTGTATTGTGTAGATTTAAAAAAAACAACAACATTTTATTGATTTTGTACAGAGAGGAAGGGAGAGGGACAGAGAGCTAGAAACATCCATGAGAGAGAGACATCGATCACCTGCCTCCTGCACGCCCCCCACTGGGGATGTGCCTGCAACCAAGATACATGCTCTTGACTGGAATCGAACCTGGGACCTTTCAGTCTGCAGACTGACGCTCTATCCACTGAGCCACACCGGTTTCAGCTTATGTAGATTTTTATTTGCACTTAGGTAGTTCTGATATCATGGAGAGGTGGTTGTGTGCTCTTTGGGATACATTTATTTAAATGTGGATGCATCTCCACCTGACCACTTTATTTGACCCTTTATGCCAGTACCTTTTGTCCCTTCATCAATAAGACACTAAAAAAAAACAACAAAAAAAACAAAATAAATTTCCAGTAACAAAATAGTTACATGTAAATGAATAACCATTTTAACAGTAAATGTATACCAGTGTCATAAATGATTATATTCTTAGTTCAGGCAAATATTACAAAAAAAGTTGCCCTTAATATTTAAGTTTAAAAAGAATCAACTTGCATGGTTGAAGGCTAAGATGTTAATGTGTAATATGTATATTTCAAAGACAATGCAAAAATACTGTAGGAAATAACTGACATGCTACGTCATGTAAAATCATACTGGTTTGTTACCTGGAGTCATGAGAACCACTAGTTAGAAAAGAGTCAAATTGAAATGGAAAAAAAGAAAATTATGTCATCCTTTAGTTTGGATTCATTCTTTTCAATGTCATGAATATTTTATATGGAAAAGAACTTCCCAGGTGTAAACCAGTGAAATGCACTCCCTTTTGGGTTTGCTTTACTGTTTTCACTGACTCTGCAGTCATGGCGAGGTGTGAGAAACTGTACTGGCAGGAAGGTCTGGTGCTCAATGTTTTCTGAACCAAACACTATTCCAATGTTTTTAAAATTTAGACCACTTGGAACCCAATTAATTAGGCAAATGACAATAAGATAGGCCATGATGAATATGTCTTCCTTTGATCTGCTTGCATTTTTATATCTTCAATAATTCACTTGTTAGTCGTTTTTCACTTCTGTATTTTTTCCATCAGGAGACCTTAGACAAATATATTTTAAGTGATTTGTGAAATTCATTATTCAACTTGATTTCTGCCTTAAGATTTAAGTTCTGCTTGATTTTAGTTGAATTCTTTTATGGAATACTTTCTTAAAATAAGATAAAAGAGATGTTTTATTTATCATTTTTTTTTTTGTATCTTGCAAATGTACCCTTTTTTAGTGTGATGTGAGTGAATGACGCCTTTGCTAAGAACAGACTTTTGGTTTGTGATTCTTCTCGAGGTTTTCAGATGCGACTCCCCAGATGCCAAGTGCATTGCCAGCGTCTCTGCTGGCAGATGAGCCCCCGGAAGTGTAACTTTTATCATTTGTGAGTCACACCGCCTCGTTCTCTCTGGAAACTCTGCCGATTATTTCAGCTCAGGAACTTTATGAGTCTAAGCTTCATATTAATAGCCTTTCTAGGATTCCTGCCTCTAATTAAATGGTGGAATTATTTCTATCTGAGGGATAAAGGTTTTAATTTTTCTTTTAAATTAATTTTTCTTGAAATATATTCAGAGGCACAGAATGCACACAATAACGTTCAACCAACCATAAACTGAAAGCAAAACTTGGTCAAATGTTATTTTGACATTGTTCCAAACATTATTTTGTTGTCAGTTTAAGCAAAAATAACTTATATATAAAAAAGATTTTTAGGTATTCTCCATGATTTATCCTCTTTTCTATTTATTCAGAAATATGGCCTATAATGAATTTGTAAATTCTTGAACAATAGAAAGAGTGAAAAATATTTTTCTTGTGATAAAATATTAAATAAATGATATCTATTTCTGCAACTTCTTATATTAAACAGTTTTTTATTTTTATCAATATTGACATAGTATTTGTTCATAGATTTGAATTGCTATATTATATTCTGATATATTAATATCTTCATATACATTTCAGACGTCATATTCTCATATTTACATCTCATATATTCAGACACACATGTAAACATTTTTAAATTATACATATATAGATCATGTTTATTTTATTTTTTATAATAAATAATCTTATTAAAAATATTTTATCTTTTTGAGATATATGCGCATACTTTTCTCTAATATTTCCCTATGGGTGGAATTGCTAAGTCTTGAGTTACATTATGTGGCACAAGTTATAAAATGTGTGCTTAACGGCTTGTATGATTTATGTTTGCTGTTAAACATCCTTTCCTACACTGAATTTAGAACTGTATTTTTTCCTGTATTTTATGCAATATTTTAAAGTTTTATGTTTTACGGCAAAATAACACTCATGTAAATCAAAATTATTACTCGAGATATATCTATTTTTCAGTGTGGACATCTGAAAAGGTCTCATGAGCCATCGGCTTTGGGAAACTTGTTATCTCGGACTTATCTATGTGTGTGATGTTGGGGTACTCCATTCCAAAGCACCGTTTATAGACAATGTCATTGGTGTCCAGGCCAGGAGGAGCAATGACACCGAGGACACTGAGCCTGCCAGCTTCCGATCAGGTGACGCTGGCTGGGTCTCAGGAAGCTCCCCCGAGTGCCACAGACCCACACACCTGGGACATGGCCAATGGCACAGGTCCATCCGTAAATGACCTGTGAGACGGGCCAACTCCGCAGATATCCCTGTGCCAGAGACCAAGACCAAGAGACTCACTTGCTCCTACGAATGTCCTTTATTGGATGAAAACTTCCTTTCAGAAGATGAAAGAGGCACCCCATGCAGCCGATCCTGCACCTCACGCACAACAACTACAGCGACAATAACAACATAACTCATACTTACATGGTCAAGATTTGGGTAAATGCCACATGTGCTTAAAACACATCCAAATTTTTATTTCCTGTGCGTATTCATTTTCACTCCATTCATTAGTTAAAGCCTACTAATTGCATCCTTTCTAAGGTCATAATCTGTCAATTACCAAAACAGTGGATTACTGAATAGTTTACTTCTTTTTCCTCTACCTGTTTGAGAGTATGTAATTATATCCATCTACCAAAAAATATATAACACAATTTTCTTACATTCTCCTGATTTTGTTTTCATTTTATGATTATACAATATTCCTTTCTATCATGTATAATTATATTTTCCTTAAGGTCTCTTCTGTCTGATACACACACACATACACACACACACACACACACATACACACACGTGTTTGTGTGTGCTTGCTTTATGTGTATATCTTTCCAGTATATATTTTAGCATTTTGTCCTCAAATGCTAGAATTTTCTTGTTAAGAACGGACAAATGGAATTCTGCTGTATGGCCAGGAAGTAGGAACAGGGACCAGATTTGTCCCCAGCTTACAGCAAATGAAAGACTAGACAAACACAACAATGTCTCCATGGTTTTGAGACATTGGACATAAGACAACAATGTGGGACCGTGACCCCTGAACTAGGGAAACAAACACAGGGAAACCCCTTTGCTTGGGCACTGCTGGGAGAGTTTTGAGGCCCCAGCAGAGGAATGGGGAGCTCTGTGGCCCAGACACTTCCCTGAATGAAGAAGAGGATGGTGGGAAATGAGCTGGGCCGCCAGAGTGTTCCCTGCAGACAGGCAGAGAGGAGAGCGCCATGCTGAGCCTGAGCTTGGCAATCTGCCACAGGTCCACTGGAGGCACAGAACACCTGTCCGTCCTGCAGCTCAGCTGTCATGTAGGTTCGATGAGGCGTGGTGCAGGACCAGGTAAGAGCTATTCCTGAACCTTACAGCTTTACATTGGAAGCATGGATGCCGTGGTTGACGATGACTTACATTCATCCCTTCGAGGGACAAGGTTACCTATAAAGCCTAGACTAGGACTAACTGCGCAAAACAGCTGACCATGCCCAGATGTGAAGCCCTGTGACCGGGAACGGGAGGTACAGAGCTACAGAAGCACCGTACGCAGAGCGCCATTAAAATAAACCCACGGGGCTGTTGGCAGCAGGAAGCCCGCTGATCACTGTGGCGTGAAGCACAGCCCTTCTAACAGGAAATGGTCACTGGGAGTAAGCTGTCACTCAGCTGGCTGAGTGGCTATTTAATGGCCCAGTCAATGAACTCCAATCTCCCACCCCAGTCAGTTCAAATGCAATTGTGCGCTGGTGAAGATGTGCATTTCTGATGCATCTCCTTAGTTCAAAAAGCTTCCCATCCCACAAATATCAAAGATTTGATGAACTATCATTGCTGTCATAGGGAGAACGGATAGAATCCGAAAATTAAGTGAAATCCTCTGTGCTTGACAGGAGCAGAAGGCTCTGTCGTTGCAGGAACGCCATGCTGGTTGGTCCCACCCGCTCCTCCGCCTCTGGATGTGAAGCTGGGAGAGCCGTTTGGAAGAATATTTAACTAAGTGGAATCTCATCAGGAAGTACTTCAAAGAAGGGCTTTTTATGTTCAAATATAAATGTACTTTGATGATCTCCCTTTTATCGAGCCCACGATGGAAACACTTTGCTAATGCTTCCTCCCCCCAAAGCCGGGCTGGCTCATCAGATGATCCCTTCGAGTGGTAACCTCTGCTCCCACAAGCTGGTTAAAACCAAATGTGGTAAGAATATTCAAGGCATTGAGGCAAGTTTGACCTTGATAACATCATAAACTAAATTAAAAAAAATAGCTGTCTTCAAATCCCCTTCATCTGAATGTAATTTTCTATCTTCATGTATTGACTTTTCTATTATTACTTATGTGTTCCCTTCTTTGTGTGTTTTGGACCCTACTGTGTGCAAAGTTTGTCTCCACCTGAAACTGTGAAAGATGCGAGACCACAGGACTTCTAGATAACCGATACTGGATCCCTACCTCGCCACCTATACTGAGGTCACCTGAACCAGCTTCCTCATGCACAGAGAGTGAAGAAAGTCTAGGATGCCACAGGGGTTTAGATGGAATCTGCTGATAATGCATGTTCATTTCTCCTTTAGAGAAAATATGCTCTAAATTCATAAAGGTCATTCCTTTTTTTTTAATTGATGCTACTAAAGATTCTTTTAAATAACTTTTATTATTTGTTTGTTTTGTTTTATATTCTGTGAAGAACCCAGTTTAGAAAACATATAGTCTAACCCTGTGGTCGGCAAACTCATGAGTCCACAGAGCCAAATAGCAGCAGGACAACGATTGAAATTTCTTTGGAGAGCACATTTTTTAAACTTAAACGTCTTCTAACGCCACTTCTTCAAAATAGACTCATCCAGGCCGTGGTATTTGTGGAAGAGCCACATTCAAGGGGCCAAAGAGCTGCATGTGGCTCGCGAGCCACGGTTTGCTGACCACTGTTCTAACCTAACCTAAAAGTCACCCAATAAGGACCAGTAAGAATTACATGGATAACCAAGGTGGTATTATTTCAATACTGTCAGCAGCCTTGTGGAGTCTTCTTAATGGGAAAAATGCTCAAAATAGTTCTCATTTCTGCTCATAATGGAAAGTAAAGTACAATCTCATTGATTTACATGATGATTAATGATTGAGGTGAACTTTCTAGTAACCAAATGAATAGCTAAACTGAAATCTGGTATTCACAAAAGAATACAGATTTACCCATAATCTCGAGGCAATGTCTATGCAGTATTTTAATAAACAATATACATGCCACATAGTGGCTGGCTAGCTGCAAAGCTCCTACTATGCAATGCACAAGTTCCAACTGTGGGCCTCCTTTTCCAAAAGAATGATTTCTCTTTGGTCATTCATAGTGTTATTACACCATTACCTGGTATGCTTTCCTACTGCGGACATTCTTACCTTATATCTGTTACTTGTTCTTCTGTTACATGATCATGAATATACTTCGTTGTAGATTTTTGTTAGCTCTACATGTTAGAGTGATATTTGTAGCAACGTTGTTAGACTTATAATTCCCTAATAAAGCCAAAAACTTGCTATTAACATAAGTTGCATGCAAAAATCTTAACCACCGAGCTATCTTTTTAAGTGGAAAATGTGGATATAGGGTATAGTTGAGTCAAAGGGAAGAATCAAACTGAGTGGAATAAAACTCAGGGGAAAAAATATAGCTTCCAAATTGACAAGACAAACAAAGAAGTATATCAGTTAACATTCTTTTGTAATTTGATGAATTCAATTCAAAGAAAATGTAAACAATTTACTTGAAATTAAATTAGCTGTCTCCCAATTTCAAATCCAGTTAGCTACAGTCCATTTCCAGTAAATACTAAAAGTAATATTTGATAGAAAACTCATATTCTCTCTCTGTGAACCATAGTGTGCATTGTACGCATACTGCTTTCTCAGTCTTTTTGAGCTTTTTTATATAGTATGTTGTGTTGTTTTTGAAGAGAAATCTACTCTATTATTTCGGAAAAATGTTTAAATATAGTCAAAGGTTATGGCTAAGCGCCAAAGTTTCTAAAATTAGGTAAAAATGCGATGCTTCTTGAAAGCACAGCGGAATCTTCATGTCCCTTGATTTTTAGGTGGTCCACTCTAATTTTTGGACAAGTGTTTTTCGGGAGGTAGTTCATGTGATGGCGTATTTGGGAAGGAAAAGGAGGGCTGGATATATATTGCATATCTGGGTTGTGAATCATTGTTAGAAAGGAAATGAAGTAATAGTTTGTTTTCTACATTTTAGACCAGGATCTGAGAAAAAATGGGAGGGAGTGCGCCATTTTCTCTCAGAGAGCACTTCAAAGGCCCCGGGCGAGGACTTTAATTAACACAATTCCATCTATTATTTGAGTCCCCTAAACTCAATTATCCACTTGAATAGTTCCAAACTTCCAGGATCAGCCTTTGAACAACACACGGAATTATCAAAAGTGAGAAAAGCAGATTCATGGCTTACCCCTGTTCACATATTTATTTTATCACAGCCTTCGTGCAAACAATACCTGCATTTTTCTTTACATAAAGTATAGATATCAGAGCTGTAGTCCTAAGATGTGTTTCCCCGTGCCTGCGTTTATGTGGATCTTTCCAGTCTTTACATAAACCTTATTTAGAATAATTCTTACTTCAAAACAAATTCTTACCTAATAATTCAAGTTAGATAGGAATGAAATTCATCACATTGCTATAATAATTTTTACCAATAGCAGCAATTTTGTTAGAAATTTTGCTGTAATATAATATAAAGGGTATAAATGTTGTTAATTATTAAATTATTTATAAAATTTTAATTGATGACGGGTAAGAGAAAGGCTTAGATGTTATAACTTCATTTTTATCTTATCTCTAAAACATCTAAAATAGACACCTTGCTAACAATGTAAGCTTGGTTTCTCTACTTAAGATAGAAAGATTTTCTGAGAAGGTTAAGTGGACTTAAGTCTGTAAAAGGCTTAGCATGGCATCCTGTATCTTGTAGAGGCCCAGTGCACAAAGATTCATGCAGGAATGGGTCTTCCTTCCCCTGGCTGCTGGCATCGTCTTCACTCCTGCCCAGGGCTGCCTTTTTGCCTCCCCATGCTGCCCAGAGACCCTGAGTGGCTGGGGCATTGTGGAGAGCCTGCATCCTGCCCCCCTCCCCTGCCCTGTGGCTTGGCATCTGTGTATCCAAATTAACCCACCATCTTTGTTGGGTTATTTGCATACTCACTCCTGATTGGCTGGTGGGGGTCACAAAGTTATGGTAGATTTGCATCTTTTTCTTTTAGTAATATGGATTTGGGGCATGTTGGTAGACCATAACTAATTAAAAATTATTTCCAACCATCTAAACATGTAAATGCGATTGGAAGCATGGTTTCTTGTTTTATCAACATATAGGTATTCTGGAGTCCTTCTTCATTGAACAAACATTTTTCTTTTATATGAGAGCTGAGTTTCACATCAATGCAAAGTCTTAACTTGCTTCACTTTATATACACTTCAATGTTTGAAAGATAAAATGTAATGTCAATATTTTGTAAATGTCAAAATCTGCAATCCTGATTTATCTTCATGATGATTCCCGAGTCCTCCACTGACTGTGTGAAGCCCTTGCTGAGCATTTCCAAGTGAAAAATAGGATAGTTACACTGTTTGACTTCATTTAGCAATCTGAGTTGTTTAACTGGAAGAGACATTTTCAAATATCCCTTTTATCTTCATTTAAAAAGAAATTTTAAAATGTTCCTCTATTTTTAAGGAATAGAAACAATTTTACCAAAAGCTATCTTATATTTTTATTCCACAGAAAGATACCGGTGTCAGACAGTCAGAAAAAGATGGAAGGCTTTCAGAAAATTATTTCCATATGGCAAGATGGTTGGTCACTCTTGTCCCATAATATCACTCATTCTGCCTGACGAAGCAGTTAGCCAAATGTGCACACGGAATTAGCCACCGGCCTCCTTTGTGGCAGGTGTTCTTAGAATGAACCAGGTTCATGGAGAATAACAGGTTCATTAACTCTTTGTGGCCACTTTGGGGCCATCAAAGATGCATTTGTTTCTTCGGATGTAATTTCCAAAGCATACACTAGAGTCTTATCTCGGGAATTTATTTGCAGATACCTACAGGAGGTGATGCTGAGGAGGAATTAAAAGGAGGAGGGAAGGGGAGATGTTAGCATATTATAGCATTTTCTATAATGAGACATTTTCAATTTGCTGTTCCCACTTTTCTCTAATGAATCTATATCACTTTTTTTTAGAAACTACACATAATCTACAAATTATAAGTTTACTAATAAATAACTGTAATATGATTTTGATTGTTTTCTGAATCACCGTAAGGTGAAACAGACATATCTCTTTGCATATAGATTTTAGATATTTATAAAGGATTATCTATCTATATATCTAGCCATCCAGCCATCCACCTGTCTACCTATCATCTCTTTACATGAGGAACAAAACCAAGCTCATGACTTTATGACACTAGTTAGTACCTTGTTGGGAGTGAAGTGTGAGATGGGTCAGCTGGCATCAGAGCCTGCCAGCATCGGTGTGGGCGAACAGTGTTGGTGAGGATGGACAGGTTGGAGAGAGCACTCAGACCCCATGATGTCATGCAAATCACACAAACATGCGGGAGAACAGGTCGGCAACTGCTAAGGCTCAGCATGTGCATACCCCACAATTTAGCAACCCCACTTCCAGCTGACAGCCCTAGAAAAACGAGTGCCTAGCTAATCCCGAAAACCCACACGGGGATTTCCCAAGCATCCCCGGTTAGGACTGCCGGAAACTGAACACAGCCCAAATGTCTATCAACACTAAATAAATGGGTCAATTGTGGTAGGTCACCGCGGAATGCACAGGGCAGGAGAGATGGAGGAATCGCCATGGTGGGCCGGGAGAAGAGTAGAGCACACGGAGAGAGAGGGGATGGAAACCGGAAGCAAACACCAACAAAAAGACACACATGAGGTAGAAAACAGGCAAAGAGAGGGTAACCGGCAAACGTCCATCTTGTGAATGACCAGGGAGTTTTTTTCTTCGTTGCTTTTTGCCTACCGGAGGGTTGAACATAAGGTCATAAGGGCTGTGGCATAATAATCTGAGGAAGACGGGGTCTTAAAGAGACTGTTATTCAAGCCCAAATCTAATGAGTAGGTTTATTTCCGCGATATTTAACCTTTACAGCAGTGATGACACAGAACGTTTTGTCAAGCCAAGTGTATAATAAAATTTTATTAAGCTTATAAGAAAACGCAGGAGAAAATGAGGCTAGACTGTCAAGTCGGAACGAGAGGATGCTGACTTTTATTTCTGCTGAGAAGGATGTAATCAAACGCAAATGTTTTTATCTTTTTATTCTCCTATTCGTCTTCCCTCTCCAATCGGAAGGGGCTCAGATGCATGGGCATTTTCAAGATACACAGCGGGATGAGTAATCCTTTTCGGTGTTGTTATGAAGGCGAACATAACGCCGCCCGTCGGCACATTTTTAGGAGGATGACTCTGCAGGAAGCGTTTGCTAAAGAGGCAGAAGAGGGTGTGGCGATGCGAGTAACCTGGGGCACATCAGTGGCCACTGGGAGTTCGAGCACGGACTGTGAGGGTGGCTGGGGTGAGCTGAACTTATGCCGGCCTCTCACGGAGATTTCCATCGCTCTGACCTTGTAGGTTCTCAGCCTCAGATGTTCTCCATATCCCTTTCATCCCATCCGGTGGGCAGTACGCCTCAGCTTGGTTTATAATATATTTTAAATTTAATTAAAAAAAATTTTTTTTTACAGAGAGGAAGGGAGAGGGTTAGAGAGTTAGAAACATTGATGAGAGAGAAACATCAATCAGCTGCCTCCTGCACGGCCCCTACTGGGGATGTGCTCGCAACCAAGATAAATGCCCTTGACCGGAATCGAACCCGGGACCCTTCAGTCCACAGGCTGACGCTCTATCCACTGAGCCAAACCGGTTTCGGTCACCTCAGCCTGCTTTACGCTTTGGCTCTGTGGTTCCACTTCACCGAGGCCGCGTCTTCTGGCATTTCAAAGAAGATTCACACTGGGTCCCTGACATGTCTAGAATGTTCAGTCATTGACCTTTCTCGTTTCCTTCTTTTCCTCTGTTTCCTTGCATTCTGCTTATTGTAAGTCCATGATTGCCTTTCTGTGCTCCAGAGAATGGGCTGGGAAGTGTGAGGGCCATTGGGGGGCCACGACACTGGGCACTTTAGGGCACTGAAATTCAATTTGACCAGGAGGCAGGGAATGGAAGTTGGAGAAATCATATGGAAATATTTTTAAAACCTTGGGGGTAACATGACATACCAGTTTGTGAGTGAGGCAACACAAGAGGAGATGGGGGTTTTGAGACGGTGAGGCTGGGGTCTAGAGAAGCGGCGGCCGTGTTCATTGCAAAGGTCTGCACATAATCGTGGTGGGGAGGGAGGGAGTGTAGGGTCATCGGTGGCCGCTTTCGAAAGATTCCATGGGAATTTTCAACTTCCCTCCAGGTTCTTTCAGGCCTGTTTTGACATGACCACCTTCCCGCATGAAGTCCAAGCACAGTGATAGCATCATACAGTCCCAGGTTCCTTTATGTTGATAATGAGTAAAATTTCCAGTCTTTCTTTTGGACTGCTGCTCTTTTTTATTCATTTCTATTTTTCCAAACTTTCGCAATGTAGATGCCTGGCTTTTATTTAGAAAAAGGTACTAATATTTTTTAAAAAATATATTTTATTGAAGGGAGAGGGATAGAGAGCTAGAAACATCGATGAGAGAGAGACATCAATCAGCTGCCTCCTGCACGCCCCCTACTGGGTATGTGCCCGAAACCAAGCTACATGCCCTTGACCCGAATCAAACCTGGGACCTTTCAGTCCGCAGGCCGACGTTCTATCCACTGAGCCAAACCAGTTTCAGCTGCTAATATTTTCAATTGCAACAAAAACTAGTTATATAAAAGGAGATGCCACCCCTTCATTTTGGTGAGCTGCTGGAAGGGGTTCTCCCGATAGGTCGCTGTTCCATACGCTACAGGGAGAGATCCCTCTTACAACGCGCTGGCACGCAGGATCCTTCTTTCCCGTGCAAGCGTCTCTTATGCGCAGCCTTGTCCTGGGTTGCATTCCGCTGCATACATTGCATTTAGCTTAATTTTACAGCCCCGTTACTTCTAGAGGTGAAGATGGATGGGGAAAGCAAAGTTCTTAGCAGAGAGAACCTTTATCCCGTGGAAAAGGTTAAGATATTCTGTACCCTTCTTATTTCTTCTTCCATTTCCAAGCTGCTAGCTACTCGGAGTGACTCATATCAGCACAAAAGGGCAAACTGCAGCGAGGATGTGCTGGCTGCTGACCGCTGACAGGCTGTGTTTACCGCAGAGGGACAGCTTGAGGTGTGCGGGAGGAAGGCACACAGACTCCCGCTGTCTCCTGAGATGCTGGCCCCTCATCAAGGAGCGGGGACGCTTAGTCTCTCCATCAGGGGCAAGACTTCTCTTTTCTCCCTGGGGTCCTGCACTTGCCCTTGTTTTGGCAAATGTTCTGTCTGCACCTGTTCTTTCTTCTCCAGGAAATTCATTGACCGGAATATCATTTTAATGCTTAAATCCAACACTCTAACACAGTGGGCGGCAAACTGCGGCTCACGAGCCACATGCAGCTCTTTGGCCCCTTGAGTGTGGCTCTTCCGCAAAATACCACAGGCCTGGATGAGTCTATTTGGAAGAAGTGGCGTTAGAAGAAGTTGAAGTTTAAAAATGTGGCTCTCAAAAGAAATCTCCATCGTTGTACTGTTGATATTTGGCTCTGTGGACTCATGAGTTTGCCGACCACCGCTCTAACAAATGTATTAGAAAGCAAAGAAGAATACACTATACTTCAGAATTACTGTGCCTACATACTAATTCTATCATTCGCTAGTGACATACGTTTAGGTGTTTGAAACATTTTTTTTTAATCCTCACTCAAGAATATGTTTATTGACTTTAGAGAGAGAAAGAGACAGAGACAGAGAAGGAGACATCAATGTGAGAGAGAAACATCCATCAGCTGCCTCCTATCCACCCCCAACCAGTGCTTGAACCCACATCCGCATCTGCCGCCAGGTATGTGCCCTGACCGGAATCAAACCTCCCCTTTGAGGGTGAGAATAGGGCTCTGATTCAGCCCACGGAGCCACCCAGCCAGGACTGGAAACACTTGGTCGCCAACCTAAGATCACACTGAAGAACTGAGGCAGAACAACCAGCACATTCTCACAACCCAATAACCAGCCAATGTATTAAGTAAGAGCAATCACTTGCTTAAATATTAATATTTAAGAGGAAAAAAGCAAAACCTCAACCAACTCCAGGCAATGGTGACAACATTTTGATAACAAATTGCTCTCTACTCAGATTTTGGGAATTCAATGTATTTTTCTTTTCTTTCTTTTTTTTTAAAATGTGTTTTATTGATCTTTTACAGAGAGGAAGGGAGAGAGAGAGAGAGTTAGAAACATCTATGAGAGAGAGAGACATCGATCAGCTGCCTCCTGCACGTCCCCTACTGGGGATGTGCCCGCAACTAAGGTACGTGCCCTTGACAGGAATCGAACTAGGGACCTTTCGGTCAGCAAGTCGACACTCTATCCACTGAGCCACACCGGTTTCTGCTCAATGTATTTCTTATATAGGTACTCATGAGGAGTTATTTGCCTTTTTAAAGGATTCCTTTGATTTTGGATCAGGCCCAAATTAGCACTTCCAGCCATGAGTTAGTATTAACGCATGCCAACTAACTTTAGTAACTCTAACAACCAACAAGCTTTTAATAGCCTTTGCTTTTATGAACAAATTGGAACCTGTGAATATTTGCATAATGTCCCCCCTGGAAACACCAAGGAGCCTGGCATTTTGAGTGAGCTTTCAACCAAGCACAGAGCTGGCCTTAGTCTCCGCTGTGCCATGGAGCATGTCATTAAACGCAGGTTTTAAAAGTTCTGACACTCACTTTTGCAACCTACATCTCGATATGCTCTCAACTCTTCATACACGTTTTGTTTTTTCCAAATATTTTTCTGCTTAGAAGAGGTAGTGTGAGGTGAATACTATTATAACTTTCAGGGAAGCATCTGCTAATTGGCCTTTTTTGTCTTTGGGAATATATATGTATTTCCAGAATTCCTTAGGTCTTATTTCAGATCCTGCTCTTTTCTAGGTATATTATTTTTGAACTTTTTTCTTCGTCTTTTTAGCCGAAATAACTGGTCTATTTTCAAGTTTCAATCCAAGCATTAGGGGAAAACGTTCCAATACTTGTGGTCGTTGTGAGTTCCCGCAGACCCTGTTTCCTGCGTTTCCGTCCTTTCCGTTGGCTGTGATCACTGGGCGTGGCGCTGTGGGCCCCGGGATCCATTCTTGGAGTGGCGGGTGCGTGGGCACCAGGAGCAGGCGTATTCTGTCTGTCGGGCACTGTGGATGGGTGTGGATGGGTGTGGATGGGTGTGGATGCTTTCTCTGCAGCCACCTCCGTGTTTCCCACTGACAGGAAGGGTTCAGTTTTGCTCTGACGTCTTTTCTGGTGTCCGCTTCCTCCCTCCACCCCTCCCATCGGCCTTTTCTCTCCACAAGGAGTTCCCAGCTCCTCAGCAGATCCGAGCCCCCAGCGTGTCTTCAGGGCCAGTGTCTGCCTCCGGAGCGTGCGTCTACTGGCTCTCTTGTTTGTCCCTGGAGAGCTGGCCACTCCAGTGCTCTTTGTCTTCCCAGTTCTGTTCCGTTTTCCCAGTTAGACCACAGTGGAGCCGCCGAGGGTTACCCCGAACTCCCTGGCCAGGTCCAGATGCACCTGCTCAGGTTTCAGTAAGTCAGGCATCTACCTCCACCTCTCCTTTGGAGGGGACTTGGGCTGGGCTTGCTGGATGGGACTGCAATGAGCATTTCCTGTCTCACTGCTGTTTCCCCAGACCACACAGCCCCTCAGGACAGGGCACTGCTTCCCAGTGTGGCTGCCACAAATCGCCACTGGCTCCGTGGCCTAAGCAGTACCTCCCACAGATCTGGAGGGCAGAGGTCAAAGTCAGTCGCGGGAGAGGCCGGGCTGCCTCCTGATGGAGGGGAGATGCATTCCTGGCCTCCTGCCGCCTCCGTGGCTGCCATGCCCCCTGCCTTCCCCTCCGAGGACCCCCCGTGACACCCCCACACTTCCCGAGCTTACATAATCTCACTCCTAAAGTACTTTTCTCCACGGGGGTAAACTCCTCGCTGTTTTTGAAACTCGCATCTGGAGACCTTCCCTTTTTGGGGTTGGGTGGGAATAGTATTCGGTTTAGGACGATAGCTAAGAATAATGAAAAAAAATTATAAAAACAGTCCATTTTGAGATGTAAAAGAATAGTGAGTGCAGACAGTTCTTGAGGAACCAAGATCCCTGAGAAGGGAACTGGTCAAAACGGGTTCCATCTTAAAGGCAGAGACAAGATGGTTTGGGGAGCAAGTCCTAAGGGACAGTGCTTCCGACCGGCGGTAGAACTCTGGGACGAAACACCGAGAGCTGCTGTCTGCCTGCAAATGGTTTTCTCAGAAACCGGCCAGCGGATGGGCTATGATTCCCCTCTTTTCCTGCCGGGCAGCCCACAGAAGCGGGGTGGCCAGGAGACACCCCAGGCAGGCTTCCTCCAGCTGCTCTCTTGCCGGCTCCCCAGTGATCTCAGGGAGCCACTGCACCCCTGTGGCAGGTCTCGGGCTTTCTGCTACAGAGGGGACCTCCATGTTCCCTGTCACTGATTCTTTTCCCT
Source organism: Lasiurus cinereus (assembly GCA_011751065.1). NCBI lineage: Eukaryota > Metazoa > Chordata > Mammalia > Chiroptera > Vespertilionidae > Lasiurus > Lasiurus cinereus. The sequence goes on from JAAGEH010002532.1 coordinate 1,263,289, forward strand.
GTACTGCTGGCTTGAGAAAATATATTTCCATTTCACATATTTTGATAGTCACAAGTATTATAAGCAAATTGTCACACATTTTGGAGCATGTAGGTAAGAAATCCTCTTAAATGTGTCTATTTTTATTGATTTCAGAGTAGAAAGGGAGAGAGAGATAGAAACACTGATGATGAGAAAGATTCATTGATCAGCTGCTTCCTGCATGCCCCCTCCTGGGGATCAAACCTGAAACCTGGACATGTACACTGATGGGGAATTGAACCTTTACCTCCTGGTTCACCGGTCAACACTCAACCACTGAGCAACACTGGCCTGGCAAGTAATCCTTTTATCATTTGAGCTTATTCAGTGAAAGAGAGCGAGAGCGAGAGCGAGAGAAGAAGGGAGGGGAAGGGAGGGAGGGAGAGGGAGAGAGACATTGTTCTATGGTTCCCAGGTTAAAAGGCAAAATTATTCCTTCCCTGCTCTTCTATCTTTGCAGGAAAATGCTCCCAGGAAAGAGGAGTAAAAGTGCCGGCAGAGACTCTGGGAAGGGGGATCAGACTGGCCTGGAGGGGAAGGCGGGGGTAACAGCTAGGTGTTGAGAGTTCAGATTCAGTCCCTTAGTCTCCATAAACAAACCGGCTCTTCCTTACGCACACATGTAGCTCCCCAGGCAGCAGCTGGTGCGTGAGAACATGAGGTTGTGCCGGGCGGCACAGCCTGGGCGACGTCTCGCGTGCGGCGGCGCATGGTAACGGGTCCCTGCCAGCTCGGAACTAGGTCAGCACCGGCTGCTTGGAAACAGCCTGAGCAGCATCAGGGAAGGGCGCCGGGTTTACTGTCTCTGGGGAAAACAGAGGAAGGGGCATGCAGCTGTGGGATACAGGGTGTCTGACTTTGTCGTTGGGAAAAAACCGTATTATCAGTCATTCTACACGCTAGCACGGAGGAACCTAAACCAAGCGCAGTAAAAAACGGGCTGCCAAGAGAAAAGGAGATCAGCGAACCCTCCAGCACTGCCTGTGAGGAGCCACGGGAAAACAACGTGGGTATTTCCAATGCTAATTTCTTCCCATGGATCTGCCCGCCATAGATTTGCAGCGGGTTTGGTTTCCTAGGCAGGAAGACCTGAGGCACTTCCGGCGGTCATCTCATCCATTTCTCTGACTAGGAAGCTCCCCAACGGCCCAAACAAACCCATTAATCACAGCCCGGTTCTCACCGCCCCGCGGGAAGCGCTGGGCTTGGAAAGAATGCCACCAAGCCAGATAAAGCCACCCCCCCCCCGTGAGAGGCCGCCAACGGTAGGGGGGCGGGGGACAGCATAGCCCCACACGTCCTCGGCGGCCGCGCCCGTTCTGATCACCGTTAGATTCCAGAGTTTGTGACTCTTGTGTGTGGCTATGTCCTCCTAAAGCAGTGGTTCTCAACCTTCCTAAGGCCGCGACCCTTTAATACAGCTCCTCATGTGGTGGTGACCCCCAAGCATACTTCATAACTGTCATTTCGCTATTGTTATGAATTATAATGTAAATACCTGTGTTTTCCGATCGTCTTAGGGGACCCCTGTGAAAGTGTCATTCGACCCCCAAAGGGGTCGCGACCCACAGGTTGAGAACCGCTGTCCTAAAGCCACAGCAGCATCGGCTCTGGGGATGGCGGTGAGCCTGTGAAAACATTACGTATGGAAACCAGACTGAGGAGCAGTGTCGTGTGTTTGCGTGTTGTTGGACGGGCCTGCTGACCTCGGTCACTGAGCGACGCCTGCCTGTGTCCAGAGATGTGACTGGGCGGCGGTGGTGAGCAGAGCCCTCCCTGCCTCGCCTCAAACAGGGAGCAGCTCCTTTAAGGAAAGGCACGAAACACCCAAGTTTACACTCGGTGGCATTCAGTCCGATGATCACACGTGGTTATCATCAAACCGCACCATGAGCAAGGTTAGAGGGCAGGTTTTTGAGGCCACAAAGCGTATATGGCTTTTCCCTCTTGAAAATTCGCAGCAGGAAGTTGCTGACCCTGCGTTTTTCATAGAAGAGCCTGTGTCTAGGTTCAGTGTTTAAGAAACGGGAAGTGGAAAGGGAAGGGGGCGGGGACTTCCTGTCGCTGATGGCCGCAGGCGTCCCTTCCTTGCTGGCCAGTGGCGAGCCGGCCCAGAGGCCAAGGAGGCCTGATTTCACCTTTGTCCCAGGGATTTGGTCCTCCCCATTCCACAGTCTTGTCTCGCCAGCAGCTTTTACCCTCGACATTGTTACAGTAATTATTTTTCCTACTGCAGTGGAAGGTATTTAGTTATTTCTAAGCCAAGTCTATAAATATTTTAACAAAGTGACGGTTTGGGAAGGTCAAATCATTCAAAAACGTTCTATGCTTCTTGCTGACAACCATTTGGAAGTCTCTGATTTGACCTTTACAAAACACCAGGTAAACACACTCAGTTACAGGAGCTGGCAGATTTGCGTTCAAAGAAAGAGGAGAGAGATAGTTTCCACAGGGACCTGTGACGGAGAGAAAGAGTCATAAGATGGGCGACTAACATTGACCTCTACCTTGAACAGCCCTGTCCTCATTTCCTCTGCTGGCGGTGATGGCTGCCCTGATGATCTCTCTGAGAGCTGTGAGTAGAGGAGGTTTTCCGGATAAAGGAAATCAGAGGATAAATAGAAGACAGTTTAAAATAGTCATGTGTGTTATCACTGATCCCAAAGTCTGTTTCATATCTAGCACTGCCATTTCTGGAAGAGAAAGAGACCTCAAAAGTCACACACACACCATTGGTAATACAACAATACTTAGCATCTCTTCATGAAACATGAATATTTTCCTTCGCCCTTTAATTAGAATTTACAAGGATATATATATATATATATATATATATATATATATATATACTTGTGCAGACATATATGTGTATGCATAAGTTGCATATATGTCTGCACATAGGTACACATACACACACACGCAGGGCAACCATCATGAATGAAATAATGTGAGTGTCACAAATCCATTATGGAATACTTTCCACTCCCATTTAACAGTTTAGTTTTCGAAGTGCAGGGAAGAGTTGCACACACAGATATCTGTATAATAATCTAGAACGTAGAAGAGAAATATTGAAGCTGCCACTTTCGTAGAATTCGAAGACATTTTCTAGAAATGTCTAAAGAAACCCATCTGAATTTGCCGATGACCATCTACAAGCCCAGGAGAGAGATCCCCAAAGAAACCAAACCCTCATTTCACCTTGATCCTGAACTTCTGGCTTCCTGTCTGCCCAGAGGAATCTTCCTCCAAATGAAGACATGTCAGTGCCGTGTTCTGTTGCCAGTGCCTCAGTGGCAACTCCTCCCACCGTTCCTTTTAGAGTTCACATCTGTGACATTTCCGGCAGAGATCTCTCCAGCAAGTTCTTACTTAAAAGATTCCCATCTTCTCTCCTCACTGTAAGTCTGGCCTTGAGCCCCGGAAGTTGCCGTTCTCCTTCTGTGAAACGTCCTAAATGCGCAGCAAAGTGTTATACCCGACTGCACACTTCGGTTGGTAGAGTCTTAGGCGAACGCGGTGAGAATGGGGCGAAGAGGAAAGAAATCCCAATTCCTCGAAGCTGGGAGACTGTTCTTCGGCATGAACTTCAGCAGGAGAAGTGTGTCTCCGCCGCATCACACGCACCACACCTGGGAGGCATTTTCCAGTGCGAGGGGTCACATGTTTCAAAGGCACCCTCTCCTTCTCACCCAGATGACAAATGCCCGCAATCATGCTCAGCCACTGTGCACAGCCGTGTGAAATCTGGGGGGGATCAAATCAGCAAACGTCGCCTCGAAGCAATTTCCGCAGACCTGTGGTCACGGCCAAAGCAACGTGCTCCTGAATTCCGTGATGTGCTCCCGCGTGGGCCGGGTCCCTGCACCGTGAACTGAGCTGGGGGTGGCGTCTGAGGAGCTGCTGGGGGCTCGGAGTCCAAAAATGGGGGTGGCGCTCCCCAAACAGAGGCCTTGTGGACACTTAAAACAGTAAAAACTATACATAAAACAGAAGAGAATCCTCTTCCTTCCATCAAAGGCTGTTCTACATTATATATGAACACATGGTTCTAGCCTTCTTAGGAGCATGAGTCAAGATGCAGGAGTAGATTTTATTTCTAGTTCTGTTTGCGTCTTCGGGTTTATAGGCAGGAACTGGCGAGGGCACGTGAACCCCCAGTTTTGCAGCAGCTGAGGCTGGTCACTGCGGTTAGGCCAAGACTCGGGAGACTAAGTCCCCGGATTTGATTTCCAGATCAAAGTATTTCCGCCGCACGTTTCAGGGGGAGGCTCCCCAGGAAGACACACTCAAGGCGGCTGCGCTCCAGTTAGAAATGTGCCCAGATGTCGAGAGGCTACTGTTTGCAGCTGGCTCCGCGGAGCCTCGCGCAGCAGAATCAGGACCTTTCAGTTTGCATGGTTTGCAGACCTCACCTCGAACTAAACGGTTTTCTAGTGCAATTTCCTGCAGAATCTGCTCGCGTTGCGTTTTTCTCAGTGTGTATTTCCAATTTGCTTTGCTTTGTTTAAAAGAAAAACCACCGTACGCTGACGCTCAAGAGGGGAGACTGTCCTAAAAATGCACAGGAATCCCAACATTTAAGAACAAAAAATACGGCAGGAACTTGAACCTCGGAGCCCGTGGGCTGGGATCTGTGCCTCTGTCTCATTTCCCCGTATTCTCTCTGCAACGGGCACCCTCGGCGCCTTGACTACTACTCTTCCAATTCTTCATTCACAACTCAGTTTGTAACCCCGTTTCCAGAACCTCCTTTCAGGAGGCGGAGGAGAGCATAAGCATAAGAGGTGGGGTACGTGGTGGTGGGCAGAGGCTTGACTTGGGGTGGTGAACACACGACATGTTACACGGGTGCTGTGCTCTGGAACTGTGCACCTGAGACCTGTATCATGTTGTTAACCAGTGTGACCCCAATACATCCCATTTAAAAAATCCAATTTCAGGGAATCAATCCACTTGGTCTACCTTGATTCAGGGTCCTGTCCCTGGTTACATCAGTTCCAGACAGAGTCCCAGTTCACCTGGAACTTTGTTCTGTACTTAAAATCTATTTGGATAGTTTGATACATTTTTTCAATGGAAAATAAGATTAGGAAAAAAAAACACCTTTGTGTTTTTGTATGTGTCGCTAATTAATGATCTTCCACGACAAAGTCCTGGTCCGAGTCGGTTATTTAATGGTGGGGTTGAACTGCCTTGTTCTGCACACTTCTTCCCGCTCAGTCAATCATGCATTAGCGGCTCTTTCGGCAAAAGAAAAAATTATATAGGTTGTTCTGAAAAGGGCAGAATTTCAAAGAAAAGTAATCCATGACCTTAAAAACTCCAAATGGGGAAAAATGGCCAGAATTTAATCAGTCACAGAGTTCAAAGGCTTTCTTTTTCTATAATTGAACTTCAATTATTTTCTTTAATAGATTTAGAGGGATTTGTGAGCACTTTCTGATAATGCTACATTGCAAGACTTGCAAGAAGGGAAAGACTCGACACACAAAACGGTGTTATAATTGAGGGTCACAGAGACCATCATCTGCTGTGGCAGTTTCCATAGTGATTTGCAGAGCAAAATCCTGTGTGCTCCCCAGGATCACCTTTATTACATAGAAAGAGACACACCTTTGATCAAACTAGATCAGGCTGACATAGCGTTTTTCATTGATTGATTTCAGGGCGAGAGAGGAAAGGAGGAGAGAGGAGAGAGAGAAAGAAAGGGGGGCGGTGATCACTACTCAGATACTTCATGTGTACCTCGAGTTTGTGGCACATTTAATAGGTTCTGAGTCACGTTTGTGTCATCGAACAGCTGGAAGGTGTGGCCGCTGGCTTGATGGGGTAGGACAGAAACACACTGAAGAGGATCGAAGTCCTTTCTGTTCGCAGTGTGGCCATCATGGCAGAGTGCATGCAAGCACACGGAAAGGGTATTTGGTCTGTGTGTACACTCTGAACAAGAGCGTGTATCTAACGGTCTGAGGGAGGCGGAGGAAGCGGAAAGGAGAGGCATCCTATGGGCCACAAGCACTGCCCCTACGAGAACCTGGAGGAGCGAGAGCGGGAGAGCCGGCTGGAGATACTGGTCGGTCGGTCGGGTCTAGAAGAAGAAACTGACTGGGCCAGGCCTGGAGGGGTCAGTCGCTGCAGCTGGCCAGCGACTGGGGAGGGGTACAGGGCACTTGAGCAGGAGAAAGAGAAACCAGCCACCCGCTCTTCTATGGATCCAGAGAGTTCAGCCGCAGAAACAGAGAAAAGTGGTGTTTCTGGGTGAGGAGTGAAGTTGTAATTGACAAAACGAAGGGGTCATTGAAATGGCTGAAATGGAGCTCAGGTGAGAAAGGACCCATCACGGGACTTTCTATTAAATACGAGGAACCCAAGAGGCCTTGAGCTTGGCCCTCGTTCACTTTAGTAACAAGAAGACGCTTCCTTACAAAATGGATATTCAGGAGGAAGTGTGGGAGAGAAGTGTAAGTTATATGTTTACTGTAACCCTCCTATTGCCTTTGTTCAAAACACAACACCCCTCACTGCGTCCCCCCACCAAGTCCCGGAACCCAGAGGCAGTCAGTGAGTATAGGCCGGGCTCCTACAATGAACAGCAGTTACAGGTGCAATGCGCCGTTAGAGACTCATTTCAGAAGGATGCCTGTCTTGGATCTGTACAGGCAGGTACCCTAGTAAAAATGAGAAGTGTTCAGTGTCAGAGTCAGTAAATCAGGGTGAATTATCTAAACCACAGTTTACTCCTTGGCAAACAGAATGACAGTAATTACCTTTTACGGCTACTCTGAGGTTTATAGATAATTAATGCAAAGGAATCAATACACCTTGATCATTTACTATACATTGTGTCATTGTACTGCTACAAGAGGCTTCACAATCAACATCCTCTAATCCATTGACCAGAAGTGCTTAGATATAAATGAATAAAACAATGTGAACTGACCTTCAGTTTTACTTGATGTTTAAGCTTTGCTTGATTACCTTCAATTTGATTAATTAATCAAAATAGGGGAATTTTGGAATATGAGGTTACAGACTATTACTATTAAATGATTACCTAAATTGCACAACATATTTTTTAAATCACGAATTCACTAAGTAAGGTGTATTTATCAATAATCCACTGGGGTATTTATAAAATATAAGGGTGAGCAGTAAATTTTGTTAATGATTTATTGAGCCAAATTCACATACTATTTTAATTATTTATTTTTACTTTGATATGTTTTCTAGTGGAATGATTATAATTTATTTCTTTACTTGAATCAAAGTATGCTTGATTTTAAAGGAAACAATTCCTTGCATTTACTTTATCAACAGTGTTGTGTACCTACAACTTCTATCTACTTACAGAATATTTCTCACCATATCTCAATTTATTTGTCGCAGACAGTAGCTTATTTTCAATACTATCCATTTAGAATTCAAGTAACAAAGAGAAAACTATGTCAAACCCGTCATTGATTAAGATGTTTCATAAATATTTAATTCCGCTGATAATCATCAACATTTCTCCGTAATATGTGGTAGCAAAAATAGTTTCTAAATTGGAAAGGAAACCAATTATATGCAATCACTCAATTTTAGGAAGTATGTCTTCTCATGAAAAGTATTTAAACACCATATAAAAATGAATTTAGAAGTGAGTCACTTGCATGTCAGATCAGCATTATAGAAATGCATATTAACACTTACTACAAACTTAAAATCCAAACATAATTATATTTACTCTAAAATGTGGCATATGTTTTACTTTGAATGCATTTTGAGCTTATGATTTTTATTGCTAGTGCAATGTTGATTATATTTGTGATACATTTTGCTCCTTCAGCTCCTAGCTCTGGCTCAGGGAACGGAGAGGGGGAAGGTGTGCACGGACACTTGGTCTTAGGAGATAAAGTAGATGCTGACTTGAGGGCCACCAGTTCTGAAGATGGAAGACAGGAGTTTAGAAAGAGCAACACAAGGGCACCGAAGGCTAGTGTTGCTGGTCAGCTTCTCTGCCTTGATGTTTTCAGATGTTGGGTAGAGGCTTATATTATCAGGCTGTTATTACTGGGTGCTCTGTTTAATTTGTTGTTACTGGGTGCCATGGAAAGATGATGGAGAAAGAAAGGAAAGAAAAGAAATAAGGGAAAAATAGGGGTTCTGGATAGCAAATATGTAATGGACTTGGAAAGAAATTAAGGCAACTGAAGTCAGAGGAAAAAAAATGAATTGATTCTAGGTGGTTTATAACTAAATATACATTTTATAATTTCTACCTTCTATACACACACACACACACACACACACACACATACACACACTGAGTGGCCAGATTATTATGATCTCTGAATGCATAATAAATGGCTACTCAGTGTATATCCTATAGAATAAAAGGCTAATTTGCAAATTGTCCCCTCAACCAGGAGTTCAACCAGCAGGCAGGCCAGCCAACTGTCCATGTCTGTCCCCTCCCCCTGGCCAGATTACACACACACACACACACACACACACACACACACACTGAGTGGCCAGATTATTATGTGTTCAGAGATCATCATCATCATCATCTGGCCACTCAGTGTACATAAAAACCTAAGCCACTGAACGACTGGAACGCCTGGTTGACCAGTTGCTAAGACGCGCACTGACCACCAGAGGGCAGATGCTCAATGCAGGAGCTGCCCCTGGTGGTGAGTGCGCTCCCACCGCAGGAGCACCGCCCCGCCAGAAGCCGTGCTCACAGCTGGCGCGTGAAGCTGTGGTGGCAGGAGCCTCTCCTGGCTCTGCAGCAGCGCTACCAAGTGGCAAGTGGCAGCAGGTGCAGAGGGGCTGGGATGAGAGGCAGCAGAGCTGCCCCTGGCCTCGGCTTCCACACTGCTACATGCCTTGGGGGTTGGGGGAGGGCAGTATCAGACTGCCAGCCTGTGGGAATTGGGCTGAAATCTGGCAGTTCGACATCCCACGAGGGATCCTGGATTGGGAGAGGGTGCAGGCCAGGTTGAGGGACCTTCCCTGTGCACAAATCCGTGCACCGGGCCTCCAGTATACTGTAAGAAGTGGCGTTACCATTCTGAGAATGGATACCAATAAACGGGACCTGAGCGGGAGTCCCCCATTTGCTGTGCTAAATTAGAGCATTACCAGATGGGAAAAAACACACATCCAAAACATTAAAAATATATCAGGACTCCAAGCCAGCACACATTACATAGAACACTCTTTTAGATAATAGTTTATTAAATATGAGAAAGCACTCTAAAATTAAGGACAGCTATTCAGAAAACCTTGCTATAAATAGTTGAAAAGTAATTCTAATAACTTGCAATATTAACTGCTGAATGAAGCGCATTTTAAAATTTAATCTATGTTTGCACACTTAACACACCTCCTAGGAATAATAAAGGCAATTGTTATATTACTTAAAACTCGAGATAACTTTAATTTATTATAATCAAGTCAAGCATTACTGCTGCTCAAGCACTGCTATGTAACTGGTTATTCATTATGCATTTTCACCTTCTGTAGAATAAGGAAATTTCACTGTTTGGGTGAATTGGTTTTGCTTGAAGACACCAGTTTCATGCTGCAGCAGAATTAAACTAAGCCAATGCAGCAAAATCTGTTTATTCCACTGCCAGGCTAAATGACCCAAAGTTAGAGGAGTATGCTCACTTTGATTTCACCCGAGTTCCTGTGACTTAAAAATGTTTTACACGTTAATTAACCAGAATCTCTTTTAATGAATAGAGTACATTTGTTTTGCTGATCAGAATAAAATCATGTCATAAGTAATATTTTTAGAAAATTACTTTTATTATTGACAACATGACCTTGGTAAATTTCCCAGAGGATACTCATAAATCTTCTTTGCTCATTTTAAACTATTTAGTAGTACTTTACTTATTGTTTGCCTTACTTCACCTAATTATACTTAAATGATTCCACTTATGTTATCTTATCTATACAAATGCACACCTATACAAATAAAGGTCTCCCTCATTTACTAACTCACTGAGCTTCTCTGTTTTCTATGAGTGTTATCTTTCTTGTGATTAACATACATTCACATCTCCATGATCTATGGAAAAACATAGATTGCTAAAATATTAGCGCTGAGAATCTTGGCTTTTAGAGTTTTTTAAAGAATTATAACCTTCTGACGTCTTCTAAAGTTTTCTAAAATATAAACATTAGGTGTTATTTGAGAGGATATTTCATTAGCAGGAATAACCACTATAAAATTGTAAAACAATACTTTTAAAGTAACCCTAAATTTTTCCTTACTTAATTAATGAAGTGGCTCACCGTATTCTCTTCCACATATTTTATGGTGGGTGTTTGGGACTGGTCTTAATGAGCAATTTTGTCTTGAATCGTGGTGTAGCATGGGTCTTCTTCATATGACGACAGTAAACTACACTGCTACACTTTGCTACACCGAGGAGCAGTACATGGTTCCTAAGACCATGGGAAATAGGTGTTTTCCAATAGTCTTAGGAGACCCCTGTGAAAGGGTCCTTTGACCCACAGGTTGAGAACCGCTGTTCTATACAGATGTAATCAAAGTGAGTGCAAACACCCCTGAGAAGGAAGCGAGTCTGGTGTTTTCCAGGGAAAGCCAGGAGGGGGATGGGAAGGCGGATAACTTCTCAGTCCGGAGAGAAAGTGTGTAAGACTGTCAGGGCCTCCAGTGGCTGTAGAGGCAATCCTTTATAAATCATTTCCATCTGTTGTCATTTAAATGCACCATTCAGGTTCTCTTCCTCATTTGCTTTACATGTTTTTTTAAAACACGCCACCCATTGAAGATACTTGGGATGAATGGAGGCTTTTGTCTCCCGATTCCATTTATCTGCTTTTAAGTACTTATGGCCCTGCTGTTTTCCCTCTGGCTTTTCATCTGATGACCCCACCCTATTCTTTTTTTTTTTTTTTTGCAAAAGGTTTTGAATAAAATTTCTTTTCAAGATACTTCATTAAATAGGTTATCAAGATACTTCAGTAAAAATTTTTAAAAAGAAAATTTTGATAAATAAAAAGAAAAAAAGAAAGTGTTCCTGGAACCAAACGATACAAAAGAAAAATGAGGTGGAAAGTAAAACACGTAATATGTGAGAGAATTACTGTATATTGCTTGAAAGGGTAAAAAAACTGTTGAGGATATGTAGCAGTTTTAGCTGGTGTGGTCCGAGAAGACCTCATGAAAAGCAACAGAGTGAACTATTTGGATATTTGCTGAACTTGGTTTTAGTGGATATTCTAGCACAAAAATTGGAATCCAGGGTTAGGCCAATCATGTTTTGTTTTTAGTTAAACAATTCTTCTCATAATTTTTTATAGTAAAAAATGGTATAAGATTTGGCCTCCCATATCTTTGTTTTAATAATATTTTTAATAATATAAAATGCTAAATAATTTTAAAACATCCTAATAGCAAACACAATGCATTATTAATAAATTACAGAGAAAATAAGAAATGTATAATGAGTTGCCCAATGTGTATTTATCAAACAATTACAGAAAATCACAAGCAAACTGTAGGGCAAGCGAGAGGAAAAACATTTCAGATAAGAAACTAGATGCAAAATGCTGTGCAAACAGAAACCCATTTAGACATTATTGCATTTTCTCCCCATAGTTTCTCATGGACTTATCACAATTCAAGAGAGTTACTGCATCTATTTTTAAAAATTTCTTCTAGAAGCCAAGTCCTGAGACACTATCCTTAATGCTATGTTTATGCTGATGTTTGTACATTTGTTACATCTTGGGTTAGTTACACTGAATAAACATTTAATGATATAAAAATGATTTGGAGCAGTGGTTTATTTGGGTGAAAGCTGCATTGAACATTCTGATGACTAAGACACTTCTTTCAAAGGAGGAGGAATCCAGCACGTGAAAATGGATGAGTCTGCCAAAAATGTTATCACAGGAACCAAATGTTTGGGGTTTGCAAAAGAGCAAAGCCAGAACGCAGGCATGGGAAATCCATTGTGAGCTAGCAACTCAGTTCTGAACGTTTTACTAATCAAGAGTGTCAAACACATATTTAGGAAATTCGTGCTAAGATGTTTTGATCATTTCAATGTGTGCAAATATCAAGTCATTATGTGTACAATTGAAATTAATAGAATGTTACTAGAGGCCCAGTGCACAAATTTGTGCATGGGGAGGCTCCCTCGACCTGGCCAGCAATTGGGGCTGATTGGGGCTGTCTCACCCAGACCCTATTGGGCCAATCAGGGCTGGCCAGGGGGGAGGGACTGCAGGAGGTTGGCCGGCTGTGGGAGCGCACTGACCACCAGGGGACGGCTCTCCCATTGAGCATCTGTCCCCTGATGATCAGTACGCATCATAGCGACCGGCTGACCGGTCATTCAGTTGCTTAGGCTTTTATATAGCTACTAGAGGCCTGGTGCACAAAATCTGTGCACGCGGAGGTGGGGGGGTTCCTCAGCCTGTGCCCTCTCACAGTCTGGGAGCCCAATGGGGATGGCCAACTGATGGTGTAGGCCCACTCCCCAAGCAGTCAGACATTCTTAACACTGTGGGAGCGCACTGACCACTTGGGTAAGCTCCTGCGATGAGAGTCTGCCCCCTAGTGGTCAGTGCATGTCATAGTGACCAGTTGGTCTGCCATTTGGTCAATTTGCACATTAGCCTTTTATTATATAGGATAATATGTCAATCATACTGCAATTTTAAAAAACAAACACATGAAACTGGCACTTTAATACTTTTTGTCAAATTCCTCTTAAAGGTATAAAATAACACATCACGAAAGGTCAATTTACTAATTAGATTTCAAAGAAGGGCAAATCATAGGTAAAATAAAAAATTTAGAAACACCTGTGTATTTCAGTAAAATAAATCTTTAAAACTAATTAAATTAGTGACTTTAACACAATAATTAATAATTTAAGCATTTGCCCAACATATCTGAGCTGGTTCCCAGGAGATTCTTGAGAAATATGCTGATTAATTTCATTTTAGGTGATTCATAAAATGTTCATTTTCTCAGATATTTGTAAATTAAACTATTTTACCATGATTAGAGATTCACATTCAGTAAGAAAAAATAATTCAGCACCTAATTTTCTGCATCCTTCACCCAGTTTCTCCCGAGGGTATCTTCCTGCAAAACTGTAGCCCAATGTCACAACCAGCTGTTCACATGATACACTAAAGACAGAGAGCATCTCGTCAACACTAGGGTCCTTCATGGTACCCTTTTGTCTGAAAGTCTTGAGTCTCACTCTCTGCTACTTGCTATAAAATGAACTGCAGATGTTGGAGAGCAGAAGTCTTGGTCCTATTTTAGCTTTTAAGAGCTGCAGCAATGCCTGCCAAAAAGCATGACCGCTGCAAAGAATAAAAACCACTCCAATTATTTTGTGTTATGTAAATAAAAACTTATTTAAATAAAATTCAGGCAAGAAGAGAAGAAAAAAATAGAGTGAAAACAAGAAGGAACTAAGCCACATATCAGGATCCCAGAACAGTTTCTTTCAACAAATGGCTTCTTTCCTTCTGTCCTCAACCCCACTCACGTGCTTACCTTCCTCTCATATTACCATACAGGTGGCTCTAAACCTAAAGGTGAAAGACTTTAATTCAAGGGAATCTACTCATAAGTTCTACGTCTTTTAGTTCAAATTATCAAAAGATTATGAATCTGGTCAGTGATTTGAGTGTGTCCTTTGAGCAAATGTAATTAAGGAGTAATTTTCCAATAATAGCAGAAATTAAAGGCAACATCTAATCTCAACTATATAACATGGCTACTGTCCATGGAAAGCAATAAAAATATCAAATTTGAACACAGGCATAGATTTAAAATACAATGTCAAATCCAGAGAGAATGCAGTAATTGAAACAAAATCAATTTCTAACTTATAAATTGGAATAGTGGAATAAAATTATGCTAATCTAATGTATTTGCCTTATTGTGTTTTCCAGTTCATTAGGCTACATGCATAAATATGAGACGGTTATTTTCCCTTTGATAATACTCCTTACATTATTTGCTTTAAATTGATTTGCTTCCTTTAAGTACTGCCAAAGCCTTTTGAAACGTTCTGTTCTCCAATGAGCTTTCGCTGCCTGTTATATTTTCCATTTATTTAGTTTTGCTCACATCGTGTACAAGGCATTACTAATTACCTTATTTACTTGTAGTATGAGGATATAGAACTGAAGTATCTCAAATTACATCCTCGTTTGTTTTCCAGAGCTCCATGCTCAATAAGAACATAATAAAATTCGAGGATTCGATCTCTAATAGTAAATACCTCTGAGTTTCCCAGTTGCTTACGTCCTTGAAGTGCTAATTCTCTGACCCAAATTAACTTTGCCTTTGTCCTGCTTATTACGCCGTCATTACACTTATCTTTTTTTCTTCACACTTACCATTTTCTTCTCTTTCACTACTGAATGATTATTTCTGTTTCCTTAGTGGGAATGTCTCATTTTACTGAGTGGTTCATGGTTATGCCAATAAGTGAAATATTAGGCAAATAATACAAAGTGATAACAGATGCTATAAAGACTAATAGCATAAATCTTACTTGAGTAATTCTCCTGATATCTTAATGTACAAATCAGAACCAACCTTCAGGCATTGAAATAAAGCTAAACAACTTAGAAAAGCTTTTTGAAACATAAAAATGTCAGATTATCATAATTCTCAAAGTAAAAATATTTGCTTGCAAAATTGGGTAGGGATTTTTTTTTAGTCATGTGTACTGTCATTATTAAATTAGAGAAAAAGTCAATCGAGTCTTTCAGCTAGCAAAAAATTAAGCCCTGTTGATGAATAAATAAGCCCTGTTGTTACATAACTTAAAATAATATTATTTCATATAACTTAATATCATCTAATAACTTAAAATAATTTAAAATTTGTTTCAAGGTCTATATGTAAAAGAAAAGTATCATATACTATTATTGTTCCTTATGTTTAATGTCATAAATGTAGTTTATAAAATTATTTTATTAAGATTTTTCTCCTTTCTATTGATTATGGATGCAAGTACCTGCAAGGCCACCAGGCAGTTCACGTGCCTGTTAACTTTACCGTGAAAAACTAAAGGCATAGTGGCACTGGTTACGGTTTCTCTCTGTTTCGTGAGAATCCCACATTTTGTGCTCAACGCACTGAAACTACTTTGGGGCTCTCGTTTTCTTCTCCCCGTGTGCTTCCCAACACAAGTTTAGAATAAAATAACCTAACGGAATACTATTTAGCAGCTCATTTTCAGAGTGAAATTCAAGAATCACCAAGCCAAGCCTTCCTGGGCCCACATGCTCTCTCTGACAGACACATTCCACAGGTCCAACTCCCTGGCCCAAGACTGAAGCCATCACTCTTCTCCCCTCTCCCCGCCCCCGGCCGCCCCTGCACCTCAGGTCGGGCCTCTGCGGACTCCCTGATCTGTAAGGCACTTTCAATTCTTTTTAATATATTTCATTGATTTTTTACAGAGAGGAAAGGAGAGAGATGGAGAGTTAGAAACATCAATGAGAGATAGACATCAATCAGATGCCTCTTGCATGCCCCTACTGGGGAGGTGCCCGCAACCAAGGTACATGCCCTTGACCGGGATCGAACCTGGGACCTTTCAGTCCACAGGCCGATGCTCTATCCACTGAGCCAAGCCGGTGTTGGCGGCGCTTTCCATTCTTAATGCCTTTCTCGGTAGGACGGTTTCAGGGTTGCAATATCCTTACACACTCCCGGCTCCGCATTTGGAGCTGTCAGTTAAAGACATGCTTCCAGGTAGGGCAGCTTCGAGCTCCTTCCTCCCCGCTGACTACTTTTTCTTCTTTAAGTACGCGGTGAACAGCCAAGTCTCGCCTCTGGGCTTTCTCTCTGGCAGACGGCACTTGCTTCAGATTTAAGGAATCGCAGGAAGCCAAGAATAAAAGTGGGATAAAGAAAAAGCCCAGGAAGCATCGAGGGAGGGTCTTTCTCTGCACACAGGTCTTCCCTGAAATGAGACTAAAAATATAATGATCGATGTCTCTGCAAAACTGCGAGCTAAAAGCCTATGACTCCCTGGAAATCTCTATTTTTTTCAACAAGTGCTAGACAGAATGCAATGAAAAAGAAGAAGAAGCTGGGAGAGGCTAGGCTAGGGGATGTATCCTTCTCCAACATTACCTTGAATAAATATTTTAAGATTGTAGTGGTTATTTTGAGACTCATTGCCACATGTCTTTGGGAGTCTCTTACTGTAATGTCATGGCCATGATTAATGCATTTATTATGACATTTTTATGTATGTTGACTCTTTTCAAATTCTAAATTAAGATAAATGTATTAATTAGTGAATTGATTCATAAACAGAGCCTACGTTAACATATTTTCGGTTATTTAACCATGTTTTTTGCTAGCTGCAGGACGCGATTGACTTTTATACTCTAACTGGATAGTGACAGTACACATCAGTAAGATTAAACTTCACAGACTACTGTCTCTCCTATAGGACAATGATCAATATAATTTATTTCAATAAAGGTTGGAGAAAATCAAGCTATTTTATTGGCTATACACTGAGAGAGGGGAGAAGAATTACAATGTTACAGGGCCCTGCTTATTGTGAGGCTGGAGTTAGGTACTAACTTATTTTATAACTTTTTCATATTCTGTTAATATCATGGAGTAAGATTCCAAGGTGATCATTAAGTAGAGGACATCATTTTCAAACAGATAAAGGGGACAAACAGCTTGAGAAAAACTCTGACCCAAATGAAGGCCATTCTGAATAAGCATAAAGTGGGGCTAATGGAACACACAGACTGAGGTGTGGGATACATCTTGAGGTACCAATGATCCCCATAAATATGAACGCCCTGGGAAGCTATATGCTGTACGATTTTATATAAAAGCAAAGATGTCGGACAGCCTAAGCTTTAATTCAAAAAGCTTTCTTAAGAATACGAATAAGGAAATGTAGAAAAGATTTAATTCTTCCCAAGTCTTGATGAAATCAATTACTACAAACTCAATTGTGCTTTGATAAACACTAGCAGCATCTACTTAAGCAAAGCACTTCAAGATACAATAAAACAGCAGCCAAATATAATTTCCATAGATTTCTTGGTTTCCCTGCCAATATTCTATTTCTTAATTATTAAAAGTAAATATTATCCATGAACTCTCCACTGTGAAACACAACTAAAATACACACTTCCTTCCCATCTTTTGCCAACATTCACCATATCATTTTTTCTATGTGACTTACTATTTCCCTAAAACTCTATTAAGGTATTTTGTGGGTTATTTTTTTAAATCTTTATTGTTGAAAGTATTACAGATATCTTCTTTCCTCCAATTCTAGCCTGCACCTGCCTCTCACCCCAGGCCTTCCCCATGGTTATGCTTATATGCAGACAGGTTCTTTGGTTAATTTTTTCCCAGCCACCCTTATTATTGTACATATCATGTGAATTAAGTATGTTATTTTGTTGTCTTAATGAGAAGGAAATATACTGTATGTATTTTATAAATCAGCAGAATAATTGAGAAAAAACAGTGAATTTCCTTCTTGGCAAACAGCTTCAGTCCTTGAGTTTTCTTCACTTTAGCGTTTTCCTTAGAGATCCGTTGCAGTGTAGCCACAGAGTCACTGAGCTGTTTTCCTGATTACACTGTTTATACTCCCGTACAGGACAGAAATATTCTGATGCTCCTCTGTACAAGGCTCTCGTGTTTTAACACTGCACAAATCTCTCACTTTATCTGTCTTAACCATCTTTTTAAAAATATATTTTACTGATTTTTCACAGAGAGGAAAGGAGAGAGATAAGAGTCAGAAACATTGATGAGAGAGAAACATCGATCAGCTGCCTCCTGCACACCCCCCACTGGGGATGTCCCCGCAACCAAGGCACATGCCCTTGACCGGAATGGAACCTGGGACCCTTCAGTCCGCAGGCCGGAGCTCTATCCACTGAGCCACACCGGTTTCAGCTTAGCCATCTCCCTTCATTCACGGCACCTGTACACAATAGGGGCTGCTCTAAGGACTGCAATGCTGTACACTCCCTTGCAACTTGTTTTGTCACCTCTCTTTCCTCTTCCTTAGGAAAAATCCAATCATGGCCCCAGCATACAAGGTCAGGAGTAGAGTCTGGATCTACTAGGAAAAGCAGGTGATATCCGTCACTAACTTCCCGCATCATGTTATGAAGAACACACCCAGCCTTTGGTCTTTAAACATGTTTTCTAGCAGAACCATGTCAGAACATATGTGGGGAATGGGTGGGGGTGGAGGGCCAGTTCCGTGGCTATTTCTCTCACTTCAGCAGCGTTTTAGGACAGGGCGTGGCCTATCTTTCTGACAACGTTAACTGGTCACCGGGAGTCTTTGGGCTCCAGCTCAGTGCGATGGGACTGAGGACTAGCTCAGGATTGAGGACCGTGTCCCTTGGATCTGGGGGGCCTGAAGGCTATGGGATTTGGGACTCCTCGATCCCCATTCTGAATGAACCAGACCTCAGGCTCCCAGATCCCGTGCATGCTGCCTGCTCTCTTGGGCTGGCCTGGGTCACCTATGCTGGAACCGCCTGTCCCCTCACTCTGCTGGAAAATGCTACTCATGTCACAGCTTTGCTCACTTTTGTTGTGATTGTTTGTTTCCAGAAACCACCCCTGACCCTTCTTAGACTTGTATTTGCACCCGGCTTCTGAAGTGCCACGCTGCTACTGCCATACACATTTTATAAACATCCCACCGTGTTGGCAGGGATTTGTTTTAAAAATATATATATATTTATTGACTTCAGAGAGGAAGGGAGAGGGAGAGAGGGATGGAAACATCAATGATGAGAGAGAATCCCTGATCAGCTGCCTCCTGCACGCCCCCTACTGGGGATCAAGGCATGTGCCCTGAGTAGTAATTGAACCCTGACCTCTTGGTTCCTAGGGTCGACTCTCAACCACTTAACTAGGCCCTGTGGGCAGTGGGCAATGGTTTTTATGTGGTCCCTTCACTGGCCTGGGAGCTCTTGGGCGGCAGAGGCCACTCTTTTTAGCCCAGCTTCCCAAGTGACAGCCACCAGCACATCCTGTGTCACGGATGCTAAACAGCCATGGCAGCCAAGAGAACGGAGACAGTGCTTTCTCTCCGTGCTGGCAGTGCGTGTCCTCTAAACTCCCTCCATCCTCACTGCACAGCGAGGAGGCAGCGCTCTGTCTCCGGCACAGAAGGGAGCAAAGTGAAGTGTGAGGAGTTACCTCCTTCCTGAAGCTCACGCCTCTAGTCATTCTGAGGCCGGTCATGGTTCCTGGCCTGTCTCCTCCGAAAGGTCACGCCCTTTTCAGCAGCCCCGGCCGAGCGCAGGCTGCGGCTGAAGCAGAATGGTAAGAGGATGCCTGGCGTCCACGTGCATTATTCAGGGGCTGGGAAGGAAAGGCATCTGAGGACAGGGGAGGCCAGAGGGGAGGAGGACCAGGAGGAGGAAAATGAGTGGCCAGACCGACTGGAGTAGAATCTGGAAGTGATGCTGAAGGAAGCGGGGGAAGCAAATAGCAGGTTTCACCAGACCCCGAGGTGAAACCTCAGGCCTTCCCACCCTGCTCACGTGAGGCGGTAGAAAGCTGTTCTCGTGATCTGAGTCCAGGGAGAGTGCATGCACTTATGAACACCAGAAAGGAAAGGGGGGAGGAATCACAGGTTTATTTATCAGACATCAGGGGTAAAGGAGATGAAAAGGACAAAGCCTTTCCGTATTTTTCTGTCTTTCTAATTACAAATTACAAATCCTCTGATAGTATATGACCGTCACGTCACTTCGAGTGATGGTTAATGTTATGTGTTGATGGGGCCACAGGTGCCCAGACAGTTGATCAAACATGATCTTGGGTGTGTCCAGGGGGTTGATTCTGGATCAGATTAACATCTGAATTAGTACACACACACACACACACACACACACACACACACACACATCTCATTGGTTCTGTGTCTTTGGAGAACCTTGGTTCATATGCTTTTTGTACATGTTCTATCAAGCCAAACATAAAAGAAAAAATTCAGCAGTGGGATGTAAGACATTCCCCATGGCCGCCACCATTAAGGGCTAAGAAGTGCCAACTGCATCTGAAGGAGGCCCTTTCAGTAGTCAGTCAGTCTTTGGAGCACAGAGAAGTGGACACCTTTGCCTTACCTGAACACAACCAGTCATTATTGCTCATCAAATAGAAAAGTAGAGAAGAATATACCTGGGGAATTGAAGTGGTTATGTATCTAAGAAGAAAACAACACTCTATTTCAGCAAATGTGAAGGCAGATGCTGGGGCAGCTGATTCAAGTAACAAGACAAAGATGAAAGAATTAAACTTTCATTAACTCACTGGGATGGCTCAAGCAAATTCTAAACCAGAGACAATGCCATGGCTCCTCCCGTACCCCTTCCCCACCCCACTTTCCCCAATGGAAGGCACTAGTGCTAAAAACTGGAGCTCTTGGTTCATTATCCCATGAACTTTCTTCTACATCGCAATATTCTGAAGCCAAGAGCTGTAGCATACATTGTTATAAAAATAGTAGAAAGCTCAACAGCGGCAGCAGAGTATGGAGTACCTAGCGATTTTCCATTTAAACTGCAGAAAACCAAAATCAATGCGAAAACTATCCTACCCAAAGAGGCATAGGGATAAGAATTAGACTTCTCTTCAAAAATCATGCAAGCAAGAAGAGTTTGGACTGAAATATTTAAAGCATTGAAAGGGGAAAAATAGAATTGCATATTGCCTTATCTTTCAAAGTGAAGGAGAAAGAAAGACTTCTCAGTCAAAAACTGAATAGTCAACTTAGAGACCATGCTTCATGTCAGCGTGGTGTATGTTATAATTAATATCATCAGAGTGTTGACTAAAGCAGGGAAAATGGAAGCGTTGTCTGCATTGGCAGCCATTAGAGGAGAGAAGCGGGTTGACAGGACTGGCTGGCTGCTCCCGGGACTGGGGTAACCGGTTGCTAAGGAGTCACAGGGTGAGTACCACCGTCTGCACAGTGAGCAACCTTTTTCTCCGTGTTGTCCTATTTGATAATCCTCCACTGGAGATTGGCATTTTCCTTTTCGTTTTAGCAAATGTGTAAGAATGCAATCCTGGAGAGTGACCCTGCCACACCCCCTCTTCTGATGACTGAGGTGTGGATTTTCCGGTTTGGACTCGAAGAAAGCAGTATAATTTCCACCCCTTTCCAACTGTTCAGGACAGTGGTCGGCAAACTGAGGCTCCCGGTTTGCCACTGTGTTGACTAATGCGTTTGCCAACCACTGGTTTAGGACATTTCAGTGTAGTTCCCAGTAATCACATATATCCTTTGGGGCCAAATCAGTCCATTTAATCATTAGCTCCCTAATAGGTAAAGTCAATGTCACTTATTTTCAAATGTAGCACAGGATATGCAATGTAGATTATGACCCTAAATGTTTTTATATTGAAGTTAAAATAAGAAAAAAATAGCCCTCTTAGTGTGGCTCAGTGGTTGAGCTTTGACCCACAAACCAGGAGGTCCTGGTTTGATTCCCGGTCAGGGCACATGCCTAGGTTTTGGGCTCGATTCCCAGTAGGGGGTGTGCATGAGGCAGCTGATCAATGATTCTCTCTCATCGTTGATGTTTCTATGTCTCTGAAATGAATAAAAATATATTTTAAAGTTTTGTTACAAAATAAGAAAAAATTAATTAACGTTGAGGTGAGTGGTGTTAGTGATTAATTTTTTTGCTAAGGTGTGCAAGAGGAATACTGACTTCCCACAAATTAAATTGTGCTAGTAAATTATGTAAGACTGGGATTTAAAAATATATTTAATATTAAACAAATAACAAATTCCTGTATTGGATTTTTCTCATCTGTTGTAGAGGCTTGTAGGCAAGACTCCTACAGGGAAAGCAGATTTGAGACAGTCATTTCAGACAGCAAACTGTCACTAAAAAAGAACTTCAGGAAATTTTTTAGATAAAAGAGAGAGATAAAGATAGAGATAGAGATAGAAAGAGAGAGAGAGAGAAAGAAAGAGAGAGAGAGAGAAAGAGAGAATAAGTAATAACAATGCCAAGCTATTCCCATTGAGAGAAATCAGAGTAACTCAATAAGAATTGTAAAAAGCCACCTGGCATAGAAACCATGATTTTCAGTTGATTCTCTATCCTCTGCACCGAATAAACTGACACAGAGAATTCCTCCAGAATCATTTGAAAACCAATGTTATTACTGTTATCAATTCATGCTTAATTATCCAAAAAGAAAAGAGCAAAATCATTACCTTGAACCTCAATGTCAATACTTATTGGTGGAAGAGCTGGGTGTAGGGAGTCTGGGAGCTCTATACACTATTGTGCATCTGCTTACAAGTATAAAGTTATTTCAAAATAAAAGTTTTAAAAACAAAGATGGTGGGGCAGGAAGAGGAAGACGGGGGAGTCCTAAGGTGCCAAGATGTTCTCAAGGGTTTACTTTAATTTATCTAACAAAAGGGAGATGGCTGTGAAAGAAATGATAAGTAAACACAGGACACATATATACACATATATATATAAAAACCTGAAGAGGCAGTGCTTTCTGAAGAGAAGTACCTTTATTCTGTTAGGCTGTCAACAGAATGTTTTCAATATAAGTAACTGTATTTCATATCAGATCATTTCCTTGTGTTTTGTTAGAGTGTAGCTGTGTGTGTGTGTGTTCAAGCTACTACGGATTACAACTAAAATCTGGTATTTTAATTTCTATATACTAAAAGTCAAGTTCTTGTTTTGTCTTTAATTTCCTTTCTATTATTTATTATTTATTTTTACAAATTTCTGCTTCTGAGGAATTCACCAGCATATGTACAGTTTAAAGTAGAAAATTATTCATCAGCAAACTGAGATTCATCCACAAATCTCACCAAAGCTATTGCAAATGTATTTCTAGATCAACATTACAAATGAAAAACAATAAGAAGTGTCAAAATCTCTCAATGTACTAAAGTTATTATTTCATAAAAAACCTGCAAGTGCATGCTTTGTATGTAGAGCAAATTCTGGAATGCTTGGCTCTCTTACTTCCATATTCTGCACCAAAATAACACTGACTTGATTCAAGCGATAGCTTAATAGTGATTTGATTGGTCACAGCACTTTGCTCTCTGATGAAAAGCAGTCCCCATTTCTTAGTTCATTCCTCATCGTCACAAAGGAAATACGCAGCTACTGACAAGTAAATACCAGGAACATTCAGTGACTGAGACAGCTCGTGTGTGAAAGAAGCACCAGCAATGCCCTCAGAATAAATCTATCACCAGCGATACAATCATTGCTTTGATGATAAAAGTGGAGATTTTAGTAAGCATTGATAGCTCTCGAGTATCATACGGAGTTGCTCTAAAACTGTCAATAGGACATTTATCTTGAGGAGCCTGTGTTTGCTGTGCTGTTTTGACAGTCAGCCATCTGGGCTTACTTGAGTCTCACCAACTATAAGAAAATCTCGCCACTCTTAGAGAGTTCTTTTATGATGCAATATAGTTAATTCTATTCCTAAATTCCTGATACGTTTTTCTTTACCACTACAAATCAACCTAAAAATACTTAACCTTTGACTTACATGCTAATATTGCTTTTTAAGAGGCTTCATATTTTAAATTTGATATTTCCACATAAAGTAGTTGGGTTAGAATGGTAGCTGCACGTTGTTTCTTGTGTTTTTAGCTATTCAATATAGATAAGATGTACTTTAATTATTCCTTAAAAAGGAATAGTGTTTTTAATTTTCAGTAAGAAAAATTATGTGCAATAAGATGTCTTGGTATAGAGTCCATGATTGCTTATGAGGTACTAAAGAAATTCAAGTTTATATTAAATATTCTTTTCAAGAAAATGCATTGCTAGATAATGTGTATTTTTAATGGTTTAATAATCTCTTAGAAATAGAAATGGTTTGACATATTATAAATAACGACAACACACATGACTGGCATCATGCATAGCTTACTTCCTACAGTCTGTTTGCTCTTTATATTTGACAGCTGAAATGCAATGCACATTTGTGCCTCTGGGATATGGGTAAACCACCACTGAAAACATACAAGTCATACATGGTGTATTTTAAAGAGTGGGGCATCCAGTTATATAAAGATACAACAATGAAATTCCCGATAGACTCTTACTCATTCCGTTACTCGGGGGTGGGCTAGATGGGAACCGGAACGCGTTCCTCAGTTAATGGGGAGCACCCTGAGCTGCCCCCGTCACAGCTAATCACCCGCGGACAGCTGAGTCCTTTCAGGGCCTTTTTAGGCTTATAAACTAAGCTTCCCCCGGAGAACTGCTTCCAGTAAACATCGATGGCCCTGCCGTGGCCGCTTTTAACCTTTCACCTCGTTTGTTTCACACATTTGAAAAGGTTCACCTTTACTTCTGAGGCAGAGGCAGCTCCAGAGGGGCTGCTTTCTTGTGGGTGCTGTGAAATGGCCACGGCTGGCCACGGGCTGAAATCAATATGTGTCAGCACGCCATGCGGCCGCGTGGGGGACAAAGTCAGGCCTGATAGTGCCAGCCGATGCGGAGAGTGTGGAGCAGAGGAAATGGCCCTGCGCCCGTGGCAAGGGCAAGTCTGCCTCAACCCTTTTCCTGCCAACCTGGCAATGCCTCGCCAGTTCGGGTGGCATGGCGTCCAGTGCCCAGCCATTCATTCTCCCGTTACTTACTCTCCAGAAACTGGCACTGTACCCAATGAGGGACAGAAAAATGTCTAGTGCAGCCTTGTTTTAAAATGACCCAGGTCTCAGGTAAAATGAGCGAAATAGAGCCCGACCTCTGAGCAGAAATGAAGCGGACCAACATACTCCCCAGAGTCCAACAGCTGCCCGGATGCTTCCCTGAGGTATGCCAGCACTCTGCAGGTCTGCCGATCATGCTGCCACCCACCTCTCCCCACCCAACATTTTGCTTTTTAAAAAAATACATTTTATTGATTTTTTACAGAGAAAAAGGGAGAGGGAGAGAGAGTTTTAGAAACATCGATGAGAGAGAAACATCGATCAGCTGCCTCCTGCACGCCCCCTACTGGGGATGTGCCTGAAATCAAGGCACATGCTCTTGACCCAAATCGAACCTGGGACCCTTCAGTCTACAGGCCGATGCTCTAACCACTGAGCCAAAATGGTTTTGGCACATTTTGCTGTTTTAAGGAGAAGCCATAGAATGCAATTTCTTAGAGGCAGTTAAACTAGAAAGGGCCAAGTTTCCAAACAGTAAAATTTAGGAAATAAATCTATTTGAGTGAAACAGTAATCAAGGGATTTATTGGAACCAAAATATTTTGTAGAATCAGACAGAAGATGGCTTTGACCTTTCACTCACAATTCAAAGCATTTTCATTTAGACAATAAAATGCCTGGCCTGTATTTGACAGAATGTCTCGAAAATCTGATAAAAGAACTTCAGTGCAATTTTTTTTAGATCTAACTCCTGAATGCTAATTCTAAGTTAATAGGCATCTTGCATTGTAAGTTAATTAATCTAAAAGAGTAAACTTATTTTTAACACATATTCAATAATAAGCAAAATATGACTCTGCCTACTCTTCAATGATTGACATTATAAACATGAGAGTGTGTTTTGCTTTATTTTTAAGGAATAGAAGGGTGTAGAGTAAAAAAACTGAAGAGAGAGAAAGGAAAGAGACTCCAGAAACACATTTTTATCGTTTTGTAGCTGTGCCTCAGGCCAGTCTTTGTCCCACATATTGGCCTCCATTTTCTCATATTACACAGGTGTACCTTGTTGTAGGCATGCACCTTGAATTTCAGAGGAAAATAGTGAAGAGAAAATTAGTGAGCTTGGACTAGTGACTTAACCTAGGAGTGAATGACATTTTATATTCCACTTTAAATTTCTCTAATTCCCCCCAGCACACACACACACATTTCAGCCTGGCAGAAGTCAAGTGCTGTTCTTATGTTCAGTTATTCGGGGGTGGGCTAGATGGCAACAGGAACGCGTTCCTCAGTTAATTGGGAGCACCCTGAGTTGCCCCCGTCACAGCTAATCACCCTCGGACAGCTGAATCTTTTTAGGGCCTTTTAAACTAAGCTTCCCCTAGAGAACTGCTTCCAGTAAACAGTTAAAAAAAGAGCTGTGTTCTCTCTTAAAAAAAAAAAAGCTGTTTAATTGTTGATTGAAATGTAAGTGAATAGTACATTGTGTAAATTCAGGTATATGAGCTCTGGTAATATCAGCTCTGGTAATATATACTATTTTGATCTGTTTATGTGGATAACTATTACAAAATTACTTCTTTTTATTTTTTATTTTTTTGCTTGAACTGGCTGAAAGGACCAGCTCGTTCGATAGGAAAACACAAGGCCGATACCGCAGTGCTAGGCATGTTTGCTAAGTGCTTTGTTGTTCTGTAATTGCTGGTTACACTCACAAATCAGCTGTAAGATGAGATCAAGTGGCCTTCTCAGTAAAAATAGAAAATATAATCACCCCATTTTCTCAGAGCTTTCTATAATTTGTGTAGTTTGTTTATACATTTAATCACAGGTTTCACTGATTGCCATGGGGGATGTTTCTGCCGAAAGTGGTTCTGAGGATCCTGAGGAGTAAGGCTGGGAGGAATGAATGGGAGGAACAAACAGTTCTCCCTCGGAACCAGCCTTCCAGGTCCACGTTCCCTGTGCATGTTGTTTGTTTTTACCTAACGGGTAAAGATCATACTCCATTAGCAGTGAAACTACAGAAAAAGTAAGAACCGTATTTCACTCATATGTGGGATATTAAACGGAAAGCAACAAATGGAAAAAACAAGACAAATAAACCAACAAAAACTCCCAGACACAGATAGACAGTACTGGGGTTACCAGAGAGAAGGTGGTTGGGTGATACCAAAGGGTAAACAGGGTCAAATGTAGGGTGTTTAAAGATGATTTGTCTTTGGGTCACTATAGAGATGATGTATCATAGAACTGAACACTGAAACCTATGTAATCTTATTAACCAATTTCACCCCAACAAATCTAATAAAAATATTGCTAATTTAATATTTTTTAAAAATTTATAACAAATAATTTTTATACAGAACAAATAAATGACATTGGAGAAATATCTGATAAGGTGTTAATCAGCAGCTCTATTATTTCTGTTGCACTAAGCTTGTGAGAACCCTCTAGCTATGGCTCATTCTAAAGCATAATAAGCTGAAGAATCTACCCGTCTCCCCCCAAAATCAAAAAAGATCAAACCGTATATAGGAAAACTCAAACAGAATTTGAAGACTAAGTTTGGGTAAATATTGGACGTTATAACATTTCACTTTCAGGACATCTTTGAGGAAGAAATGGGAGATGTTGGGATTTAAGAAATATTTCAAGGGCACACTGTACAGACATAAGCCACACCGTATTCCTTCTCAAAAACCAGACATTCTATATAAATTATAACATCAAAAATTAATCAAGAGGGAATCTCCAGCTACTAAAATTAGAAGGGAGCTGGAAGCCAGACCTCACCTCTCTTTGCTTTTGTTGTCTTTTTTAGCACAGGCAAGTAGTAAAACCTATATAATAAAAGGCTAATATGCAAATTGACTAAATGGTGGAACAACTGGTCACTGTGACACACACTGACCACCAGGGGGCAGGTGCTCAATGCAGAAGCTGCCCCTGGTGGTCAGTATGCACCCAGAAGGGGAGCGTTGCTCAGCTGGAGAGTGCAGCGGTGGTGGCGGGAGCCTCTCATGCCTTCACAGCAGCGCTAAGGATGTCCAACTGACAGCTTAGGCCATCAGTTGGACATTCACTGAAGGCTCCCAGACTTTGAGAGGGCACAGGCTCAGCTGAGGGACCTGCCTTCGAGTGCATGAATTTTGTGCACTGGGCCTCTCGTGGTAAATATTTATGAGTAAGGAAATTAAAGGATAGCTTATTATCTACTGGTCAAATGCAGGTGGGTATGAAAAACAGAGCTAAATGGAACCTCATTTTTTCTGCTCCATATCCTTCCCAAGTCTATACATTTATTACACAATTTTAATGGCTGAAAATAATGTCTTTTAATTGAATATTTATGTATGTGTTTATTTTCAGATTTAACATAAAGTTTGGAAAAAGTGGGTATTTAATTAAATCCCACTGAAGTTTTTATTCTCTTGGCTTATGTTCTTTACAAAATCTTAAGCAAAACATAACAACTTCAAGTAGGAGGATTTTAATATCTCATTTCATCCTTTGAATCTTAATGCCTGGTCATATTCCAGCATTAATTGCTTTATCTTCAAACTAATGAGCTAATTTGCATTTTATACACAGAGCTCTTGCTGTCAAAACATCCATATGAAACTGAAATTTAGTCAATCATGCATATATGTGTCATCATGCTTACAAACATCTGGCTGTGTGGAAACTGCAGGATGTTTGAAAGAGAGCATTAGCATTCATCTGGGGCATTATTTATCAACTTTGGGGTAAAAGAACTGTTTGGTAATAGATGTTACTGATCAGCCTGTTCACTGGGGGAAATTGCTTATTTCACACTCACAAAATGCTGCATGCAATTTCAGGCTTACATCATTTGAAGCTTGTCCATAATCTCAAGACTGTTTATGCCTACTCTTGAGGTAACTGTTTCATAGTCCATATTTTAGGATGGATTATGTGGATGTTAGGAAAATTGCATCCTCATATTGCAGTTCCATCTTGATCATTGTCTATAAACTGTAACATATTTAAGATGTCTTTGTGTCATTATTTGCTTAATGCTCCCCTCTTCCATCAGTATTCTGCTCAAGGTCCATTTTTCTTAATTTGCTTGTCAACTTACCATCAGCACTTAGGACATTTTCTAGTCCCACAGAGACTGGTTGTTGAACTAACCAAGTAGTTGGTGAGTGAGTCCATTTGTCATGCTGAAGGATATTAGACAACATTTTCAGTGCACATGTAATTTCTCTCTCTTTCTCCTCCACACTTTCAAACTAAGCCTTGCAGCTATCCCAGGAGAAAGCAGCATTCATTCATTCTCTCTTTAGCTAGGGAGAAGAAATAAAAGTGTAGGGCTTAGAGGATATGAATTTTCCCAAAGAGGCTGAAACTCATCACCTGCATCTTCTCCATGGATGAGATGAATTTATCCTACATAGTTGTATCCTGTGTGGTTTACTGAAATGGTGGGGAAGCAACCTAATCCAAATCCAGATTAATTTAAATGTTTCTTAACATTTGGAACAACATATTCTCCTTCTTTCTTGAGCTATTCAACATCTTGTTTGAGGTCTTTGTTACATGAGAATATATGCTAATGAGAAAGGATAGAACAGAACATTCAAACTCCCACTATTTCATGTCTATGAAAAATATCTCAATAAAAATAGAGAGATGGTAAGAAAAACATATTTGGTGGTGGCTATCACATGTTCATTATCTGAATGTATTCCATACATTATGGTCCATAATGCAGCAACTTCCGTTTTAGACTGCCAAAACAGTTGCAATGACACAATGCATAACAATCTTAGAATTATATTTGAATAAAGTGATATCTCAAGAATGTGCTTACAGAGGACCACACAAGAGATGACTGATCCAGTATAGGCATTTTTTAGTTAAAAAAAGTCTTTATCGTTGAAAATATTACATATATCATCTTTCCCTCCCTCATGCCCCCATTGATCTGTGCAGGAATCTTGCTGACTGCCCCTATGGTCACTGCTTCTCCAGAAGTCATTCTACCTGGCACAGTTTTCTCCATATCCTGTTGGTTGACTAATCTATGCAAATAAGTAGACAGTACGGAGATCATTCTGCTGTGCTCAGAACTCACTGTCCTCTGGGAGGGTGGGCGGCCATATTGTTTCCTCATGTGCAACCAAGATCATGCTTTTAGTTTGGTTCTTGTCTTTGAAGTTTTGTTTCAGTGCCTCTTAGATATTTCATGTGCTTAGATTCCTACATAAGAATCACCACATAACTTTTTTTTTTTCTGATGTAAAAGTAAATGATCTTGCCTGGCTGGTATAGCTCACTGGTTGAGCATTGACCCATGAACCAGGAGGTCACTGTTCGATTCCTGGTCAGGGCACATGCCTAGTTTGTGGGCTGGATCCCCAGTAGGGGCATACAGAAGGCAGCCAATCAATGATTCTCTCTCACCATTGATATTTCTAACTCACTTCCCTTCTCCCTTCCTCTCTCCAAAATTAATAAAAATATTTGTTTAAAAAAGTAGATGATCTTTTCATATTCTAAATTTTATGTTGTAAAAGTAGTGTATTTTGATCTTCCATAAAGTCCATAAAGTCCAATCAGGTTATCAAGTGATTGTTACCATTTTACACACAGATTATAGGCACTAGAATGTTCACTCTGTCTGTACACCATGCAATTTGGACAATATAGACAGTTTTCAGTTCTTATGAACATTTTTACTAAACAATCTACAAGTTTTCAATTTTTCAAAAGGCTTTTACTAATTAAATTACATCAACAATGTCTGGGGTTGGGGTAGGGGATTCCCTGGAACCAAGCAGGGGTATTTTGTATTTCAGGGAGAAGTGCAAGTTAAGGGACTACTATTTAACAAACAAATGAAAATGTACAACCTATTGATGAAGTAGCTGATGGCAGGCATTAGGTTAATTTTGTATTTCTAGTATTTTCTGGTTCTCTTCTCATTATTTGCTCTTTCTTTGATTATAGAATAAAAATACACACTCTCCTCTCCATTGATTAGAGGCCACAGAGAATACAAAATTTGAAGAAATGGAACAATGAAAAATTGCCCATTAAGAACAGCCATGTTTTTAAAGAACAGCTTTTAATGTGATTAATATGTTTTTTGGTATTGTCTTAGGCACAATTATTTCCTTTCAATTATTTTCAAGTGAGAAAAATGTTATAATATAAACAGAGTGAATGGACTGAATACTAATTTTATTTTCTTAAATTTATGTTCTTAAAACCATAACTTCATCTGTGGCCTATTTTTTATGAAGATAAAATTTGTTAAATTTTAAAATCAAGTGATTTTTATAATTGTTAAATAAATATCCTGGTTTTATCTTTCCTACTTAAATAGCTAAATCTTCTTTTAAAATAGTAATATAGATAAATGCTAGACTTGCTAGAGTTATTAAAGAGTAAGTCTTAAATATCAAAGTTAAATAACAGGGAAGTTTATTAGATATTGCAAACATCATTCTGTGTAGTGAGAAAACAAATAAATCCTACTAATGGATAAGCATAATCCCAACACATTTTGCACTCCTGGGAGGGAATATATTAAATTAAAACTAGAAGTCCCTTATGTGACATTTGTTTTCCACACCAGCAACTCCAATATGCTCTATTCTGATTTATTTGACATTTTTGTTGTTCTTTTGGATGTAACTAATTTGTAGTAATCCAAAGCACCTAGTGTTAAATATTCAATATTTACATGAAAAATTTTCTGTTTTCATAATATGTTTGGGGGGGAAAAAGAGTCACTTGCCTACCAGCACATTATAATTAAGCTTATGATTTTCTTATAATTTTTGTTCAAACTCCACTGCTAAATTTGCACTCCACTGATCCTTCCCACACAGAGTCCTGAATAAATTTTGAGAGCATAAGAAAAAATTATCTCCCCCGCATAGATTTAGAGATTGTTAATTTTTTAAGTAAAACAACAAAGCTCTTGAATCCCTTTTTTTAATAGCGTATAGTCCATACCTTCCTAAACATATTGATGATAAAAATGTCAGCTCTCATTTAAAGAGCTTTATATGCAGATCAAGAATAAATATGGTCTCTAAAAATTTTGCAACACCTATATTAAATGATAATGAAGCCACGTCAGTGTGGCTTTGTGGTTTAAAATCAACTTATGAACCAGGAGATCACAGTTCAAATCCTGGTTAGGGCACATGCTCAGGTTGCAGGCTCACTCCCCGGTAGTGGGTGTGCAGGAGCCAGCTGAAATTATGTGCAAGTCATAATTTCTTGGTCAACATGTTTCTTAAAGAAGAGTAAGCTTTAAATTACAACTGACCTGTTATAAACTCACCTCCAGTTATTTCTTCATAATCAACTCTTTGTCAATTTATCCTTAGCAAATATCATATATAACTTTTGATTTCTACCTAATACTGTAACCTGAAGATCTAAGTAGTAATAAGATTCATATTTACCCTTTAGAATGTTCTTCCAGCGTGGGTGAGTAAGGTAGATTTCTGGGGACAGGGTAGGGGGGATTAGAAGATTGAAACTTCAAGTTTCTTCATAATACTTTCTCAAAAATGAAAATATGCATTAAAATAAATTAAAAAAACAATTCTTCTGCATTAATTGTTATTGTCAGCTTAATGCAAGTTAACACAAAGAGTTTGCATGTCATGAAGACCAAGATTAGAATGAATGGTAGCTGTAATTGGTAAATAAGAATAAGAAAAGTATAAATGAGGACATATTTCAGCAGGGTTAAAAGAACCCTTTCACAAGAGTAAGGCTCGTGAACCATAATGAAGATGGACAGGGCAAAGGTGTCCCCTTAGAATAAGTGAGATATGGCAGGGTCATACATTATAGATTTCTTTAATGGAACTTTAGTGGGGACTTTATTGTTTAATAATGAAACTTGATTGTTACAGAGATGTCTTTTAAAATGTGATGCCTATAAACTTCTAATTGCTTTCAAACATAAGTCTCTCTGTCTTGAGCTTCCTCTGTCTATGGGACAAAGAAGAGAACTGTTTGACTTTGAGGATCATACATACTCATTCTCTAGAACAATTTAAATTAAAAATATATATTTTCCCTATTTCATAAACATACTTAAGGGAGTTTTTAAAAAATTCTTAAATGTGTCAGTGATCAATGGGAGGTGAAAATTAAGTCAGGAATGACATTCTTTTCCTTCCAATTTATGAGTTTTTATGCAGCTCCCTTCTACTAACAAATTGTAGAGGGGACTATGTCCCTTACTTCATGCCCAAATCATCTTAACCTATGTACACTAATAAAAGAGTAACATGCAAACTGACCGTACCTTTGTGGTGCCCACTAGCCAATCAGGAGCAAGTATGCAAAATAACCCAAACAAAGATGGTAGATTAATTTGCATATGCAGGACTGAGTGGCTGATACAGGCATTCTGCACCATCCCAGCCACTATAGGCCTCTGGGCAGCATGGGAAGGTGGAAAGGCAGCTCTGGCCATAGCGAAGGCAGTGCCAGCCGCCAGGGTAAGGAAGTCCCATTCTTGCACGAATCTTTGTGCATTGGGCCTCTAGTATTTTTATAAAATTGCATAAGCAGTGGTAAAGATCAATAGGGAAACATGAGATCCCTTTGGGCAAAATGGAAAAAGAATTTTTTTTTTAATGTTGCAATAGAGAATGTGCTTCCACTCTCCTAAGTTGAGATGTATATCCTGGTGAAGATAAGATCTTTTCCTGAACATATCATTTTAAAAGGCATTCTAGATTACACAGTGAAAGGACCTGACCTTTGATTATGCAAGCTGTGCTGGCAAGCTTTTCCTCCCATCACTTGGTAGTTTGTGTTGCTAGTCAATTGCTATCCTTGTGAGACCACTCTATTCATCTGTGAAATAGGAATATGGATGCCTCTTGGATAGAGTATTTTTTAAAAATATATTTTTTATTGATTTCACAGAAAGGAAGGGAGAGGGACATAGAGAAGAAAACATCAATGATGACAGAGCATCATTGATCAGCCTCCCGTACGCCCCCTCTTGGGAATGAAACCCAAGACCCAGGCATGTGCCCTGATTGGGAATTGAACTGTGACCTCCTGGTTCACAGGTTGACCCTCAACCACTGAGCCACACCAGCTGGTATTACATATGACTGACATAGAACACTGGAGGTTGGTCATGGAATTAGTGTTATTAAATATAGCGGATGTGCCATCCATATGAAAGGCAGTAAACAGTCTGGAGAAAAAAGTAGCTGATGGCATTGGAAATTTGTTTTCACTCATATGTAAAGTTTGTCATCATTAGAATAAGCACCCATAACTTGGTATTTTTCTCAGGTGGTTTTCATGTTATTTGGCTAAGAAAGCAAAGTTGCTTGGAGTGGGTCAGAAAGCTAGGTGTGCAACTGTCTCTGATTGACCAGCTGGGTCTCTCTCTACGTGGCCGGCAGCTCACCCACCAGCAGACAAGCTGCACTGGGAGACGAGGGCTGGTTTTGTCCAGCCGTGGCTCCATCAAGGAGGCCATGTTACTGTTTTCCCAGGGAAGCACCCCTCCCTTTGGTATTCTTCGCCCATTGCAGACCTTTAGGTAACGCCGCCCGTTTGCTAAAGAAAAGACTCTTCTTCATTCTTCACATGGAGAATGTCATGCAGGAGTCACAGTCCTCCTTGATCAGACAGGTAACAGTGTGCTGGCAGGAGAGCCACTATCCAGCCTCCAACAGCCGTTCCCAGAGACACTCCACTCCCGGTGAAGACCTGCAGGAGGTGTGCTAACGGAGACAGGCAGACTTTTCTTTGTCAAAGATTCCTTTCTGTGGGGTCCAGTGTTGAACTTCATTTCTGCAAAGTTTACACTTGGTGTGATATGGTTCCCTAATATTCTGAATCGCTATCCCGATTTTAAAAATGTGCAGGTAATTCTCATCGACCCAACCATTAAATGACAGGTCACGGTGCAACTATGATTTTCCTTTCTAGGTGGTGGTTGAAATATCATATTCTAATGACAAGAACCTCTTCTGACAAAGGAAAATGGCATGACATGAGCTATCTGTGACAGTGATCTTGACAAGAATGTCAAAAAATTTTAATCAGTTTGACAAGGAAATTAAATAGGATTTGTATTTGAGATTGTAAGAAACAAATTCGTGAGAAATTGGCATTTCTAATTTATTCAGTTTTCTTAATCTATGATAATATTTGGACATTCTCTGTTAGATTCTTGCACATCTTTTTAAATATTTACTGTGCATATTTTTGATGCAATTATAAATGGCCTTTGTCCTTGTAAGATGTTTACTAATTCTTTGGAACTAAAATAATTTTTTTTATATCATACATGTACCACAGACTTAATGAATTCATTTATGTACTCTAATACTTTTCCTGAAGGTTTCTTTGTATTTCTGCATACACAATCATTTCAACAGAAAATAATGGCATTTGTTATTTTTTCCTTTTAGCCACTATTGATTTTATTTCTTTTTCTAGACTAATTTTGGGAGCTAGATTCTCCAGCGTGGTGATGAATGGAAATGGTGATCATGACCTTTCCTGCTTCCAATTTCAATATTTCACAATTCTGTTGAGATTGGCAGAAAATCTTAGGTAATTAAGTTCTATTCTCTTCTAAATGAGAATTGAGCTTTGCAAATACTTATTATATTGATAAGGTTGCAGATTTTCTTACCTCCTTCCTTTCATGTTCTGAATTGTATTTTGTGTTATAAAATGCTAAAACAAATATGCCTCCTTAGCATAAAAGTTATTTGGTTGGGAGGTATCTTATTTCTTATCAATGCCTGATCAACTTGTTAACTATTTCTAGATACTTGTATTTAAGTTTCAGAGATAGATCAGCTTGTATTCATCCATTCTTATGGTGTACTTCCCTGACCTATTAGAAGCATATAATTGGCATTTATTATAGTAGGAAAGAGCGTGCCATGAGATGGTGCCAAACTTCACTTACTGGGACTTTAGCCCCTTGGTCAGAGGTCATACTGTGTGTCATCTGGAGGGAGACATTGAAGAAGGTGTTCTGTACGTCCACAGGTTTTGCTTTCAACAGAGGATTGGGTCAGAGAAGGCCGATCTATAACCCGGGAAGCGCCTCTTCCAGGAGAACAATGTTCCGTCTTTCCATGTGGAACTGCTCCACCACATTCTCAGCCGCCATGAGGAAGCTGGCTACAAAGGAACAGGTGGATATAGTGCTCAGTGCTGTTCTCCGATATTGGCAGGTGGAGCACAGAGCAGTGGTCATACAGGGTAGGCCTTGGAGATTAGAAGTCCTTTTGCTGAGTCCATATCTAACATCCCTCCCTGCCATGATGGTCATCTTACATGAGCCCATTCAGCAAGAAACAGGAACCAGAGTGTCTGTCAGCCGCTGAATAATGTATTTTGTTTAATTTAAATTCTCCTTCAGCATTTACATGGAATACACATATTTTTATATTCTCTGTTCCTGTGAGTGGGCCTGCGCACACACCTCTTCTCCAGACCTCCTCCTAACCACTCTCCTCCGAGTCCCGGCCAAACCATACCTGCGGCCAGCTCTCCTTCCCGGAGACATGAACAACTCGATGCCTTGCCCAAACTCCTGTCCACTGGGAGGGATAAGCCAGAGCCCGTCAGTGCAGCGTTTCGCACATGTCTGGCTCGAGATGCGGGGAGTCGGGGAGGAGAGCTGGCAGTGCTGGGGAGGCTGTGCGGAGCGGCGGCCCACACCAGCAGGAGAGCTAGCAGATAGATCTCCAGTGACATGTGAGCCGAAAGCACTTGGCACAGCACGGACCTGCGGGCATCAAAATGGATGCTTTCCATTCCTCCATTCTTGCTTCCCAAATCTCCCAGAAATTTCTCTTGTGGGCAGAACTGACTGGTGAAGAGAATTTTGGGGAAACACAGGTCAGTTTAGCTAACTGACAGGCAGAAAGCCGTCGTGTAAGGCAATGCTATTTAAATGGGAGATGGAGCTCATTTGGAAAATGTAAATAAATTGAGGGTGGTGGTCAGGAAAGTAGCTGTCAGTTGCGATT
Source organism: Lasiurus cinereus (assembly GCA_011751065.1). Classification (NCBI taxonomy): domain Eukaryota; kingdom Metazoa; phylum Chordata; class Mammalia; order Chiroptera; family Vespertilionidae; genus Lasiurus; species Lasiurus cinereus. Next base: position 1,300,043 of record JAAGEH010002532.1, read on the forward strand.
TTTCTTCATGGGATTGGGCAAATGGTTGTGGCAGCAGCTGAACGAGATTTTTAAAAAAGGATGGAGTTGCCTCTCTTACCCCTGACAATGAGGTTCCCATTACAACTCAACCCAATTCTTCCCATTGAAATGCGGGAATAATTCCATTGCAGCTTCCCGCCCTCACTGTGCAATAAGAGCTTAGCCCCTGCAGAGGTTCTGAAGGTTACCAATATACCCAAGACTAATTATTATTTTTAAAAATATATTTTTATTGATTTCAGAGAGGAAAGGAAAGGGAGAAAGAGATAGAAACATCCATGATGAGAGAGACTCATTGATCGGCTGCCTCTTGAACACCCCACATTGGGAATCAAGCGTGCAACCTGAGCATGTGCCCTTGATCGGGAATTGCCCCATGACCTCCTGGTTCATAGGTTGACACTAAATCACTCAGTCATGCTGGCTGGGCAAGGATCAATTAATTCTTACTGTCTTGGTCAAAGGAATATCATAGGGCCCACCCGTTATGGTAAGAAGGTGGCTGAGCAATTTGCTTAAAATAGATTTATTCCAAATTTTTCATGTCCCTGAGAATTTAGACTCCTTCCTTGACACAGGATGTCAAGAGAACGAGTGTCCTATTCCTGTGTAACAGTATGGCCACAGACCTATACAGTTTCTGTGGACAGGACTCTGGCATGGATCAGTTGGTTCCTCTGTAGGGTTTCACAAGAATAGGACATTGAAAAACAACCTATAAGTGATGTGTATAGGATGAGGAATTTTCAAAATATTAAATAATAAAGCAAAGAGAGAAGGAAATACAAATACTTCTCACTTTGATGTCGATACCACAAAATGTGTAGACCAAATGGGACCAATGTATATGTATTTTTTAAATTAGACTTTAGCTACACCACATATTTTGTCTTGTTCTGATCTTTGGTTTCCTATAAATTAGAAGCTTTCGAACCATTTTCACTAGATAGTGAACAACGTTGTATAGAACACTCAAACTCATCCTCCCTCCAAAAACACATTAAAACAAAACCAACAAGATTCAATGGATTTAAATGGTTCAGATTTCTCTGAGAAGAAATATCTTAAGGCTAAACTTTAAAAAACTTTGGCTAAGAGTTTTAAAACCAGAGAGAGACAGCGTACACATGATATATAAGTAGAGTACTTGTGGGTTTTGACTTTAATCTCCTTCGAAGCACTGAATATGCCATAAATATATGAAGAAAAAAAAGAGCTGTCTACAAAACAAATTTTCTTTCTATATGCACACCTTGAGAGTAATAAAGCAACTATCAAAAGTAAAAATATAAGGGCCTTTAGATCATTTTTTAAAAAAAATTGTGACAAACACAAACACATATTTTCAATATCCCTGAAAAATTAAAGGCACTGCTTCATAGTCAATTTTATGAACATTTTAGGAGTATTGATTTTGTGTTAGGGGCACACACTTTGCATTTGCTTATGACTGAGCAATTTTAGTGAAATTGGCTCATTTCTATGCATGTCCACCATTTACTTGCAAATGTGAACTGAGGAATATCTTAAACATCTGAACTCTGGATTCAGAGAAAAATAACATCTGCTTAGAAGAAAAAAAAGTTTCACAAATGTTTCCAGGGATTTAATATTATATTGTCTGGGAAAAGGACAGGAGCCATATGCTCCCACTCATATGTGGGACATAAAACAGAAAGTAACAAACAAAACAAACAAACTCATAGACACCAACAGCAGTATGGTGGTATGCAGAAGGGAGGATTGCGGGGAGGATGAAGAGGTAAAGAGGTCAAATATATGGGGACGGGAGGAGACTAGCATTTGGGGGGTGGGCACCTCATGCAATACACAGCGGAACTGTGTATAGAACTGTATGCTTGAAATGTCCATAATATTATTACTGCTACTCCAATAAATTAATTTTAAAAGATTATAGTGTAGAGTGGGTGGTATTTTACAGAGTCAACAGTTGAAATGCATGTGTGTTATGACATATTCTTAATATCATAGAAAGGGAGAAAGAGAGAGAATGAAAGACAGAGATGGAGAGAAACAGAGGCTATTGTTATAAACAAGGAACACCATTATGTTAGTTTGGGGACTTGGTTTGTTACGAATAAAGTAAGATTACTGGGAAACACTGGGACATAAAGAGTCCTGAGAGTTCTAGAATTAACTGGTTACTATACATTACTAGTATATGGCTGATGTTCTCCTTCTGAGTCACTGTCACACTGTCAACCTGATGTTCTTCCTTAGGGCAGGAGGTAAATGCAGGTGTTTTGATCAACAAGTTATCCTTGTCATTGTTAGGGAGTCAAAAGCTGAAAAAGTGGCTGGCGAGGACCAGTGGTTGGACAATGTTGACCTATGAACCAGGAGGTCATGGTTCGATTTCCAGTCAGGGCACGTGCCCAGGTTGCAGGCTTAATCCCCAGGAGAGGGCTAAAGGAGGCAGCCAATGAATGATTCTCTTATCACTGATGTTTCTATCTCTCCCTTCCTATCTGAAATTAATAAAAATATTTTAAAAAATTGAAAAACTCACTAAATTTTATTTGTGCAGGAATATTTGTCTCTATGGTCATTTATTATTATTATTATTATTATTATTATTATTATTATTGCTTGTGGATTTATCCATACTTTAGAAATAAACAATAACATTATCAGTTATACATCAACAAATTATTTGTTCTAATGTATAAATTCAGGGGAGTTTCCCCTTAGATTTCAATTGGGGTTTCATTTCTATGTTTTTTATTCTGTTCCATTGATCCATGCATCTTTTTTCTTTTAAATTTTTTTAACTGAGTTCATCCAAGTTATATTGGTCAATGCCACACTATCTTAATTACTGTAGCTGTATGGTAAGTCTTGAAGTTGCCAACAAATGCCTATATGATTTTAATCTTGTTATATTCCAAATTGCACACTACCATTGCCTCTTGCTCACTATTACTGAACCACACTGGTCTTTTTTCTCTTTCTAGATCAAACCAAATTCATTCCTACTCCGTGACCTTTAGCAATTCCCTGTGCTTTTTAATGAGCGGGCTGTTTCTTTACTTTCAAGTCTTACCTAAAATGTCAGTGCCCCAGAGAACACACTTCTGACCAACGCATGAATTATTTCCCCTCATATTAAGCTTTTCATTTCATGTATGGCATTTACCAACATGGAAGTTTATCTTTTTAGTTCTGTATTTGTTTTTATTGCCCATGTTTCTCAAGGACACATAGATACACTGATGTGAGGAAAACAGCATTATTTTTTAAAGTTCTACTTCGGTATAACCACACAATAGAACTTCAATAAATAGTTATTTAATACAAGGATGACTATTGTTGTCAACAGTATACAATAGAAGTCTTCTCACAACCTCAAAAATAACCAAATTATATCATAATGGCTTATGTGCATCAGATAATAAAGATAGTTATCTCTATTATTTTCACTTCTGGTAGAAACCTAGCAAGTCTCCCTTGTAATAAAGTCACACTTGTGAGAATCTTTTGAATAGATATCAGCAGGGAGGAACAAGTGAGTTAAAAAATGGGATTCCTGAAATCTATACACAACTTTGATTTTTAAATGGTGTCTAAACTACATGTAATTCTCCCTCACAGGATAATTATTCAGACCTAGCGGTTGTTCACTGAATCAAAGTCTATTCATCTGTTTCAAATGCATCGACTTTAGAAATGATTTTGAAGTTACTGAGCATTATGGGGGAAAAGAAAGCAAGATTGCTGTTACAATGTTCAAAGCACTTGTAACTCTCCCTCTGCTCACTCCCTCTCCAACCCCCTGAAGCTGAATTTAAAAGAAAAGGAAAAAGGATTCACCCAGTTAGAAATATACATTTTCATCACTCTATACAGCAAGCAAGCGAAACGTTTAAAAATCAATTGTGGTTGATTTTCTTCTGCACAAAAGAAGTTGATAAATTTTATAGATTGCGTTTTTGTATTGTCTTTGAATAATTCACAGTGGCAATGGGGAGTTGAGCTACCATGTATTTAGGGCTCCCTCTGGCCACCCACTTTTCTCATTTAATCCTGACAATTATTTAATGACATTGATTAGAATAATTGGTATTACAAACGAGGTACAGAAAAGTTAGGCAAATCATCCAAGGTTACACAGCTCTGAATCATAGCAATGAAATTTGTTTCCAGGTTTGTCTGACTAGATACCCTGTGTTTTAATCCTAAACAACTACCTCATATTTTTTCACCTACAGACACAAAACTCTGTCCTTTAGTACAAAAACTCTGCTCCTAGATAGTTCCATATCCTTTCCTTTCATTTTTAGTTTTAATACATTTTTAATGATTTCACAGAGAGGAAAGAAGAGGGAGAAAGAGAGAGAAACATCAATGATAACAGAGAATCACTGATTGGCTGCCTCCTGCATACCCCCTACTGGGGATCGAGACCACAACCCTGGCAGGTGCCCAGGAATCGAACCACGACCTCCTGGTTCATAGGCTGATGCTCAACCCCTGAGCCACACCAGCTGGACAGTTCCACATCCTTTTCATGTGGTTGTGTACAGTAGACCTAACGTCCCAAGTAACGCAGCTGAGAAGAGTCCATTCATCTCTAGACTACACTCTTTTCAAACCACATACATTCAAAGGCATCACCATGATGATTCATACCTGGTATATAATAAATCCAATCGTTTAGGTAGAAGACACCTTTATAACTTAATGGATGATTAAGTTATGGTCTTTTTTTTTTACAGATTTTACTGACTCTATTATTATTATTTTGGAGAAGAAATATTAATTAGCTTTTTTATGTTTATGCTTTGATCCTCAATTTTCTGTTTGGTTCTAATTTTATCCTGATGAAACAACACTTTAAAGCTATAATATACTAATCCAAGGATCTTAAAATGTCATAAAATCAATAACTCATTTCTACGGCTATGGTGAAAATCAAACCAAATATTTCAGAAAACAATACATTTTCATTAAATAATGTAAATATCGTCATGTTTTTATCATGTAGCAAACAAAGAATCATCTATATAGCACTTTTAGTTACTTTAAGAAATACTTTCCCAAATCATAAAGAGGAACATATCAAAAATAAAACCTGTCTCTTTGGTCTGTCAAATAAACTAAATATTAATAGGTAAGAGAATTTATGGTCAGAATAAATATTCAGCATCAACGGCACTCGACTCTTGTTAGACGTGAAGGCCTCCCTCCTGTCCATCATCACCAGAGACTTGGCCAACACTCACACATGGAAGCCAAAATCTATTGGCAAGAGCATGACACTGTCAGTGCAATGCATTTTTAGTGACTTTTCTATCATGATTCAAGTCAAACTTGTCTTTTTAAAGTTTCACATTTTACATTTCCATGAATTTGAGTGATTTGTACAAAGTCAAAAATATAGTGCATACATAGAAAGAACTTTCATTTTCTGTATTACATACAGAGTAGGGCAAAAGTAGGTTTGCAGTTGTTCATATGGAAAAATAATACAATTAATAACACAAAAATAAACTCAATTTTTCATGTATTCATAACTGTTTGTGTACTCACAACTGTAAACTTACTTTTGCACCCCCATATTTGATTTTATGTAATACACCCCCCCCACACACACACATGCACACGCAGACACATCCACACAGAATATCATTAACACCACCATCAGCAAAAACAGAAATCCAAATAAATTTTTTATGTTTGAGGTTTTATAATTTAAACTTTTCTATTATTTATTAATTAAATATCTATTAGCTATCTATGAAATACTTCAAATAAGATGTATTCTTGTTCATTTTCAAGGGTGTTAGTAAACCCAATTTAGAATAATATTATTGAATCAGATTTTGAGTACTTATAATTCTAAAACAACTAGAGGCCTGGTGCATACAATTTATGTATTGGTGGGGAGTGAAAAGGGGGTGTCCCTTGTCTGGCCTGCACCCTCTTGCAGTCTGGGTCTCCTCGGGGGATGTCCAACTGCTGGCTTAGGCCTGATCCCAATGGACTTAGGTCAGATCCCCTGGGGCTCAGGCCTAAGCTGGCAGTCAGACATCCCTCTTGGTCTGGCACTCCTTGCTCCTTACCGCCTGCCTACTCGCCCCTTACCACGTGGTTCGCTGCTCCTTAGCGCTGCCACAGTGATGGAAGAGGCTCTAGCCACCACTGCCGCGCTCACCAGCCGTAAGCCTGGCTTCTGGCTGAGCAGTGCTCCCCCTGTAGGAGTGCAATGACCATGAGGGGCAGCTCCCGCACTGAGCATCTGCCCCCTGGTGGTCAGTGTGAATCATACTGACCATTCATTCTGGTTGTTCCACCATAGCGGTCACTTAGGCTTTTATTATATAGAGTGCTCTAACTCTTTTCAATAAAGCTGTTATCTAAATATATCCATCCAAAACAGGACCCTACATATGTATGAATATGATGTCCATTTGACAAATAACTCTATTGGGGAAATAAAATATGTTTAACAATATCTATTTCAAAGTTATACCAAGATGTACCTGAGGTTAATCATTCCCAATACAATGTCATTACAATGGACTTTTTCATTAAAAGGATCATTTGAGGTAAACCTCAAAAAAGTTAAAAATTACCCAAATTAAAAAATATATATATATAGTCCTACAAGATTATTTAAGTGAATCTGATATAAAGAACTGATATTTTGATTTCACAAAGTAGATACCCCATCCGTAAGTGCAAACACCCTCTGGGACAGTCCAGGGAATGGGCAGAAGAAAAGCTGAAACCTCCCTCACAAGGCCCGTCTGTTTTAAATGCCAAGAAAAGAGCGATAACTCATGGACATGGGCATCAGTGTGGGGACTGCGGAGATGGAGGGGTATGGATAGAGGTGATAGAGGGCAGAGAGGGGATAAATCATGATAGAAAAATTAAATTAAATATGTATGTATGTATATTCTTAAGAACGTATTGGATACTTTCAAGCTGTCTTATGGGGAGAATGTCAATCAAGCATACAACTACTAGTAGAATGACTTTCAAATGCAGATTTCTTCAGTCATACATAGAGCAATTCAGGAAATAGCCCCACGTTCTGGCTTCCTTTGCTCCCAGACTTTTGTAAATTAACAGTGCAAAGGTAACAGCCAATTTAACAGACAGTTCACCTTCTAAGGGAAGCATTTCATTTTCTTAACCACGTCTGTAGTCTAGAATATTTTAATGTGGCGCCTCAAAGAAGAAAAAATAAATAAGGATGGCTATAGAAGGTAAACATTTCCTGAAATCGCCACCTCCCTGAAAATTCATCACAGCTTCTGTTGGAGCTATTTTTTAAATAGTAAAACTATGCCTGCCCCTTGGTTTCGAATCCATCCATGTGTAAGGACTATTTCAAGTGACAAATAGTATTTTGCCTTGAGAAGAAGTGAAGCTACTCAACAGTCTGTCAAACCCTACTTTCCTTGTAACTTTGCATTTGCAAGACTGCCTGGTTAATGATTTGGGAAGAAAAAAAATAAGTCCCGCCAGCCCCTTGGATGCCTGGTGCAATGAAGCAACATGGTCATACTTCACTGCACTTAGGCCAAAAACATGTCAAATTCTTTTGAGATAAAGTGCAAACCACTGACTGATTTTTTTTTTCCCCTAGCAAACCTCATTTCAGAAACAATTTCGTTATATCTTCTCATAGAAGGAAGCAACAGCTTTTTCACAACAAAAAATTGTGGGAGCATAAATATGCCATTTTCTAACACATTACACATGTATTTGTATAAAGTTAATTTTTAAAGTATCCTATATAATAAAAGACTAATATGCAAATTGCCCCCTTAGGAGTTCTAGTGACCAAGAGTTTGACTGCTCACTATGACATGTACTGACAACCAGGGGGTGGCGCTGAATGAAGGAATGCCCTGGCCAGCAGCCAGCAGCCAGAAGGCCCGAATAGGCCCTCTCGCTGGCCAGGGATAGGGACCCTACCCATGCACAAATTTCATGCACTGGGCCTCTAGTCTAATAATATTAAGAGCTACCATTTATTCAGCATTGCTGTGTATCTGGGCCTGTGTTGCATACTTGAGTCTCAAACTTATAACGACAGTAGTATCTTCTTTTTGCAGATAAAGAAATTGAAGGTGAGAAAATTAATTTTTAAAATGCCCTACTGTTAGAAAGAGAAGACTACTAGTAAAAACAAAATATTGAAAACTTAATAAGATACTGTTAAATGAACAAAAAATGATCAAATTAAAGGATGTATAAAAATTTTAAAATCAATAATCATTCCATTAAAATATATAGCCCTTTCCGACAATAGATACAGAAAGAGACTTTATTCACATTTTCACCGCTGCGTTTCTCATCCACGAGAAGTACAGAATTGGGCTAAAAGTCAGCTTCTTTGAGGAGTGATTGGAAGACACCTTCTTCGAGAGCTTTCTGTGCCACCGGGAATCTAAAGACTTTGTCTTTGGGCACAGTGAGGTGATTGAAAGCAGACTTGAAAACATAATCAACCGGTAGCCTTGTCTGTGGCTCTCAGTCAGTGTCCTCTGACCTGATCGTATCCCAGTGTGAAAATAAAATTCATCCCAACCCCTGATAAGCTGAAGGGAAAATGTTCTTTAAGGAATAAAGACCTCAGTGCAGACTGGCCTGTAACACTCCCGTACGGGGACAGGTAACAGCTCGGCTGATTAACATCACTGCTCCTCAAGGTCATGGGCTTCCAGCTACCATTTGCAATTCCTATTGTTCTCTGCAGTCCTTTTGCATATCGTTTTAGGACCAGGGCCCATTGTTCTGTCCCTCGTGTGCACTACAGGTCTCATGGAGAGGCTAATGGTTTGCATTGTGCCTGTGGGATATAGTTCTGATCCGTTGACAAGGCTGCCCTATTTCAGCTGAGTCTGGGGCAGGGGAATTTTTACTGGTGCACATGGTTAGGGAAAATTTGGCACACCGTTCCCGAATTAAGCCATGGGGCCCAGGACTCTTGGTCTTCTCACCTCTTCTCGGTAGTTTCTTTCTGTGTGTTTTTTTAAATTCTTTTTAAAAATATATATTTTATTGATTTTTTACAGAGAGGAAGGGAGAAGGATATTGATGAGAGAGAAACATCGACCAGCCGCCTCCTGCACACCCCCTACTAGGGATGTGCCCACAACCAAAGTACATGCCCTGGACCTGAATCAAACCTGGGACCCTTCAGTCCCCAGGCCAACGCTCTATCCACTGAACCACACCAGTTTTGGCTTCGCGGTAGTTTCTATGCTCACATCTTTCCATTTTCCTTCTACCCCTTGTTAGAGTTCCCTTAGGCTGGCCTTTTAAATTTAGTATTTTCACACACTTTTGAGATTGTTCTATTCATGAGACAAATTTAGTATTTTAGTTTTACATAAAAAAATAGAAAAAGGGAAAGAGCCCTTTAGAAATATAGTTAACTGGTCAAATTTTATAGAAATATATTCAGCATAATAACAAGTTTAACAAAAGATATACACAAATACTTGTGTGTGTGTTTTACTATATGCAATAGTAATATTTATTCCACAGAACTATCTAAGATTTCAATCACATTGGATTTGAAAACCCCCATATCTACAATAAGGCATAAAAATAGATATTGCTATTATATCTATGATTATGTTAACAATTATGTTCATATTATAGAAGCTAAAATCACATGTGGGCATTCTTAAGGCAAGAAACAATGGGCATTGCATGAATAAAGATAGAGTATTCAGAATCCACCTGACCTTTTATTTTTATTTTTAAATATACTTTATTGAGATTTTACAGAGAGGAAGGAAGAGGGACAAAGAGTTAGAAACATCGATGAGAGAGAGAGAGACATCAATCAGCCGCCTCCTGCACAACCCCCACCAGGGATGTGCCCACAACCAGGATACATGCCCTTGACCGGGATCGAACCTGGGACCTTTCAGTCCACAAGCCAATGCTCTATCCACTGAGCCAAACCGGTTTAGGCCCACTTGATCTTTTAAATCACATTTTGTGTTGTTGCTTACAGAAATCAATGGCAACATCAGTTTGCTTTTCAATAAGTAGCCATGTTCCCAGATTGAGAGAGTCCACTCTGGAAGTTCTTGTTTAACTCCATTTTACAAATCTACTGGCAGCAAATCAAACTGGAGATTTGCCAATTGGGTTACTATCAACTGTTCTCTGGAAATATCTCCTATTTTCCAACAATTCACCCAGACAGCTACTGCCAAACACACACTGACACCATCCGCAATCAAGAGAGGTGGTTTCTCTTATTCCTAAGTTTCCTATTATCAAAATGGTTGAATGTAAAAAGAGAAAACTATAGAAATTGAACCACTTCTAAAAGTAACACAAGTTTTGGGGTGAAAATTTATTAAAGTGTATAAATAAAATTATTTTAAAATACGTTATGATCATAGCCACTTTTCAATATTTTTGTGCATTTCTTCATGGGTATATTTTAATGTGAATTTAAATAAAGATTTCTATAATCAAACTCCAATTATAAGATAATTTAAAATGGTGTATTAAATTTAAATCTAATTTTGTAAAAAAAATAAGTATATTTTAAAGGACTATTATTCTTCTTTGTATCAATGGTCTCATAGACTATAAAAATATAAAATATGACAAATTTGCTAATTTGATGTAAGATGTAGAATGCCATAGAGATGCCATTCTTTTAAAAAAAAAAAATATATATATATATTATTGATTTCCTACAGAGAGGAAAGGAGAGGGACAGAGAGTCAGAAACATCCATGAGAGAGATACATTGATCAGCTGCCTCTTGCACGCCCCCTACTGGGGATGTGCCCGCAGCCAAGGTACATGTCCTTGACCGGAATCGAACCTGGGACTCCTCAGTCTGCAGGCCAGCGCTCTATCCACTGAGCCAAACCGGTTTCGGCAAGAGATGCCATTCTTAACATCAACTCTGAGTATTTAAGCAGTAGACTTGACCCAAATTATCTAATCCAACATAAGTAATGAAAAATAAGAACATTAAAGCATTCAATACAGCATAGTACGTAAAAGCATGAGGAGCTACAATTTCCGGTGTACCTCTCACTTGCTGAATATGGTTAATTTATTCAGCATCTCTAGCCTCAGTTTCCCCATTATAAAATAGAGGTAATAATAGGACCAACCAATGGAATTTTGTAAGGTTTATAAACTATTATCTACTCAATAAGTGTTAGCTATTATTATCAATATTCTATATAGATGCTATAAGGTGAGTTACTTATTCAAAATATATAAATGAAGTAGTTTTTCTCTAGCCTATAACTTCAAATTGCCTGGAATGTTTGAAATTAGAAAAACTGGAACATAAAAATACAGATCAAGTAAAACATTTTCTATTAGCCTTGATAAAGTTATATCCTTAGATGTTTTCATATTTTGAGGGGAATTATATTTCTCTATGACATTCTACTATCTTACATAAAATTAGCAAATTAAATTTGTTGAGCATTATATGCCCAGAAATTATTTGTATGTTTTAAAGTATGATTCTGTTTCAAACAATAAGAAACTAGGAACATTTGAATATATTAAGATTTCAATAAATGTATACCTCTCAGAAAACAGTACTTTTTTATTAATGTTTATTTGATACACACTGAAAATAGTTTGGCAGAAGTTCATGGTTTTTTAGTTTTATTTTCAGAATTAGAAATATCACCTTGTCAATTTCCTTTCTATAAATAAAACAATCATAATTGTCCTTATTTTTTCTGCTCTCACAATTTTCATGCTATCTACCTTAAAACTATTTTGAAATAAAAATGAGCAACCGTTTCCTGTTAGTCCTTTATAGCATTGCTTTGGCCACTACATTGGTGGAAATATAACATTTACTTTTGCACTGCTGAACAATTCAATTCAATGGATTCATGAATATAAATCCATAATTTAGTACTTGCTTAGCAGGTAGCAAATTCATATCATTCTGTTTATATACTGGTTTGCAAACTCCAAGTCCATTTCTTGTAACATTTTTTGGATAACCACATCTCTATTTATATAGCACAGCTCTAGTTTCAGCATTTAGCCATTTATTTTGGTTGTACATGATCTAATCCCATGCTTATGAAGGGAGGCTATTCCACTGCTTGAAATTTGTTTTCTTTTTCCTTTGCATAATACAAAATGCAATATCAGAATGATTACTATAGTCAGCATTATAGCGATATTCAGTGTCCTAGGCTTATCCAATCAACATTTGCTTTCATAACTCAGCAAAATATGATGATACTATTATTATTATCATTAAAGGATGTGCAGACCCCTTTGCTAGGTAGGTATGGTGTATTTTTAGCAGATTCCGTTATTGGTCCATTTATTTCTCTAAGTTTGCAGCTTGCTTTTTCCTTTTATTTGTTTCCTATTTTTGCTTGTATCCTAATTTATTCTATTATCTCTGGACATTACATATTTAGCAGGAATCTGGATTAACGGGTTTCTATTTGTAATTCCAAAGAAACAAGATACAAGATACAAACCTGCTTAATTAGAAAGATTTCATTTTTACACTTATTAGGAGGAAACTTTCTCCTAATATCCCCAAGTAATTGTGAGGAACTTGTGTTATTGTTTTATAACATTTACTAAGTTGAGGTTTCAAAATCGACTACTATAGTCTAAGATAGAAGGAAATCAAACACAAGGCAGCTTTACAGGACTTACCTTCACGCCCTGGATAAGATGCAGTGTCCGAAATACAGCACCCATTCAGTAAATATCTATACATTTAGACGTTGTAACTCCAGTTTAATTATAAACTACCAAATTAGAAGATGTATACCTTGGAGACTGTGGTTGAAGAGAATACATTTACACTAACATTTCAGGAGATTAATTATGTTGGAGTACTTATTTTTCATCCTCACAGGGGAATCACAGTAGAGAAATTATTCAATGCCTCTTATGTTCTTAGTCTTTTACAAATCTTTACTGACTTTAAGCATTACCTAATTGTCATATTAGTCTCCGATTTCAGTATTATTCTGACAAATGTGGAAAAAAAAATCTCAACAATAGATGATCTTGTAGTCTCTTCAGAGTGGAGAGTCAGTTTAGACAGGATTAATAAACAGTGAATTCTCGAGTAAAGGAGGAGAGGCAAATTCTAGGACTCATGCCAATCGTACAGTCCTAGGTTTTAGGTACATTTTATCTCTTATTTATTAGCTGTTTGCAATGAATCTTTTAGTAGCTATTATCAAATTTGGAGGCCTGTTTAAGACTTCTCCAGGCCTATTAAAGTAGATATCCCATTCTGATGTTTGACTTGGGAGCCCTGGCTTTCAAGCACACTTCTTAAAAATGAATGATCTTGCCCAGCCAGCGAGGCTCAGTGGTTGAGCATCGACCCATGAACCAGAAGGTTATGATTTGATTTCTGGGCAGGGCCCATGTCCGGGTTTCGGGTCGATCACCAGCGTGAGGCAAGTAGAAGGCAGCCAATCAATGACTCTCTCTCTCATCTTTAATGTTTCTATCTCTCTCTCCCTTTCCTTTCCTCTCTGAAATCAATAACAAAATATTTTTAAAAAATGAATGATCTTGTCTAATTGGAACATTTCCCACAATGGCCGTTGTAAATCTAGGTTGTCTGTGTAAAGTTTTGCCATTTATAACTTCTGGGACTGAAGCCCTTCAATATAAAATAAGTTTTTGCTGAGTCTGGGGTCTCTCAGAGCCAAATTAATACCTAGGAGGGATATGCCCTTAGGTGGGGAATTGTGTGGTTTTCACATTGTACCTAATTGCATAGACATGTCATTGAGATTAGTAGGTGGGTGACTTAGTGTCCATCTAACCCATTCTGGGATCAACCTACACTAGGAGTCTTTTAAGTGTTAGGCCAGCGGTTCTCAACCTGTGGGTTGTGACCCCTTTGGGGGTCGAACAACACTTTCAAAGGGGTCGCCTAAGACCATTGGAAAACACAGATACGAATTCATAACAGTTGCAAAATGACAGTTATGAAGTAGCAACAAAAATAATTTTATGGTTGGGGGTGACCACAACATGAGGAACTGTCTTAAAAGGTCGTGGCCTTAGAAAGGTTGAGAACCACTGCGTTAGGCGGTGAGAGTTGCAATATCTTTTTACGTGCTCAACCTGTGCCCACCAATGTTGTAGCTTTGTCTTGCGAGTTTCCCATCAACAACAGACCTATTACCGTAACCCAGGAGATGAAACTGTGTGCATCACAACAACCAAAGAGATGGCACAGCGGCTTCACCGAAAGGCCTTAGGTGCACAACGTATGTCGCCCCCCAAGCCGTTTAACTGTGGGTCCTTTTGACCCCAATATCCGGCGCAGAAAAACAACTTACCGAGATCAAAAGTTCCCCCCACTCTTTTCCACACCGTCTTTTGTAGACAAAATGAGACATAAACAAGAATTCCCGGGGGGGGATGCCCGCAGCCTGCGGAGAGGAGCCAGACTTCCTGATGACAGAATGTGCCAGACGTAAACAGACTGGCAGTCAAAAACAAACTTGGAAGGAGGGAACCAGCCGGAGGGAGCGGAGCCTGGAATCCGAGGGAGCTTACCTTGGGCGACGTCCGGCCCGGCCCACGCTGGAGACAGGGAGTGTAACGCGCCCGGCAGGTGCCAAGTGCCCAAGCCCACGCCACCGTGGATGCTGCTGCTGCTGCTTCCGGTGCCACTTCTGAAACCAAACCGAGCAATGTCAGGAACCAGCGGCTGCCTCCTGAGCTCCTGTTCATTCTCCCATTGTTTACACTCGGGGGAAAACCCTTCACCCGCCCACGGGAACTGTTTATGGTTGGAAGTGAATTCTGAATATGAACATCATATTCATGTTTACACATTTTGTTGTTGTTGTTGACTTTAACATACCAGGCACTGAAAGCATTTTTAAAAGACGTCAGTAATTAAGATCACACATGTTGACTGGTTAACCAAATTGTATTTCCTGGGTCTCTGGAAACCTCCTTCGTACCGACAGTTTTGTAGATACGCATGTTGATAAAGTAAAATGTTGGAATAAATTCTGTGGGGCGTGGCGTGTATTAAGTTGCATGTGATAGCAACATTTTTTTAAAAAATATTTTTTATTGATTTTTTACAGAGAGGAAGGGAGAGTTAGAAACATCGATGAGAGAGAAATATCGATCAGCTGCCTCCTGCACGTCCCCCACTGGGAATTGCCCACCACCAAGGTACATGCCCTTGACCGGAATCGAACCTGAGACCCTTCAGTCTGCAGGTGGATGCTCTATCCACTGACCACACTGCTTTTGGCTGATAGCAACATTTTAATTCATCTATAGATTGTCCTGATGTGGCCAAGATGGTGTACATTGGACCTCATGTCATAGAACAACCATAATAATAAGCGCCTATGAAGCAACTGAACCAATATTTCCACCTGTTTCATGAAGTCAATTTAAATGGTGTGGTTGGGGGCAAAAAAGAAGGTCCAGGGTCCAATTCTACCGTCTTGCTGATGGCACTCCTTTTAAAACTTTCAAAAATACATTGAAACTAATGATCAACACACTAGGACACGTACTGAATTGAAGTACATGCCTTATATCCTAACATTTTTT